>CM060124.1:31186253-31333753 GCA_030522415.1 Channallabes apus | reverse complement strand
GCACTGACACACACACACACACACACACACACACGTTCTGACCGTTATCTGATCAGTGGACTGCAATCATGTGACTGGGTAAAATTACCCACAATGCTTGGCTCCTCCCACTGTGACTAACTGTGAATGCAGCGCTGCCTTTCTTCATACGATAAACCCTACAGCCTAAACCCTGCACCCTAACCCCTAAACCCTGCACCCTACAGCCTCAACCCTACACACTAAAGCAATAAATCAGTGGTGGTTTGGGACAGAGCCAGTCTCTCACCCCTGAGTGATATTCAAAGTTGGACACAACCACCACTGACTTTCTCTCTCTCACACACACACACACACACACACACACTTTAAAAAGGAAGAGGCCGGCCCTCATTCTTCAGAGCTTCTTCCGGTTTCGCTGGGGTCAGAGGTCACAGACCCCACCCCTTCTCATCTACACACTGATGTTTTATCTTCCGTGAACGCTGTGTAACGATTACCCAGAATGCTCAGCTGCAACACGCCTCAGTTCTGCTGAACGAGTGGAACTTGTGAGATGGTGCGATCGGCCGGTTCAGTATTTATTTCTCTGAATAAAAAATCATGTGTGTGTGGATGTGTGTGTGTGTGGATGTGTGAGAAGCAGGATCAGAACCACAACAGCAATAATGATGACGAGGAAACGCGTGTTATTTATCATGAAAGGCGAAGCTGCCTGATGGAGAGAACAGGGTCTGAAATTGCCTCCTTGCAGACAACCCGCACAGAAACGCATGTGATGTAATTTTAGCATAAATGGATTTGCATACTCCCGCCCACAAGAGTGACATCATAAAGATGTCGTGTGTTTAGATCGGAAATTATTTTCCACTAGGGGGCGCAAGTTAATTTCAGACCCAGTTCATTTGCCTGAGTCTCTCTCTTCCTCTTCCTCTTCCTCTGTGGTAGTATTATATTTATTCGCAGTTTACTGGTCCGAGTCGTCAGTGTATGTTATTGGATCGAGACTTGAAATGATCAGGGTTACTGTAGATCCGCAGGCGTGTGCTGATCATCACCCAGACCGCAGAGGGCTGGATATCTGTCTGATCTTCATCATCATCATCAGATTATTAGTGAAGGTCTGATTAATGACATCACACAACTACATCAAAACACCAGAGCGAGTGTTTGACGCCTCACCGGATCAAATTAGATCAGATTCTATAATCAAATTTTAAAAAATTTATTGAACCCAGTTTCTGCGAAATAATCGAGACTTATTTTGAAGAACTGAATGTGATAAGCCCCGCCCCTTTTTTCTGAGTCGCTGTTTAACCAATCACGGTTGTCTCTCTCAGCAGGTCTGCTCTGATTGGCTGCTGGCAGTCACATGGAGAGAGTCCGAGTGGTGACGAGTTAGCAACGTAGCTGCAGCAAAACACGCACATTGGTGTGAATAATAACGTGAATAAATGCTCATTCATGCGGTGTGTAAAAGTATTGGCACACGCCTGCTGTAGACTTGACCATCTGAACGTATAAACACACACACACACACTTTAATATTTATTTTGCGCATTAAACATTGAGGACCAATCAGAGCATGGGCTAAAAAGGGACGCCCCCCTGCTCCGCCCCTGTCCACCCCCATCCCCCACTCCACTGTGTGTCTCTCAGCGTTTCAAACTTTGTGTTGTTTTCGTACAATTTTAGCTGCTGTGTGTGTTGTGCATTTTCCTTTTTATTTCATTTTTTTTAGCAAAGATGTCTGTTACTGCTGTTCCTCATCTTGCACTCCTCCTTATCACTCTTTTACTCCTTTATTCCTTCTCTTCCTCTCTTTTCACTGTTGTATTTATTTGCGTTATTCTGAAGGAGGAAGTGTGACTTTGCTGTAAAGAACTGATTTCAATGGCAAAACAAATAAAACTAGAAACGTTAGGGACATAAAGCCTTGTGTGTCCTGAGTGTTTTTTTGTCCTAAGGTTGTAATTGTGGCAAGATTCACAAGTGTATAGAGTTTTTATATAGTTTTAATAAGCCGCCGAAAAGGGTTTGTCTCATAACCGAGTGTGTGAGTCCACCTATGAGACGTCTCACTGCAATGATCCGGGACTCAGAGCGCCATCTAGTGCATTTAGTCCAAAGCTTTATTTTACTGGCTTCAATTAAAGACCCTATGAATGAAGACAGAGAGCCGACACACACACACACACACAAAATCAGAGGAATATCAGTGATAATAAAAAAATAAAAAACTGGTGTATAAACTGAGCAGAGACATGAGCCGGAAACAGACACACAAACACACATCTGGGCTGAGGGAGGACTTACATCTCACTTATAATCACCAGCATCAGTATTTTTTATATATACATGATATATTTATGAATATTCTGTAATGAGAGAACAGAACACAGTCCTGAGAGTAAAATCTCCCTTTATGTCTCTATAAAATCCCCTGATACACTAATGCACTTATCACAGTGTGTCACTAGAGCTTGGACACCATCTAGGGAGAAAGTTATATTAAAGAAAGTTAAGGGGGAGGGGTTATGGGGCGTGGCGATAACTCCCTGATGAGTTCCTGTAACGTGCGGTTGGTGTTGCTGAATGAGTGTGTGTACAGTTCGCCTTCATTTGCTAGAAATTTCATTACCAGTCCTGGTTTGACTTGAACGTCCATCGTATATTTTGACATTACTCAACTAGTTTTGAAACAACAACAATAAAAAGATAAGTATGAGTGAGAAACTGCAAGGAAATAAAACTAACCAGAGACACTTTATTTATTTATTTTTTTTTATTTACTTATTTATTCATTTATTATAGTCTGTTTTTATTTATTCGGCAAGCAACATTTTCATTTATACATGAAGTGTGTGTGTGTGTGTGTGTGTGTGTGTGTGTGTGTGTGTGTGTGTGTGTGTGTGTGTGAGCAGCCCAACTCTGATTAGAACTGAACTCAGCTAACACCTTTAAAAGGAGAACATCAACACTCATGCTAACATTGCTAACAGGCGGAGAGCGGCTAGCTAACCCGTTACCGGTTTTATCAGCTCCTTTAAATCCTTCTACAGACTGTAGAGGTGAGACGCTGATGAACGTAATGAACGTCTAACATGTTGTTTATTTTCACAGTGACCAAAAACGTTAGCGTTTCTCACCAGCATCGTGTGATCACATGATCGCGCGGTTAAAAACCTCCTCAGGAATGTTTAGTGACGAATCAGAGTTTAGTCTGAGATCAAAATCTCTTTCCGTCCCTGTTCGTTAGTTTATCCTGCGTGTGCTGCTCATCAGTTAGCATTACATATTGCTAGCTTCACTTCATGAACCTAGCTAACTAGCTTGTCTAGCTCGAGAAACCTTCTAACAGACGTTAGCAGCGCTTAGCAACAGCCAGCACTCTTACCGGAAGCTTAATACACAGCAGTGTAACATGGCTCTGTGACAGCTAAGACAGCTAACAGTTAGCTAAACATTCATCTTTCGCATGTTTAAGAGGGAACGCAAACGCTGTAAGCAGAAGAGCGCAAAACTGTGTTCACACCAGTGATGAACAAAGCCATTCATTCATCTTCTATACCGCTTAATCCTGTGTTCAGGGTCGCGGGGGCCCTGGAGCCTATCCCAGGAGACTTCGGGCACTAGGCGGGGTACACCCTGGACAGGGTGCCAATCCATCGCAGGGCACACACACATACACACACTCACACACCCAATCACACACTACGGGCAATTTAGGAACGCCAATTAGCCTAACCTGCATATCTTTGGACTGTGGGAGGAAACCGGAGTACCCGGAGGAAACCCACCAAGCACGGGGAGAACATGCAAACTCCATGCACACAGAGATGGGAATCGAACCTGGCTGGGGAATCGAACCCGGACTCTGGAGGTGCAAGGCGACAGTGCTAACCACTACACCACCGTACAAAATCCGTATAAATCAGACGCAGATGAACAGATTAAGATAACTCATGAACCCGTTACAAGCACATAGCCATGTGTGTATCTGTGCATGTGCATGTGCGTGTGTGTGTGTGTGTGTAAAGGCAGTGAGGGTGTGGCGGTGTTACAGCGCCCCTTGCTGGCACCATCACCAAACAACATCATCAAGATAATTTTCCATGTTTTTATTTATTTTTTTCTTCATCATGCAGAATAAAATCTCGTGTACGGATTTACAGTATCATGCGGCTTCCTGTCAGATTTTACACAGCTAACATTATTAGCTTTACACTTCTCACCAACAAATCCCATCCTGGTGCTCGAGTGGCTTCATCTTCATACACACAAGTCATTATGCAAGTCCCACTGAAGGAACTGGCAGCATGTAGCTTTATGCTAATTGCTAACTGCTAGATGCTAGCTGCTCAAGATTTTTTTTTGCTTGTAATGTGCTTTATACAGTCATACAAATGTGAAAATATGCTTAAAGGGATAGTTAAACCGGGGTCAAGCTAACATGGCTAGCAATTAGAAAAGGCTCCTTGTGAATGGTTATGCTAGTTGATAACATGCTAACTGGCAGTGCTAGCTGTGGTTTGTTTTAGCCTTTAAAACGGTTAGACATACCTGGGAGTTCTTCTACGTTAGCATAAATTACCAGAATGTTATTAGCATTAGTCTTGTCTAAACGGTTGTAACCCTACAGTCGTGCTAACTGGCAGTGTACGCTTTTTTGTTTTGCTTAGCCTTTGCTAACTTTTCACAAGGTTGAAATATCACTTTGTCTGAGGTAAACTAACACAGACGGCTGACTGAGACATTATGATCTCTTTTTTTTTTCATTTACTGCAATTGATTGTAGTCAAACCATTCTACAGTCTTAAATATGCTAACATGGCTAGCGTTTCTTATTCAAGCTAAATCCCATCTGTGAGCTGAGCTAGCAGTTAGCCGAGCTTGTTAGCTTTCATTCATTGTTAGCCTTGGTGAGAGAGAAGAATCCCTTTAACGTCATTTAGCAAGAGGTTAGCTACTTTAGCATCGTCATGTTAGCATTCGGTCACATTTATAAATCTGCTGTTTAAAGTGAAGATGGTTAACGCGTGTCTGAACCTCATTAACACTTTCATAAGTTGCATATAAATTGCGTACGTGGAAATGAAAAAAAAAAAAAGGTTTCAGATACATCCTGTATGTACAGCTGGAGTTAATATGATCCACTGTGTCTATGTGAAGTTTACGTTTACAGTATTCATGCTGTCTCTTATACCAGATATATTTCTATTTATTCGTCTGAGCTCCTGCTGGCATTCAGTCTGTACATCTCTGTTCCTCAGTGCACTAGTGCACTATTCGGGGCTCTTTGGGGAAATGAAACGCTGCCCGTGTGTGGATCCTCGTCCTCGACCCATGACAGCCTGGGAGGGAGGAAGGATGGGATTCAGGGACAAAGTGGTCCAGGTAAAGGTAGGTCAGGTGCAGGTCGTCTCCATGCTGAAGGTAAACCAGGTGAAGGTCTTTGTGGTGAAGCATCAGAAAATGAATTTTCCTGAAAATCAAGCCAAGGTCAATGAGATTCATCTTCGTCATTACTGCTTCAAGTACAAACACCATGACAGAGCTAACAGTATGTTATATAAATAACCACCAGCACTGCACACTTCAGGGACAGTCTAATCATTTACACATTTTTCACATTTCATTTCCATAATAGACAATGACTATTATAAAAAGCCATATAATATATCAATATAATACAATTTAATTGAAGTAAATTGAATTGAAATTGTGTCACATGACATTTTATGTAGATAAAACAGCTAATATTGTAAAAATGTCAAATGATTTAAATCTTTCTGATTTAGATAGCTATAGCTAAGTTCCGTGGCTTCAGTTCATCTTTGTCTAGCAGCTCTTCTGTCCATCAATTTATTGCTTGGCTCTTACTTTTACAATCTCATTTTCTAGCTTAGTCCGTGTTTCTGTTTGTTTCCACCACGAGGTCTGATAACGAGGAGCTTGCATTTGCAACATTTGCATCTCTCCTTATCTGTGAAAGGCTTCTAGACCCCAAAGAGGATGCGGCAGGCAAGTTGCGAGACAGCAATGATGGAATTTTAATAGCACCGTTTCACATGATCCACCTTCTTCCATGAACATTCTGGCTTTCTATGATGACATCTGACTCTTCCCTGCTCTCGGTGGTGACCTCAACAGCCCTGTTCCCTGTTGAAGTCAACAAGGTGAAATTCAAATCCCAGCTTCTGGAGGTGAGGTCCCTGTGAAGGTCAAGGTGGCCAGCTCACCAGACATGGTGTCCTTGACCAACAGGGTGACCACCTCAAGGAACAGCATGGTGACTGTCAAAACTCAGGTCCCTGTGAAGGTCAATGTGTCAAAGCATCAGCTGAAGGCCAACAGCATGGCCTCCCATGCCAAGGTCCAGCCAGAAGCTGAAGAGGCAACCACTAATGATGTAATGAAGTTATGCTCCCTCATGGCAGCGTTAATTCCTGAGAATGCAGGGCCAGGGCACTGTGAATGACTGTCCTGCCCTACTTCAGATTTTGGATGGCAAATGTCAAATGGTGTCAGGTCAAGGAAGTGCACATGACCGATACGGTGGCTGCTGAAGTGAACTGTAGCACATGTTTGCCGTAACCTGCTAGAACGACTCGTATGATGTTGTAGGTGTCGCTGTTGCTCTGCCACGGCACTTCTGTCTTTCTCCATGGTTCTCCAGATGTTCTGTCTGTGCACGACTGGCTGTGACTGACTATACAGAAGACCTGGATGACCATGAGTAACCTCGTCTCTGTTCTTATCTGTGGTGATTAATAAAAATGTGTGCATGTGTGTTAACATGGTTGGTAAACACACCTGTGTATATTTGTGTGGGTGGATGTGTGTGTTACTCGGCCACAGCCACGCCGGTGCAGTTATCTTTACTCTCAGACGTGATGGCTAAATACTCGGCCCTGGGGACAGGACAAGAGAAAAGAATCAGGACAAAGGGGAACTTATCAGAACACAAACACACACACACACACACACACACACACACACACACTCACACACACATGAAGCATAAATGCACTAAATCAGCAAAAGAAAAAAGAAAAACAACTAAATAAACAAATGAATTGAAAAATCTGTAAAATAATAAATCAAACTATTCATATTGTGTTGCATTTGATTGTTGATTTGATTTGATTATTTAATATTAGTTATTAAATAAATAAAGCAATAAAACTGTTGCATATTAAGTAAAATTAACATAAAAAAAACAGAATTAACTAAATTTGATTAAAAACCAAACAACAATAGGTGGATAGAAATAAGTCAAAGTTTATATTAGATTAAACTAAAGTGTGTGTGTGTGTGTGTGTGTGTGTGTGTGTGTGTGTGTGTTCCTCACGCGCTCTCTCTCAACGCTTCCTCTCCAGCAGCTGCGATTTTCCTGTAACAGTAAACCATCTCCACCAATAACCACAGCTGCAGCCCGATGATAGACACGTACATCATCACCTCCGACAGGATGGAGGCCAAGCCACGGGTCTCTACACACACACACACACACACACACACACACACACACACACACATACATACAGTGCATTACACACTTATTCCACAAACACACACTAGCTCTTCTATGTCATTTAGCTATTAGCAGTGTAACTGATGACATCACAGAATGTGCAAAACCTTGAATGACCTTGTAAGACAATCCTCAAAGAGCTTCATGTTAAAATGTTAAAAACAGACATTAACATGTTTACAGACTGGTACTTGGTCTCCATAGCTAGATTTCACATTCATGACAAATGTACAGGGGGGTGTGAATATTTATGTAACTCATTGCTTAAAATTATATTTAGTTATAAAATTATGCAAAATTAGGAGTGTGGCTGATTGATGGCTGGATTGCAGGTGTCACACCGCTAACTGTCTGCCATCGTTCTAGTTTAGTGTAGTCCAGTGGTTCTCAAACATTTTCTGTCATTCCCCACTTAAGGGGGTGAGCGAATTTTCAAGCCCCACTTGTCAACAAAATAATAACGAAATCGGCCAAGTTTACTATTTATTGAAATATCAATTTCTAAACCAATAAGATCAAACAACACCAAGTTAAAAACAGATCAAATACACGTGTAATTGTTATAAAAGGCTTACGTTGTCACTTATCTTTGCATAATTGACCCCATGTTTATTAACTGCTCAACAATCGTTTGTAGTTTTTTGGCCAATTCTGTATGTAACTTTGAATGAAGCCATTTGTGCTTTGCTGTCCACTGATTCAGATGTTACCATGTGATTATCCTGCTGTCTGTATTCTGCCAGCTTTCTTTGAAAGAAGTCGAGTGGCTTATTAACGTGACTGGAGTGTTGGGTCTCATGCGGTCTGCTGCCAGCGGTTTAAGACACAAAACACACACGAGTCTCTCTTCTGCCCCCACCATCACCACCATGAACCCAAGCTCAAGATAGGCTTCATTAGGGGTGGGTGATATAACCAAAATCTTCTAACACAGGAGAAGCGATTTTCTACCTCGATAACGATCACAATCACAATATAGCAATTTGTATCTGAAAATGCATAAATAAAAACTCAAACACAAAGAAACTGTTTTACATAAGTTCATTTTTTTATGTAATTTTATTTAAACTGTGAATTGCTGAGGTTTGCCGCATTTTTTTACTTTGGCCATATTCGTTTGGAAGCTTGGATTTCAGATGATAGAAAAGGTTTGACGTGTTTCCACCACTTGTTAAAACAGTGCACTTGCGTACCTTCCAAATCACACTCGTCTCATTCGTATCACTTTTCTTCTACCCAAACCAATTCCACACCACAGACGAGGCAGCTTTTCTCTTTACAATCTCCTCGTTCTTGGTTTCGTCACATGTAAGTAAACTCACTGCTGCTGCAGCGTCTTCTTCCACTGTCGAAGTGTATGTGAAGCCAAACACATCAAAAGTGGGACGAAACCGTGGCACCTGATTGAACCAAATATCTGCGCAAAAATACAGCGCAGCGTGACTATCTGGATAGCGCAGTGATGATCTGGTTTATTTGCGCAGCCCGGTGGATCGCGCAGCGCTGCTCGAATCACAAACCTGCGCAACTCACTGTGTTTTATTTAAAAACAATTTATTTAAAATGTCAGGACTGTTTAATATTGTTTCCGCCTTGCCATGCCTGGTTTGTACGTGCGCATCCCAGCGGGGTAAAATGTACTTTGATGGTCGGCGCGGTTTATTTCTGTCAGAGTCGCGAACAATGGAACAATAACGGTTTAACGTCGAACAAACTTGAGCAGCGCTGCTCGAATCACAAACCTGCGCGAGCCACTGGGCAGCACTGCTCAAGTTTGTCCGACGTTAAACCGTTATTGTTCCACTATGGTTCCACTTTTTCTCCCGGCCGCCAACTGATGTTATTTTAAATTTACTTGTATTAATGATCCATTTATTTGAGTGTGATTGTTTAGTTTTGAGCGTACGCTCTTCATTATCAATAAAGAAAAGCATGAATTAGAATAGGTACTATTATTTTCCACTAATTTCCTCCCCTTCATTGCGCCCCACCTGTCATGTCTGTATTCCCCACTAGTGGGCGCCACACACTTTGAGAACCACTGGTTTAGGACAATAAATGTACAAGTTGGCACAGGACGACATGTAGTGTTCGGACGACGGATTTCAATCAAATGCTATGTAATATTTTTAACAAAATTAACATTAGACATTTTACCTAAGCTAAATCTAAGCTAGCTACAGGTAGGCTCTGTTCGCTCCGCCCATTTGCCCATTTATGGATTAACCGGGATTTAGTGGGAGCCAGCTCCTGTTAAGACTAATACACATGACCAGATATTGATCTTGCGTTACGTAGGTGGCCACCAGAGCTTCAAAACCACTCTTCAGAAAACCTAAGGGTGATGGCACCTAGGGTTTGTCCAGTTCTTTTTATACAATCTTCTAAAATAAGCTCCACCCACAATAGAACTAAGCTGCTCTGCTCCACTCCCTTTCCCAATAAATCAACCCAAATGCAGTTTTCGGAGAACATGGATGTTCTTGGTTGTTCCTGATGCCCTGTGGTCTTGTTCTCACCTTTGGCCACGACGTTGATGGTGATAAACTTGGTGGCGTTGGTGTGATACTCATAGAAGGTGAACGAGAGCGTGCGGTCGAAGTAGCAGCGGTACTTCCCTGTGTCATTGAAAGTGACGTTGAGGATGTTTAGAGTTCCGTCCTGCAGGTCCAGCGTGTTTTTACTGCCCGCCCACTTGACACGCCCCATGAAGCGTTCGTCCATCACCTCGCCTGACATGTCAGCATAGCTGTAGATCTGTAGCGCGAAAATGACACACCCACAAATCACATTGATTATATTTTCCTATGAAAACTGGACGTGTAAATTCCTTATTTTTTGTTTTTATTTAGTTTTCTCTTCATGTCATCATGATTGTAAAGTCACTCACGTGGGTGAACTCGCGCTCTCCTTTCGCCATGAACCACCAGTCGACGGTGGCCGAGGCATCCACCTCGCCACGCATCTTACAGGAAATGCACCCCAGTTTGAACTCCTTTCCTGCCACGGCCTCGGTGTCCGAGTCGACCTCCACACATGCTGAGCTGACGAGTCGAGCTACGAGCACAACACACACGCCATCACTGACTTAACACACACATACAGTACACACTTCTCTACCGCGTACAAATCTCTCTACCGCATGTCTGTAGACCTCAAGTCAAGCTGACTGGACTTTTAAACCATATTAAGATTAGGACTCGTACATTATTAATGGGTACATTTTACAGCATTAAAGTATTATCAGATGTCTGAAGCCTCAGAAGTCCAGTCAGTTTGATTAATAATGAATCACTGTGACGTGATCAGTATTGATGCAGGTCTTACGTTAGTGTTGTGGTCCATCCATTATGTTCTCAGACTCATTCTCAGGGGCGCAGGCATTATCTAGTCTCAGCCACTTTATTTTATTTTATTTTTTTTGCAGTTTTCTCGTGCGTACTCCCATCACTCAGAATAGTGCATGCTGGGATTCTTTGTTTTGTTTTTTGTATCCAAGGCAGAGCATATTTTATTTCCTCTCACATTATTGCCAAATCTTGTCCGAATGAGCAGGTTTGACGTGCCAGGAGCCAGACTGTGCAGAGACACACACTTACCTTCATCATCCTTACAGTCTCAGCTCACTCTAACGTTACATTCGTTCATCATTAAGTCACCAGCTCGAGCTGATCCTGCCGCTTAACCTCAGACTTAACTCCAACAGTTATCAAAAACAGATAGGAAGTGTTTTTACGGATTTGTGTTACAGATGAATCTGTGTTGATCAGAAATGACTAGAGTAGGTTTACTAGGTTTATTGTTCACTAGGCTGGGTTTTACTCACTAGATTAGCTTTCCCTTGCTAATTTGGCCCTCATTCACTAGGTGAATCAATAATCAATAGCTGGTCGTGTCTATTAGTGTACTTAGGATATACACAGAATGTTGGATGAGATCCCAGACTGTAAGGCTCCTCTGCTAGAGTCTGGACCCCGGCAAGATTCTTCACACTACTCCTTAAATAGGGGGGATTCTGAGGGGAAATAAACAGTTAGCATTGCGCGATGCTAGCTTCCTCTATGTTAACGATTTACTGTCATATATAGATGCAGGTGTCTATATATGTGATGGGGGTTGCATACGTGGGCCGGGAGGAACACACCTGCATCACCGAGTGTTCTACCTTCAACCTCTGACCTCTGGAGGGGTGTTTAGCTCTTTCTTTGAGAAACAGATCACACATGGCACACAACATCAGCTTGACCGCGGCCGGTGCTATTACAGCGACTAGTGACTAGCGCTGCACTCCTGTAGCACCGTAAATCAACACTGATTTTAATCTGGCCTAAGTGTGTGTGAAGTGTGTGTGTAGACATTACGAGGAAAGGGCCTTGACAGCGGAGAGCAGAAGGGTGGGGGGGGTGGGGGGATTGGGGAAGGGGGGGGGTAGTAAAGAGAGAAAGAGAGATAAACAAGAGCAAAAACACCACCACAGGTAGCCGCATCAATGCGACAAGCAGGAGAAGAAGAAAAGGGAAAAGAGACAAAGAGTTAGCGACAAGTTTACTAACATTACTGTAAATACTGTATGTGTTTGAACTCATCGCTAGTCATTAGCATTATGCTAACTTCATGATGTTAGACTGTTATGGTACATTTATGGCACTGTACATATCCTGTCAGCTATTTCAAACCCAGAAAGTTCAAAGTTACCCCAGGATGAGAGAACTGAGAGAACAGCGTTGCTAGGCAACTAGAAAACTATTTGAGACTGTGTATACTGTAAGTGTGGTAATAACTAGGACTCAGTCGTTAGACTGTGTATAAGTGTGGTAATAACTAGGGCTCAGTCGTTAGACTGTGTATAAGTGTGGTAATAAATAGGGCTCAGTCGTTAGCTGTGTATAAGTGTGGTAATAACTAGGGTTCAGTCGTTAGACTGTGTATAAGTGTGGCAATAACTAGGGTTCAGTCTTTAGCTGTGTATAAGTGTGGTAATAACTAGGGCTCAGTCGTTAGACTGTGTATAAGTGTGGTAATAACTAGGGCTCAGTCGTTAGACTGTGTATAAGTGTGGTAATAACTAGGGCTCAGTCGTTAGACTGTGTATAAGTGTGGTAATAACTAGGGTTCAGTCGTTAGCTGTATATAAGTGTGGTAATAACTAGGGTTCAGTCGTTAGCTGTGTATAAGTGTGGTAATAACTAGGGCTCAGTCGTTAGACTGTGTATAAGTGTGGTAATAACTAGGATTCAGTCGTTAGCTGTGTATAAGTGTGGTAATAACTAGGGCTCAGTCGTTAGACTGTGTATAAGTGTGGTAATAACTAGGGCTCAGTCGTTAGACTGTGTATAAGTGTGGTAATAACTAGGATTCAGTCGTTAGCTGTGTATAAGTGTGGTAATAACTAGGGCTCAGTCGTTAGACTGTGTATAAGTGTGGTAATAACTAGGGTTTGGTCGTTAGACTGTGTATAAGTGTGGTAATAACTAGGGTTCGGTCGTTAGACTGTGTATAAGTGTGGTAATAACTAGGGCTCAGTCGTTAGACTGTGTATAAGTGTGGTAATAACTAGGGTTCAGTCGTTAGACTGTGTATAAGTGTGGTAATAACTAGGGTTCAGTCGTTAGACTGTGTATAAGTGTGGTAATAACTAGGGTTCAGTCGTTAGCTGTGTATAAGTGTGGTAATAACTAGGGCTCAGTCGTTAGACTGTGTATAAGTGTGGTAATAAAAAGGGTTCAGTTGTTAGACTGTGTATAAGTGTGGTAATAACTAGGGCTCAGTCGTTAGACTGTGTATAAGTGTGGTAATAACTAGGGTTCAGTCGTTAGACTGTGTATAAGTGTGGTAATAACTAGGGCTCAGTCGTTAGACTGTGTATAAGTGTGGTAATAAAAAGGGTTCAGTCGTTAGACTGTGTATAAGTGTGGTAATAACTAGGGCTCAGTCGTTAGACTGTGTATAAGTGTGGTAATAACTAGGGCTCAGTCGTTAGACTGTGTATAAGTGTGGTAATAACTAGGGTTCAGTCGTTAGCTGTGTATAAGTGTGGTAATAACTAGGGCTCAGTCGTTAGACTGTGTATAAGTGTGGTAATAACTAGGGCTCAGTCGTTAGACTGTGTATAAGTGTGGTAATAACTAGGGCTCAGTCGTTAGCTGTGTATAAATGTGGTAATAACTAGGGCTCAGTCGTTAGACTGTGTATAAGTGTGGTAATAAGTAGGGCTCAGTCGTTAGACTGTGTATAAGTGTGGTAATAACTAGGGCTCAGTCGTTAGACTGTGTATAAGTGTGGTAATAACTAGGGTTCAGTCGTTAGACTGTGTATAAGTGTGGTAATACCTAGGGCTCAGTCGTTAGCTGTGTATAAGTGTGGTAATAACTAGGGCTCAGTCGTTAGACTGTGTATAAGTGTGGTAATAACTAGGGCTCAGTCGTTAGACTGTGTATAAGTGTGGTAATAACTAGGGCTCAGTCGTTAGACTGTGTATAAGTGTGGTAATAACTAGCGCTCAGTCGTTGGACTGTGTATAAGTGTGGTAATAACTAGGGCTCAGTCGTTAGCTGTGTATAAGTGTCGTAATAACTAGGGTTCAGTCGTTAGCTGTGTATAAGTGTCGTAATAACTAGGGCTCAGTCGTTAGACTGTGTATAAGTGTCGTAATAACTAGGGCTCAGTCGTTAGACTGTGTATAAGTGTGGTAATAACTAGGGCTCAGTCGTTAGACTGTGTATAAGTGTGGTAATAACTAGCGCTCAGTCATTAGCTGTGTATAAGTGTGGTAATAACTAGGGCTCAGTCGTTAGACTGTGTATAAGTGTGGTAATAATTAGGGTTCAGTCGTTAGCTGTGTATAAGTGTGGTAATAACTAGGGCTCAGTCGTTAGACTGTGTATGAGGGTGGTAATAACTAGGGCTCAGTCGTTAGACTGTGTATAAGTGTGGTAATAACTAGGGCTCAGTCGTTAGACTGTGTATAACTGTGGTAATAACTAGGGCTCAGTCGTTAGACTGTGTATAAGTGTGGTAATAACTAGGGCTCAGTCGTTAGCTGTGTATAAGTGTGGTAATAACTAGGGCTCAGTCGTTAGACTGTGTATAAGTGTGGTAATAACTAGGGTTCAGTCGTTAGCTGTGTATAAGTGTGGTAATAACTAGCGTTCAGTCGTTAGACTGTGTATAAGTGTGGTAATAACTAGGGTTCAGTCGTTAGACTGTGTATAAGTGTGGTAATAACTAGGGCTCAGTCGTTAGCTGTGTATAAGTGTGGTAATAACTAGCCCTCAGTCGTTAGCTGTGTATAAGTGTGGTAATAACTAGGGCTCAGTCGTTAGACTGTGTATAAGTGTGGTAATAACTAGGGCTCAGTCGTTAGACTGTGTATAAGTGTGGTAATAACTAGCGCTCAGTCGTTAGCTGTGTATAAGTGTGGAAATAACTAGGGCTCAGTCGTTAGACTGTGTATAAGTGTGGTAATAATTAGGGTTCAGTCGTTAGCTGTGTATAAGTGTGGTAATAATTAGGGCTCAGTCGTTAGACTGTGTATGAGTGTGGTAATAACTAGGGCTCAGTCGTTAGACTGTGTATAAGTGTGGTAATAACTAGGGCTCAGTCGTTAGACTGTGTATAAGTGTGGTAATAACTAGGGCTCAGTCGTTAGACTGTGTATAAGTGTGGTAATAACTAGGGCTCAGTCGTTAGCTGTGTATAAGTGTCGTAATAACTAGGGCTCAGTCGTTAGACTGTGTATAAGTGTGGTAATACCTAGGGCTCAGACGTTAGACTGTGTATAAGTGTGGTAATAACTAGGGCTCAGTCGTTAGCTGTGTGTAAGTGTTGTAATAACTAGGGTTCAGTCGTTAGATTGTGTATAAGTGTGGTAATAACTAGGGCTCAGTCGTTAGACTGTGTATAAGTGTGGTAATAACTAGGGTTCAGTCGTTAGACTGTGTATAAGTGTGGTAATATCTAGGGCTCAGACGTTAGACTGTGTATAAGTGTGGTAATAACTAGGGCTCAGTCGTTAGACTGTGTATAAGTGTGGTAATAACTAGGGTTCAGTCGTTAGCTGTGTATAAGTGTGGTAATAACTAGGGTTCAGTCGTTAGACTGTGTATAAGTGTGGTAATAACTAGGGCTCAGTCGTTAGACTGTGTATAAGTGTGGTAATAACTAGGGCTCAGTCGTTAGCTGTGTATAAGTGTGGTAATAACTAGGGTTCAGTCGTTAGCTGTGTATAAGTGTCGTAATAACTAGGGCTCAGTCGTTAGACTGTGTATAAGTGTGGTAATACCTAGGGCTCAGTCGTTAGCTGTGTATAAGTGTCGTAATAACTAGGGTTCAGTCGTTAGCTGTGTATAAGTGTCGTAATAACTAGGGCTCAGTCGTTAGACTGTGTATAAGTGTCGTAATAACTAGGGCTCAGTCGTTAGACTGTGTATAAGTGTGGTAATAACTAGGGCTCAGTCGTTAGACTGTGTATAAGTGTGGTAATAACTAGCGCTCAGTCGTTAGCTGTGTATAAGTGTGGTAATAACTAGGGCTCAGTCGTTAGACTGTGTATAAGTGTGGTAATAATTAGGGTTCAGTCGTTAGCTGTGTATAAGTGTGGTAATAACTAGGGCTCAGTCGTTAGACTGTGTATGAGGGTGGTAATAACTAGGGCTCAGTCGTTAGACTGTGTATAAGTGTGGTAATAACTAGGGCTCAGTCGTTAGACTGTGTATAACTGTGGTAATAACTAGGGCTCAGTCGTTAGACTGTGTATAAGTGTGGTAATAACTAGGGCTCAGTCGTTAGCTGTGTATAAGTGTGGTAATAACTAGGGCTCAGTCGTTAGACTGTGTATAAGTGTGGTAATAACTAGGGTTCAGTCGTTAGCTGTGTATAAGTGTGGTAATAACTAGCGTTCAGTCGTTAGACTGTGTATAAGTGTGGTAATAACTAGGGTTCAGTCGTTAGACTGTGTATAAGTGTGGTAATAACTAGCCCTCAGTCGTTAGCTGTGTATAAGTGTGGTAATAACTAGGGCTCAGTCGTTAGACTGTGTATAAGTGTGGTAATAACTAGGGCTCAGTCGTTAGACTGTGTATAAGTGTGGTAATAACTAGCGCTCAGTCGTTAGCTGTGTATAAGTGTGGTAATAACTAGGGCTCAGTCGTTAGACTGTGTATAAGTGTGGTAATAATTAGGGTTCAGTCGTTAGCTGTGTATAAGTGTGGTAATAATTAGGGCTCAGTCGTTAGACTGTGTATGAGTGTGGTAATAACTAGGGCTCAGTCGTTAGACTGTGTATAAGTGTGGTAATAATTAGGGCTCAGTCGTTAGACTGTGTATAAGTGTGGTAATAACTAGGGCTCAGTCGTTAGACTGTGTATAAGTGTGGTAATAACTAGGGCTCAGTCGTTAGCTGTGTATAAGTGTCGTAATAACTAGGGCTCAGTCGTTAGACTGTGTATAAGTGTGGTAATACCTAGGGCTCAGTCGTTAGACTGTGTATAAGTGTGGTAATAACTAGGGCTCAGTCGTTAGACTGTGTATAAGTGTGGTAATAACTAGGGCTCAGTCGTTAGACTGTGTATAAGTGTGGTAATAACTAGGGCTCAGTCGTTTGACTGGGTATAAGTGTGGTAATAACTAGGGCTCAGTCGTTAGACTGTGTATAAGTGTGGTAATAACTAGGGCTCAGTCGTTAGCTGTGTATAAGTGTTGTAATAACTAGGGTTCAGTCGTTAGATTGTGTATAAGTGTGGTAATAACTAGGGCTCAGTCGTTAGACTGTGTATAAGTGTGGTAATAACTAGGGTTCAGTCGTTAGACTGTGTATAAGTGTGGTAATAACTAGGGCTCAGACGTTAGACTGTGTATAAGTGTGGTAATAACTAGGGCTCAGTCGTTAGACTGTGTATAAGTGTGGTAATAACTAGGGTTCAGTCGTTAGCTGTGTATAAGTGTGGTAATAACTAGGGTTCAGTCGTTAGACTGTGTATAAGTGTGGTAATAACTAGGGCTCAGTCGTTAGACTGTGTATAAGTGTGGTAATAACTAGGGCTCAGTCGTTAGCTGTGTATAAGTGTGGTAATAACTAGGGTTCAGTCGTTAGCTGTGTATAAGTGTGGTAATAACTAGGGCTCAGTCGTTAGCTGTGTATAAGTGTGGTAATAACTAGGGCTCAGTCGTTAGACTGTGTATGAGTGTGGTAATAACTAGGGCTCAGTCGTTAGCTGTGTATAAGTGTTGTAATAACTAGGGTTCAGTCGTTAGATTGTGTATAAGTGTGGTAATAACTAGGGCTCAGTCGTTAGACTGTGTATAAGTGTGGTAATAACTAGGGTTCAGTCGTTAGACTGTGTATAAGTGTGGTAATAACTAGGGCTCAGACGTTAGACTGTGTATAAGTGTGGTAATAACTAGGGCTCAGTCGTTAGACTGTGTATAAGTGTGGTAATAACTAGGGTTCAGTCGTTAGCTGTGTATAAGTGTGGTAATAACTAGGGTTCAGTCGTTAGACTGTGTATAAATGTGGTAATAACTAGGGCTCAGTCGTTAGCTGTGTATAAGTGTGGTAATAACTAGGGCTCAGTCGTTAGCTGTGTATAAGTGTGGTAATAACTAGGGTTCAGTCGTTAGCTGTGTATAAGTGTCGTAATAACTAGGGCTCAGTCGTTAGACTGTGTATAAGTGTGGTAATACCTAGGGCTCAGTCGTTAGACTGTGTATAAGTGTGGTAATAACTAGGGCTCAGTCGTTAGACTGTGTATAAGTGTGGTAATAACTAGGGCTCAGTCGTTAGACTGTGTATAAGTGTGGTAATAACTAGGGCTCAGTCGTTAGACTGTGTATAAGTGTGGTAATAACTAGGGCTCAGTCGTTAGACTGTGTATAAGTGTGGTAATAACTAGGGCTCAGTCATTAGACTGTGTATAAGTGTGGTAATAACTAGGGCTCAGTCGTTAGACTGTGTATAAGTGTGGTAATAACTAGGGCTCAGTCGTTAGCTGTGTATAAGTGTTGTAATAACTAGGGTTCAGTCGTTAGATTGTGTATAAGTGTGGTAATAACTAGGGCTCAGTCGTTAGACTGTGTATAAGTGTGGTAATAACTAGGGTTCAGTCGTTAGACTGTGTATGAGTGTGGTATTAACTAGGGCTCAGACGTTAGACTGTGTATAAGTGTGGTAATAACTAGGGCTCAGTCGTTAGACTGTGTATAAGTGTGGTAATAACTAGGGTTCAGTCGTTAGCTGTGTATAAGTGTGGTAATAACTAGGGCTCAGTCGTTAGACTGTGTATAAGTGTGGTAATAAATAGGGCTCAGTCGTTAGACTGTGTATAAGTGTGGTAATAACTAGGGCTCAGTCGTTAGACTGTGTATAAGTGTGGTAATAACTAGGGTTCAGTCGTTAGACTGTGTATAAGTGTGGTAATACCTAGGGCTCAGTCGTTAGCTGTGTATAAGTGTGGTAATAACTAGGGTTCAGTCGTTAGACTGTGTATGAGTGTGGTATTAACTAGGGCTCAGACGTTAGACTGTGTATAAGTGTGGTAATTACTAGGGCTCAGTCGTTAGACTGTGTATAAGTGTGGTAATAACTAGGGTTCAGTCGTTAGCTGTGTATAAGTGTGGTAATAACTAGGGTTCAGTCGTTAGACTGTGTATAAGTGTGGTAATAACTAGGGCTCAGTCGTTAGACTGTGTATAAGTGTGGTAATAACTAGGGCTCAGTCGTTAGCTGTGTATGAGTGTGGTAATAACTAGGGCTCAGTCGTTAGACTGTGTATAAGTGTGGTAATAAGTAGGGCTCAGTCGTTAGACTGTGTATAAGTGTGGTAATAACTAGGGCTCAGTCGTTAGACTGTGTATAAGTGTGGTAATAACTAGGGTTCAGTCGTTAGACTGTGTATAAGTGTGGTAATACCTAGGGCTCAGTCGTTAGCTGTGTATAAGTGTGGTAATAACTAGGGCTCAGTCGTTAGCTGTGTATAAGTGTGGTAATAACTAGGGCACAGTCGTTAGACTGTGTATAAGTGTGGTAATAACTAGGGCTCAGTCGTTAGCTGTGTATAAGTGTCGTAATAACTAGGGTTCAGTCCTTAGCTGTGTATAAGTGTCGTAATAACTAGGGCTCAGTCGTTAGACTGTGTATAAATGTGGTAATAACTAGGGCTCAGTCGTTAGACTGTGTATAAATGTGGTAATTACTAGTGCTCAGTCGTTAGACTGTGTATAAGTGTGGTAATAACTAGGGCTCAGTCGTTAGCTGTGTATAAGTGTGGTAATAACTAGGGCTCAGTCGTTAGACTGTGTATAAGTGTGGTAATAATTAGGGTTCAGTCGTTAGCTGTGTATAAGTGTGGTAATAACTAGGGCTCAGTCGTTAGACTGTGTATGAGTGTGGTAATAACTAGGGCTCAGTCGTTAGACTGTGTATAAGTGTGGCAATAACTAGGGCTCAGTCTTTAGCTGTGTATAAGTGTGGTAATAACTAGGGCTCAGTCGTTAGACTGTGTATAAGTGTGTTAATAACTAGGGCTCAGTCGTTAGACTGTGTATAAGTGTGGTAATAACTATGGTTCAGTCGTTAGACTGTGTATAAGTGTGGTAATAACTAGGGCTCAGTCGTTAGCTGTGTATAAGTGTGGTAATAACTAGGGCTCAGTCGTTAGACTGTGTATAAGTGTGGTAATAACTAGGGCTCAGTCGTTAGACTGTGTATAAGTGTGGTAATAACTAGGGCTCAGTCGTTAGACTGTGTATAAGTGTGGTAATAACTAGGGCTCAGTCGTTAGACTGTGTATAAGTGTGGTAATAACTAGGGCTCAGTCGTTAGACTGTGTATAAGTGTGGTAATAACTAGGGCTCAGTCATTAGACTGTGTATAAGTGTGGTAATAACTAGGGCTCAGTCGTTAGACTGTGTATAAGTGTGGTAATAACTAGGGCTCAGTCGTTAGACTGTGTATAAGTGTGGTAATAACTAGGGCTCAGTCGTTAGACTGTGTATAAGTGTGGTAATAACTAGGGCTCAGTCGTTAGACTGTGTATAAGTGTGGTAATAACTAGGGCTCAGTCGTTAGCTGTGTGTAAGTGTGGTAATAACTAGGGCTCAGTCGTTAGACTGTGTATAAGTGTGGTAATAACTAGGGTTCAGTGTTTAGACTGTGTATAAGTGTGGTAATAACTAGGGTTCAGTCGTTAGACTGTGTATAAGTGTGGTAATAACTAGGGCTCAGTCGTTAGACTGTGTATAAGTGTGGTAATAACTAGGGCTCAGTCGTTAGCTGTGTATAAGTGTGGTAATAACTAGGGCTCAGTCGTTAGACTGTGTATAAGTGTGGTAATAACTAGGGTTCAGTCGTTAGACTGTATATAAGTGTGGTAATAACTAGGGCTCAGTCGTTAGCTGTGTATAAGTGTGGTAATAGCTAGGGCTCAGTCGTTAGACTGTGTATAAGTGTGGTAATGACTAGGGCTCAGTCGTTAGACTGTGTATAAGTGTGGTAATAACTAGGGTTCAGTCGTTAGACTGTGTATAAGTGTGCTAATAACTAGGGCTCAGTCGTTAGACTGTGTATAAGTGTGGTAATAACTAGGGCTCAGTCGTTAGACTGTGTATAAGTGTGGTAATAACTAGGGCTCAGTCGTTAGCTGTGTATAAGTGTGGTAATAACTAGGGTTCAGTCGTTAGACTGTGTATAAGTGTGGTAATAACTAGGGCTCAGTCGTTAGCTGTGTATAAGTGTGGTAATAACTAGGGCTCAGTCGTTAGCTGTGTATAAGTGTCGTAATAACTAGGGTTCAGTCGTTAGCTGTGTATAAGTGTCGTAATAACTAGGGCTCAGTGGTTAGACTGTGTATAAGTGTCGTAATAACTAGGGCTCAGTCGTTAGACTGTGTATAAGTGTGGTAATAACTAGGGCTCAGTCGTTAGACTGTGTATAAGTGTGGTAATAACTAGCGCTCAGTCGTTAGCTGTGTATAAGTGTGGTAATAACTAGGGCTCAGTCGTTAGACTGTGTATAAGTGTGGTAATAATTAGGGTTCAGTCGTTAGCTGTGTATAAGTGTGGTAATAACTAGGGCTCAGTCGTTAGACTGTGTATGAGGGTGGTAATAACTAGGGCTCAGTCGTTAGACTGTGTATAAGTGTGGTAATAACTAGGGCTCAGTCGTTAGACTGTGTATAACTGTGGTAATAACTAGGGCTCAGTCGTTAGACTGTGTATAAGTGTGGTAATAACTAGGGCTCAGTCGTTAGCTGTGTATAAGTGTGGTAATAACTAGGGCTCAGTCGTTAGACTGTGTATAAGTGTGGTAATAACTAGGGTTCAGTCGTTAGCTGTGTATAAGTGTGGTAATAACTAGCGTTCAGTCGTTAGACTGTGTATAAGTGTGGTAATAACTAGGGTTCAGTCGTTAGACTGTGTATAAGTGTGGTAATAACTAGGGCTCAGTCGTTAGCTGTGTATAAGTGTGGTAATAACTAGCCCTCAATCGTTAGCTGTGTATAAGTGTGGTAATAACTAGGGCTCAGTCGTTAGACTGTGTATAAGTGTGGTAATAACTAGGGCTCAGTCGTTAGACTGTGTATAAGTGTGGTAATAACTAGCGCTCAGTCGTTAGCTGTGTATAAGTGTGGTAATAACTAGGGCTCAGTCGTTAGACTGTGTATAAGTGTGGTAATAATTAGGGTTCAGTCGTTAGCTGTGTATAAGTGTGGTAATAATTAGGGCTCAGTCGTTAGACTGTGTATGAGTGTGGTAATAACTAGGGCTCAGTCGTTAGACTGTGTATAAGTGTGGTAATAACTAGGGCTCAGTCGTTAGACTGTGTATAAGTGTGGTAATAACTAGGGCTCAGTCGTTAGACTGTGTATAAGTGTGGTAATAACTAGGGCTCAGTCGTTAGCTGTGTATAAGTGTCGTAATAACTAGGGCTCAGTCGTTAGACTGTGTATAAGTGTGGTAATACCTAGGGCTCAGTCGTTAGACTATGTATAAGTGTGGTAATAACTAGGGCTCAGTCGTTAGACTGTGTATAAGTGTGGTAATAACTAGGGCTCAGTCGTTAGACTGTGTATAAGTGTGGTAATAACTAGGGCTCAGTCGTTAGACTGGGTATAAGTGTGGTAATAACTAGGGCTCAGTCGTTAGACTGTGTATAAGTGTGGTAATAACTAGGGCTCAGTCGTTAGACTGTGTATAAGTGTGGTAATAACTAGGGCTCAGTCGTTAGACTGTGTATAAGTGTGGTAATAACTAGGGCTCAGTCGTTAGCTGTGTATAAGTGTTGTAATAACTAGGGTTCAGTCGTTAGATTGTGTATAAGTGTGGTAATAACTAGGGCTCAGTCGTTAGACTGTGTATAAGTGTGGTAATAACTAGGGTTCAGTCGTTAGACTGTGTATAAGTGTGGTAATAACTAGGGTTCAGTCGTTAGCTGTGTATAAGTGTGGTAATAACTAGGGTTCAGTCGTTAGACTGTGTATAAGTGTGGTAATAACTAGGGCTCAGTCGTTAGACAGTGTATAAGTGTGGTAATAACTGGGGCTCAGTCGTTAGCTGTGTATAAGTGTGGTAATAACTAGGGTTCAGTCGTTAGCTGTGTATAAGTGTGGTAATAACTAGGGCTCAGTCGTTAGCTGTGTATAAGTGTGGTAATAACTAGGGCTCAGTCGTTAGACTGTGTATAAGTGTGGTAATAACTAGGGCTCAGTCGTTAGCTGTGTGTAAGTGTTGTAATAACTAGGGTTCAGTCGTTAGATTGTGTATAAGTGTGGTAATAACTAGGGCTCAGTCGTTAGACTGTGTATAAGTGTGGTAATAACTAGGGTTCAGTCGTTAGACTGTGTATAAGTGTGGTAATATCTAGGGCTCAGACGTTAGACTGTGTATAAGTGTGGTAATAACTAGGGCTCAGTCGTTAGACTGTGTATAAGTGTGGTAATAACTAGGGTTCAGTCGTTAGCTGTGTATAAGTGTGGTAATAACTAGGGTTCAGTCGTTAGACTGTGTATAAGTGTGGTAATAACTAGGGCTCAGTCGTTAGACTGTGTATAAGTGTGGTAATAACTAGGGCTCAGTCGTTAGCTGTGTATAAGTGTGGTAATAACTAGGGTTCAGTCGTTAGCTGTGTATAAGTGTCGTAATAACTAGGGCTCAGTCGTTAGACTGTGTATAAGTGTGGTAATACCTAGGGCTCAGTCGTTAGCTGTGTATAAGTGTCGTAATAACTAGGGTTCAGTCGTTAGCTGTGTATAAGTGTCGTAATAACTAGGGCTCAGTCGTTAGACTGTGTATAAGTGTCGTAATAACTAGGGCTCAGTCGTTAGACTGTGTATAAGTGTGGTAATAACTAGGGCTCAGTCGTTAGACTGTGTATAAGTGTGGTAATAACTAGCGCTCAGTCGTTAGCTGTGTATAAGTGTGGTAATAACTAGGGCTCAGTCGTTAGACTGTGTATAAGTGTGGTAATAATTAGGGTTCAGTCGTTAGCTGTGTATAAGTGTGGTAATAACTAGGGCTCAGTCGTTAGACTGTGTATGAGGGTGGTAATAACTAGGGCTCAGTCGTTAGACTGTGTATAAGTGTGGTAATAACTAGGGCTCAGTCGTTAGACTGTGTATAACTGTGGTAATAACTAGGGCTCAGTCGTTAGACTGTGTATAAGTGTGGTAATAACTAGGGCTCAGTCGTTAGCTGTGTATAAGTGTGGTAATAACTAGGGCTCAGTCGTTAGACTGTGTATAAGTGTGGTAATAACTAGGGTTCAGTCGTTAGCTGTGTATAAGTGTGGTAATAACTAGCGTTCAGTCGTTAGACTGTGTATAAGTGTGGTAATAACTAGGGTTCAGTCGTTAGACTGTGTATAAGTGTGGTAATAACTAGGGCTCAGTCGTTAGCTGTGTATAAGTGTGGTAATAACTAGCCCTCAGTCGTTAGCTGTGTATAAGTGTGGTAATAACTAGGGCTCAGTCGTTAGACTGTGTATAAGTGTGGTAATAACTAGGGCTCAGTCGTTAGACTGTGTATAAGTGTGGTAATAACTAGAGCTCAGTCGTTAGCTGTGTATAAGTGTGGTAATAACTAGGGTTCAGTCATTAGCTGTGTATAAGTGTGGTAATAATTAGGGCTCAGTCGTTAGACTGTGTATGAGTGTGGTAATAACTAGGGCTCAGTCGTTAGACTGTGTATAAGTGTGGTAATAATTAGGGCTCAGTCGTTAGACTGTGTATAAGTGTGGTAATAACTAGGGCTCAGTCGTTAGACTGTGTATAAGTGTGGTAATAACTAGGGCTCAGTCGTTAGCTGTGTATAAGTGTCGTAATAACTAGGGCTCAGTCGTTAGACTGTGTATAAGTGTGGTAATACCTAGGGCTCAGTCGTTAGACTGTGTATAAGTGTGGTAATAACTAGGGCTCAGTCGTTAGACTGTGTATAAGTGTGGTAATAACTAGGGCTCAGTCGTTAGACTGTGTATAAGTGTGGTAATAACTAGGGCTCAGTCGTTAGACTGGGTATAAGTGTGGTAATAACTAGGGCTCAGTCGTTAGACTGGGTATATGTGTGGTAATAACTAGGGCTCAGTCGTTAGACTGTGTATAAGTGTGGTAATAACTAGGGCTCAGTCGTTAGCTGTGTATAAGTGTTGTAATAACTAGGGTTCAGTCGTTAGATTGTGTATAAGTGTGGTAATAACTAGGGCTCAGTCGTTAGACTGTGTATAAGTGTGGTAATAACTAGGGTTCAGTCGTTAGACTGTGTATAAGTGTGGTAATAACTAGGGCTCAGACGTTAGACTGTGTATAAGTGTGGTAATAACTAGGGCTCAGTCGTTAGACTGTATAAGTGTGGTAATAACTAGGGTTCAGTCGTTAGCTGTGTATAAGTGTGGTAATAACTAGGGTTCAGTCGTTAGACTGTGTATAAGTGTGGTAATAACTAGGGCTCAGTCGTTAGACTGTGTATAAGTGTGGTAATAACTAGGGCTCAGTCGTTAGCTGTGTATAAGTGTGGTAATAACTAGGGTTCAGTCGTTAGCTGTGTATAAGTGTGGTAATAACTAGGGCTCAGTCGTTAGACTGTGTATGAGTGTGGTAATAACTAGGGCTCAGTCGTTAGCTGTGTATAAGTGTTGTAATAACTAGGGTTCAGTCGTTAGATTGTGTATAAGTGTGGTAATAACTAGGGCTCAGTCGTTAGACTGTGTATAAGTGTGGTAATAACTAGGGTTCAGTCGTTAGACTGTGTATAAGTGTGGTAATAACTAGGGCTCAGACGTTAGACTGTGTATAAGTGTGGTAATAACTAGGGCTCAGTCGTTAGACTGTGTATAAGTGTGGTAATAACTAGGGTTCAGTCGTTAGCTGTGTATAAGTGTGGTAATAACTAGGGTTCAGTCGTTAGACTGTGTATAAGTGTGGTAATAACTAGGGCTCAGTCGTTAGACTGTGTATAAGTGTGGTAATAACTAGGGCTCAGTCGTTAGCTGTGTATAAGTGTGGTAATAACTAGGGTTCAGTCGTTAGCTGTGTATAAGTGTCGTAATAACTAGGGCTCAGTCGTTAGACTGTGTATAAGTGTGGTAATACCTAGGGCTCAGTCGTTAGACTGTGTATAAGTGTGGTAATAACTAGGGCTCAGTCGTTAGACTGTGTATAAGTGTGGTAATAACTAGGGCTCAGTCGTTAGACTGTGTATAAGTGTGGTAATAACTAGGGCTCAGTCGTTAGACTGTGTATAAGTGTGGTAATAACTAGGGCTCAGTCGTTAGACTGTGTATAAGTGTGGTAATAACTAGGGCTCAGTCATTAGACTGTGTATAAGTGTGGTAATAACTAGGGCTCAGTCGTTAGACTGTGTATAAGTGTGGTAATAACTAGGGCTCAGTCGTTAGCTGTGTATAAGTGTTGTAATAACTAGGGTTCAGTCGTTAGATTGTGTATAAGTGTGGTAATAACTAGGGCTCAGTCGTTAGACTGTGTATAAGTGTGGTAATAACTAGGGTTCAGTCGTTAGACTGTGTATGAGTGTGGTATTAACTAGGGCTCAGATGTTGGACTGTGTATAAGTTTAGTAATAACTAGGGTTCAGTCGTTAGACTGTGTATAAGTGTGGTAATAACTAGGGCACAGTCGTTAGACTGTGTATAAGTGTGGTAATAACTAGGGTTCAGTTGTTAGCTGTGTATAAGTGTGGTAATAACTAGGGCTCAGTCGTTAGACTGTGTATAAGTGTGGTAATAAATAGGGCTCAGTCGTTAGACTGTGTATAAGTGTGGTAATAACTAGGGCTCAGTCGTTAGACTGTGTATAAGTGTGGTAATAACTAGGGTTCAGTCGTTAGACTGTGTATAAGTGTGGTAATACCTAGGGCTCAGTCGTTAGACTGTGTATAAGTGTGGTAATAACTAGGGCTCAGTCGTTAGCTGTGTATAAGTGTGGTAATAACTAGGGCTCAGTCGTTAGACTGTGTATAAGTGTGGTAATACCTAGGGCTCAGTCGTTAGCTGTGTATAAGTGTGGTAATAACTAGGGCTCAGTCGTTAGACTGTGTATAAGTGTGGTAATAACTAGGGTTCAGTCGTTAGACTGTGTATAAGTGTGGTAATACCTAGGGCTCAGTCGTTAGCTGTGTATAAGTGTGGTAATAACTAGGGCTCAGTCGTTAGCTGTGTATAAGTGTGGTAATAACTAGGGTTCAGTCGTTAGACTGTGTATAAGTGTGGTAATACCTAGGGCTCAGTCGTTAGCTGTGTATAAGTGTGGTAATAACTAGGGCTCAGTCGTTAGACTGTGTATAAGTGTGGTAATAACTAGGGCTCAGTCGTTAGACTGTGTATAAGTGTGGTAATAACTAGGGCTCAGTCGTTAGACTGTGTATAAGTGTGGTAATAACTAGCGCTCAGTCGTTAGACTGTGTATAAGTGTGGTAATAACTAGGGCTCAGTCGTTAGCTGTGTATAAGTGTCGTAATAACTAGGGTTCAGTCGTTAGCTGTGTATAAGTGTCGTAATAACTAGGGCTCAGTCGTTAGACTGTGTATAAGTGTCGTAATAACTAGGGCTCAGTCGTTAGACTGTGTATAAGTGTGGTAATAACTAGGGCTCAGTCGTTAGACTGTGTATAAGTGTGGTAATAACTAGCGCTCAGTCGTTAGCTGTGTATAAGTGTGGTAATAACTAGGGCTCAGTCGTTAGACTGTGTATAAGTGTGGTAATAACTAGCCCTCAGTCGTTAGCTGTGTATAAGTGTGGTAATAACTAGGGCTCAGTCGTTAGACTGTGTATGAGGGTGGTAATAACTAGGGCTCAGTCGTTAGACTGTGTATAAGTGTGGTAATAACTAGGGCTCAGTCGTTAGACTGTGTATAACTGTGGTAATAACTAGGGCTCAGTCGTTAGACTGTGTATAAGTGTGGTAATAACTAGGGCTCAGTCGTTAGCTGTGTATAAGTGTGGTAATAACTAGGGCTCAGTCGTTAGACTGTGTATAAGTGTGGTAATGACTAGGGTTCAGTCGTTAGCTGTGTATAAGTGTGGTAATAACTAGCGTTCAGTCGTTAGACTGTGTATAAGTGTGGTAATAACTAGGGTTCAGTCGTTAGACTGTGTATAAGTGTGGTAATAACTAGGGCTCAGTCGTTAGCTGTGTATAAGTGTGGTAATAACTAGCCCTCAGTCGTTAGCTGTGTATAAGTGTGGTAATAACTAGGGCTCAGTCGTTAGACTGTGTATAAGTGTGGTAATAACTAGGGCTCAGTCGTTAGACTGTGTATAAGTGTGGTAATAACTAGCGCTCAGTCGTTAGCTGTGTATAAGTGTGGAAATAACTAGGGCTCAGTCGTTAGACTGTGTATAAGTGTGGTAATAATTAGGGTTCAGTCGTTAGCTGTGTATAAGTGTGGTAATAATTAGGGCTCAGTCGTTAGACTGTGTATGAGTGTGGTAATAACTAGGGCTCAGTCGTTAGACTGTGTATAAGTGTGGTAATAACTAGGGCTCAGTCGTTAGACTGTGTATAAGTGTGGTAATAACTAGGGCTCAGTCGTTAGACTGTGTATAAGTGTGGTAATAACTAGGGCTCAGTCGTTAGCTGTGTATAAGTGTCGTAATAACTAGGGCTCAGTCGTTAGACTGTGTATAAGTGTGGTAATACCTAGGGCTCAGTCGTTAGACTGTGTATAAGTGTGGTAATAACTAGGGCTCAGTCGTTAGACTGTGTATAAGTGTGGTAATAACTAGGGCTCAGTCGTTAGACTGTGTATAAGTGTGGTAATAACTAGGGCTCAGTCGTTAGACTGGGTATAAGTGTGGTAATAACTAGGGCTCAGTCGTTAGACTGTGTATAAGTGTGGTAATAACTAGGGCTCAGTCGTTAGACTGTGTATAAGTGTGGTAATAACTAGGGCTCAGTCGTTAGACTGTGTATAAGTGTGGTAATAACTAGGGCTCAGTCGTTAGCTGTGTATAAGTGTTGTAATAACTAGGGTTCAGTCGTTAGATTGTGTATAAGTGTGGTAATAACTAGGGCTCAGTCGTTAGACTGTGTATAAGTGTGGTAATAACTAGGGTTCAGTCGTTAGACTGTGTATAAGTGTGGTAATAACTAGGGCTCAGACGTTAGACTGTGTATAAGTGTGGTAATAACTAGGGCTCAGTCGTTAGACTGTGTATAAGTGTGGTAATAACTAGGGTTCAGTCGTTAGCTGTGTATAAGTGTGGTAATAACTAGGGTTCAGTCGTTAGACTGTGTATAAGTGTGGTAATAACTAGGGCTCAGTCGTTAGACAGTGTATAAGTGTGGTAATAACTAGGGCTCAGTCGTTAGCTGTGTATAAGTGTGGTAATAACTAGGGTTCAGTCGTTAGCTGTGTATAAGTGTGGTAATAACTAGGGCTCAGTCGTTAGCTGTGTATAAGTGTGGTAATAACTAGGGCTCAGTCGTTAGACTGTGTATAAGTGTGGTAATAACTAGGGCTCAGTCGTTAGCTGTGTGTAAGTGTTGTAATAACTAGGGTTCAGTCGTTAGATTGTGTATAAGTGTGGTAATAACTAGGGCTCAGTCGTTAGACTGTGTATAAGTGTGGTAATAACTAGGGTTCAGTCGTTAGACTGTGTATAAGTGTGGTAATATCTAGGGCTCAGACGTTAGACTGTGTATAAGTGTGGTAATAACTAGGGCTCAGTCGTTAGACTGTGTATAAGTGTGGTAATAACTAGGGTTCAGTCGTTAGCTGTGTATAAGTGTGGTAATAACTAGGGTTCAGTCGTTAGACTGTGTATAAGTGTGGTAATAACTAGGGCTCAGTCGTTAGACTGTGTATAAGTGTGGTAATAACTAGGGCTCAGTCGTTAGCTGTGTATAAGTGTGGTAATAACTAGGGTTCAGTCGTTAGCTGTGTATAAGTGTCGTAATAACTAGGGCTCAGTCGTTAGACTGTGTATAAGTGTGGTAATACCTAGGGCTCAGTCGTTAGCTGTGTATAAGTGTCGTAATAACTAGGGTTCAGTCGTTAGCTGTGTATAAGTGTCGTAATAACTAGGGCTCAGTCGTTAGACTGTGTATAAGTGTCGTAATAACTAGGGCTCAGTCGTTAGACTGTGTATAAGTGTGGTAATAACTAGGGCTCAGTCGTTAGACTGTGTATAAGTGTGGTAATAACTAGCGCTCAGTCGTTAGCTGTGTATAAGTGTGGTAATAACTAGGGTTCAGTCGTTAGCTGTGTATAAGTGTGGTAATAACTAGGGCTCAGTCGTTAGACTGTGTATGAGGGTGGTAATAACTAGGGCTCAGTCGTTAGACTGTGTATAAGTGTGGTAATAACTAGGGCTCAGTCGTTAGACTGTGTATAACTGTGGTAATAACTAGGGCTCAGTCGTTAGACTGTGTATAAGTGTGGTAATAACTAGGGCTCAGTCGTTAGCTGTGTATAAGTGTGGTAATAACTAGGGCTCAGTCGTTAGACTGTGTATAAGTGTGGTAATAACTAGGGTTCAGTCGTTAGCTGTGTATAAGTGTGGTAATAACTAGCGTTCAGTCGTTAGACTGTGTATAAGTGTGGTAATAACTAGGGTTCAGTCGTTAGACTGTGTATAAGTGTGGTAATAACTAGGGCTCAGTCGTTAGCTGTGTATAAGTGTGGTAATAACTAGCCCTCAGTCGTTAGCTGTGTATAAGTGTGGTAATAACTAGGGCTCAGTCGTTAGACTGTGTATAAGTGTGGTAATAACTAGGGCTCAGTCGTTAGACTGTGTATAAGTGTGGTAATAACTAGCGCTCAGTCGTTAGCTGTGTATAAGTGTGGTAATAACTAGGGCTCAGTCGTTAGACTGTGTATAAGTGTGGTAATAATTAGGGTTCAGTCGTTAGCTGTGTATAAGTGTGGTAATAATTAGGGCTCAGTCGTTAGACTGTGTATGAGTGTGGTAATAACTAGGGCTCAGTCGTTAGACTGTGTATAAGTGTGGTAATAATTAGGGCTCAGTCGTTAGACTGTGTATAAGTGTGGTAATAACTAGGGCTCAGTCGTTAGACTGTGTATAAGTGTGGTAATAACTAGGGCTCAGTCGTTAGCTGTGTATAAGTGTCGTAATAACTAGGGCTCAGTCGTTAGACTGTGTATAAGTGTGGTAATACCTAGGGCTCAGTCGTTAGACTGTGTATAAGTGTGGTAATAACTAGGGCTCAGTCGTTAGACTGTGTATAAGTGTGGTAATAACTAGGGCTCAGTCGTTAGACTGTGTATAAGTGTGGTAATAACTAGGGCTCAGTCGTTAGACTGGGTATAAGTGTGGTAATAACTAGGGCTCAGTCGTTAGACTGTGTATAAGTGTGGTAATAACTAGGGCTCAGTCGTTAGCTGTGTATAAGTGTTGTAATAACTAGGGTTCAGTCGTTAGATTGTGTATAAGTGTGGTAATAACTAGGGCTCAGTCGTTAGACTGTGTATAAGTGTGGTAATAACTAGGGTTCAGTCGTTAGACTGTGTATAAGTGTGGTAATAACTAGGGCTCAGACGTTAGACTGTGTATAAGTGTGGTAATAACTAGGGCTCAGTCGTTAGACTGTGTATAAGTGTGGTAATAACTAGGGTTCAGTCGTTAGCTGTGTATAAGTGTGGTAATAACTAGGGTTCAGTCGTTAGACTGTGTATAAGTGTGGTAATAACTAGGGCTCAGTCGTTAGACTGTGTATAAGTGTGGTAATAACTAGGGCTCAGTCGTTAGCTGTGTATAAGTGTGGTAATAACTAGGGTTCAGTCGTTAGCTGTGTATAAGTGTGGTAATAACTAGGGCTCAGTCGTTAGCTGTGTATAAGTGTGGTAATAACTAGGGCTCAGTCGTTAGACTGTGTATGAGTGTGGTAATAACTAGGGCTCAGTCGTTAGCTGTGTATAAGTGTTGTAATAACTAGGGTTCAGTCGTTAGATTGTGTATAAGTGTGGTAATAACTAGGGCTCAGTCGTTAGACTGTGTATAAGTGTGGTAATAACTAGGGTTCAGTCGTTAGACTGTGTATAAGTGTGGTAATAACTAGGGCTCAGACGTTAGACTGTGTATAAGTGTGGTAATAACTAGGGCTCAGTCGTTAGACTGTGTATAAGTGTGGTAATAACTAGGGTTCAGTCGTTAGCTGTGTATAAGTGTGGTAATAACTAGGGTTCAGTCGTTAGACTGTGTATAAGTGTGTTAATAACTAGGGCTCAGTCGTTAGACTGTGTATAAGTGTGGTAATAACTAGGGCTCAGTCGTTAGCTGTGTATAAGTGTGGTAATAACTAGGGTTCAGTCGTTAGCTGTGTATAAGTGTCGTAATAACTAGGGCTCAGTCGTTAGACTGTGTATAAGTGTGGTAATACCTAGGGCTCAGTCGTTAGACTGTGTATAAGTGTGGTAATAACTAGGGCTCAGTCGTTAGACTGTGTATAAGTGTGGTAATAACTAGGGCTCAGTCGTTAGACTGTGTATAAGTGTGGTAATAACTAGGGCTCAGTCGTTAGACTGTGTATAAGTGTGGTAATAACTAGGGCTCAGTCGTTAGACTGTGTATAAGTGTGGTAATAACTAGGGCTCAGTCATTAGACTGTGTATAAGTGTGGTAATAACTAGGGCTCAGTCGTTAGACTGTGTATAAGTGTGGTAATAACTAGGGCTCAGTCGTTAGCTGTGTATAAGTGTTGTAATAACTAGGGTTCAGTCGTTAGATTGTGTATAAGTGTGGTAATAACTAGGGCTCAGTCGTTAGACTGTGTATAAGTGTGGTAATAACTAGGGTTCAGTCGTTAGACTGTGTATGAGTGTGGTATTAACTAGGGCTCAGACGTTAGACTGTGTATAAGTGTGGTAATAACTAGGGCTCAGTCGTTAGACTGTGTATAAGTGTGGTAATAACTAGGGTTCAGTCGTTAGCTGTGTATAAGTGTGGTAATAACTAGGGTTCAGTCGTTAGACTGTGTATAAGTGTGGTAATAACTAGGGCTCAGTCGTTAGACTGTGTATAAGTGTGGTAATAACTAGGGCTCAGTCGTTAGCTGTGTATAAGTGTGGTAATAACTAGGGCTCAGTCGTTAGACTGTGTATAAGTGTGGTAATAAATAGGGCTCAGTCGTTAGACTGTGTATAAGTTTGGTAATAACTAGGGCTCAGTCGTTAGACTGTGTATAAGTGTGGTAATAACTAGGGTTCAGTCGTTAGACTGTGTATAAGTGTGGTAATACCTAGGGCTCAGTCGTTAGCTGTGTATAAGTGTGGTAATAACTAGGGCTCAGTCGTTAGCTGTGTATAAGTGTGGTAATAACTAGGGCTCAGTCGTTAGACTGTGTATAAGTGTGGTAATAACTAGGGTTCAGTCGTTAGACTGTGTATGAGTGTGGTATTAACTAGGGCTCAGACGTTAGACTGTGTATAAGTGTGGTAATAACTAGGGCTCAGTCGTTAGACTGTGTATAAGTGTGGTAATAACTAGGGTTCAGTCGTTAGCTGTGTATAAGTGTGGTAATAACTAGGGTTCAGTCGTTAGACTGTGTATAAGTGTGGTAATAACTAGGGCTCAGTCGTTAGACTGTGTATAAGTGTGGTAATAACTAGGGCTCAGTCGTTAGCTGTGTATGAGTGTGGTAATAACTAGGGCTCAGTCGTTAGACTGTGTATAAGTGTGGTAATAAGTAGGGCTCAGTCTTTAGACTGTGTATAAGTGTGGTAATAACTAGGGCTCAGTCGTTAGACTGTGTATAAGTGTGGTAATAACTAGGGTTCAGTCGTTAGACTGTGTATAAGTGTGGTAATACCTAGGGCTCAGTCGTTAGCTGTGTATAAGTGTGGTAATAACTAGGGCTCAGTCGTTAGCTGTGTATAAGTGTGGTAATAACTAGGGCACAGTCGTTAGACTGTGTATAAGTGTGGTAATAACTAGGGCTCAGTCGTTAGCTGTGTATAAGTGTCGTAATAACTAGGGTTCAGTCCTTAGCTGTGTATAAGTGTCGTAATAACTAGGGCTCAGTCGTTAGACTGTGTATAAATGTGGTAATAACTAGGGCTCAGTCGTTAGACTGTGTATAAATGTGGTAATTACTAGGGCTCAGTCGTTAGACTGTGTATAAGTGTGGTAATAACTAGGGCTCAGTCGTTAGCTGTGTATAAGTGTGGTAATAACTAGGGCTCAGTCGTTAGACTGTGTATAAGTGTGGTAATAACTAGGGCTCAGTCGTTAGACTGTGTATAAGTGTGGTAATAACTAGGGCTCAGTCGTTAGACTGTGTATAAGTGTGGTAATAACTAGGGCTCAGTCGTTAGACTGTGTATAAGTGTGGTAATAACTAGGGCTCAGTCGTTAGACTGTGTATAAGTGTGGTAATAACTAGGGCTCAGTCGTTAGACTGTGTATAAGTGTGGTAATAACTAGGGCTCAGTCATTAGACTGTGTATAAGTGTGGTAATAACTAGGGCTCAGTCGTTAGACTGTGTATAAGTGTGGTAATAACTAGGGCTCAGTCGTTAGACTCTGTATAAGTGTGGTAATAACTAGGGCTCAGTCGTTAGACTGTGTATAAGTGTGGTAATAACTAGGGCTCAGTCGTTAGACTGTGTATAAGTGTGGTAATAACTAGGGCTCAGTCGTTAGCTGTGTGTAAGTGTGGTAATAACTAGGGCTCAGTCGTTAGACTGTGTATAAGTGTGGTAATAACTAGGGTTCAGTGTTTAGACTGTGTATAAGTGTGGTAATAACTAGGGTTCAGTCGTTAGACTGTGTATAAGTGTGGTAATAACTAGGGCTCAGTCGTTAGACTGTGTATAAGTGTGGTAATAACTAGGGCTCAGTCGTTAGCTGTGTATAAGTGTGGTAATAACTAGGGCTCAGTCGTTAGACTGTGTATAAGTGTGGTAATAACTAGGGTTCAGTCGTTAGACTGTATATAAGTGTGGTAATAACTAGGGCTCAGTCGTTAGCTGTGTATAAGTGTGGTAATAGCTAGGGCTCAGTCGTTAGACTGTGTATAAGTGTGGTAATGACTAGGGCTCAGTCGTTAGACTGTGTATAAGTGTGGTAATAACTAGGGTTCAGTCGTTAGACTGTGTATAAGTGTGCTAATAACTAGGGCTCAGTCGTTAGACTGTGTATAAGTGTGGTAATAACTAGGGCTCAGTCGTTAGACTGTGTATAAGTGTGGTAATAACTAGGGCTCAGTCGTTAGCTGTGTATAAGTGTGGTAATAACTAGGGTTCAGTCGTTAGACTGTGTATAAGTGTGGTAATAACTAGGGCTCAGTCGTTAGCTGTGTATAAGTGTGGTAATAACTAGGGCTCAGTCGTTAGCTGTGTATAAGTGTCGTAATAACTAGGGTTCAGTCGTTAGCTGTGTATAAGTGTCGTAATAACTAGGGCTCAGTCGTTAGACTGTGTATAAGTGTCGTAATAACTAGGGCTCAGTCGTTAGACTGTGTATAAGTGTGGTAATAACTAGGGCTCAGTCGTTAGACTGTGTATAAGTGTGGTAATAACTAGCGCTCAGTCGTTAGCTGTGTATAAGTGTGGTAATAACTAGGGCTCAGTCGTTAGACTGTGTATAAGTGTGGTAATAATTAGGGTTCAGTCGTTAGCTGTGTATAAGTGTGGTAATAACTAGGGCTCAGTCGTTAGACTGTGTATGAGGGTGGTAATAACTAGGGCTCAGTCGTTAGACTGTGTATAAGTGTGGTAATAACTAGGGCTCAGTCGTTAGACTGTGTATAACTGTGGTAATAACTAGGGCTCAGTCGTTAGACTGTGTATAAGTGTGGTAATAACTAGGGCTCAGTCGTTAGCTGTGTATAAGTGTGGTAATAACTAGGGCTCAGTCGTTAGACTGTGTATAAGTGTGGTAATAACTAGGGTTCAGTCGTTAGCTGTGTATAAGTGTGGTAATAACTAGCGTTCAGTCGTTAGACTGTGTATAAGTGTGGTAATAACTAGGGTTCAGTCGTTAGACTGTGTATAAGTGTGGTAATAACTAGGGCTCAGTCGTTAGCTGTGTATAAGTGTGGTAATAACTAGCCCTCAGTCGTTAGCTGTGTATAAGTGTGGTAATAACTAGGGCTCAGTCGTTAGACTGTGTATAAGTGTGGTAATAACTAGGGCTCAGTCGTTAGACTGTGTATAAGTGTGGTAATAACTAGCGCTCAGTCGTTAGCTGTGTATAAGTGTGGTAATAACTAGGGCTCAGTCGTTAGACTGTGTATAAGTGTGGTAATAATTAGGGTTCAGTCGTTAGCTGTGTATAAGTGTGGTAATAATTAGGGCTCAGTCGTTAGACTGTGTATGAGTGTGGTAATAACTAGGGCTCAGTCGTTAGACTGTGTATAAGTGTGGTAATAACTAGGGCTCAGTCGTTAGACTGTGTATAAGTGTGGTAATAACTAGGGCTCAGTCGTTAGACTGTGTATAAGTGTGGTAATAACTAGGGCTCAGTCGTTAGCTGTGTATAAGTGTCGTAATAACTAGGGCTCAGTCGTTAGACTGTGTATAAGTGTGGTAATACCTAGGGCTCAGTCGTTAGACTGTGTATAAGTGTGGTAATAACTAGGGCTCAGTCGTTAGACTGTGTATAAGTGTGGTAATAACTAGGGCTCAGTCGTTAGACTGTGTATAAGTGTGGTAATAACTAGGGCTCAGTCGTTAGACTGGGTATAAGTGTGGTAATAACTAGGGCTCAGTCGTTAGACTGTGTAAAAGTGTGGTAATAACTAGGGCTCAGTCGTTAGACTGTGTATAAGTGTGGTAATAACTAGGGCTCAGTCGTTAGACTGTGTATAAGTGTGGTAATAACTAGGGCTCAGTCGTTAGCTGTGTATAAATGTTGTAATAACTAGGGTTCAGTCGTTAGATTGTGTATAAGTGTGGTAATAACTAGGGCTCAGTCGTTAGACTGTGTATAAGTGTGGTAATAACTAGGGCTCAGTCGTTAGCTGTGTATAAGTGTGGTAATAACTAGGGCTCAGTCGTTAGACTGTGTATAAGTGTGGTAATAACTAGGGCTCAGTCGTTAGCTGTGTGTAAGTGTTGTAATAACTAGGGTTCAGTCGTTAGATTGTGTATAATTGTGGTAATAACTAGGGCTCAGTCGTTAGACTGTGTATAAGTGTGGTAATAACTAGGGTTCAGTCGTTAGACTGTGTATAAGTGTGGTAATATCTAGGGCTCAGACGTTAGACTGTGTATAAGTGTGGTAATAACTAGGGCTCAGTCGTTAGACTGTGTATAAGTGTGGTAATAACTAGGGTTCAGTCGTTAGCTGTGTATAAGTGTGGTAATAACTAGGGTTCAGTCGTTAGACTGTGTATAAGTGTGGTAATAACTAGGGCTCAGTCGTTAGACTGTGTATAAGTGTGGTAATAACTAGGGCTCAGTCGTTAGCTGTGTATAAGTGTGGTAATAACTAGGGTTCAGTCGTTAGCTGTGTATAAGTGTCGTAATAACTAGGGCTCAGTCGTTAGACTGTGTATAAGTGTGGTAATACCTAGGGCTCAGTCGTTAGCTGTGTATAAGTGTCGTAATAACTAGGGTTCAGTCGTTAGCTGTGTATAAGTGTCGTAATAACTAGGGCTCAGTCGTTAGACTGTGTATAAGTGTCGTAATAACTAGGGCTCAGTCGTTAGACTGTGTATAAGTGTGGTAATAACTAGGGCTCAGTCGTTAGACTGTGTATAAGTGTGGTAATAACTAGCGCTCAGTCGTTAGCTGTGTATAAGTGTGGTAATAACTAGGGCTCAGTCGTTAGACTGTGTATAAGTGTGGTAATAATTAGGGTTCAGTCGTTAGCTGTGTATAAGTGTGGTAATAACTAGGGCTCAGTCGTTAGACTGTGTATGAGGGTGGTAATAACTAGGGCTCAGTCGTTAGACTGTGTATAAGTGTGGTAATAACTAGGGCTCAGTCGTTAGACTGTGTATAACTGTGGTAATAACTAGGGCTCAGTCGTTAGACTGTGTATAAGTGTGGTAATAACTAGGGCTCAGTCGTTAGCTGTGTATAAGTGTGGTAATAACTAGGGCTCAGTCGTTAGACTGTGTATAAGTGTGGTAATAACTAGGGTTCAGTCGTTAGCTGTGTATAAGTGTGGTAATAACTAGCGTTCAGTCGTTAGACTGTGTATAAGTGTGGTAATAACTAGGGTTCAGTCGTTAGACTGTGTATAAGTGTGGTAATAACTAGGGCTCAGTCGTTAGCTGTGTATAAGTGTGGTAATAACTAGCCCTCAGTCGTTAGCTGTGTATAAGTGTGGTAATAACTAGGGCTCAGTCGTTAGACTGTGTATAAGTGTGGTAATAACTAGGGCTCAGTCGTTAGACTGTGTATAAGTGTGGTAATAACTAGCGCTCAGTCGTTAGCTGTGTATAAGTGTGGTAATAACTAGGGTTCAGTCGTTAGCTGTGTATAAGTGTGGTAATAATTAGGGCTCAGTCGTTAGACTGTGTATGAGTGTGGTAATAACTAGGGCTCAGTCGTTAGACTGTGTATAAGTGTGGTAATAATTAGGGCTCAGTCGTTAGACTGTGTATAAGTGTGGTAATAACTAGGGCTCAGTCGTTAGACTGTGTATAAGTGTGGTAATAACTAGGGCTCAGTCGTTAGCTGTGTATAAGTGTCGTAATAACTAGGGCTCAGTCGTTAGACTGTGTATAAGTGTGGTAATACCTAGGGCTCAGTCGTTAGACTGTGTATAAGTGTGGTAATAACTAGGGCTCAGTCGTTAGACTGTGTATAAGTGTGGTAATAACTAGGGCTCAGTCGTTAGACTGTGTATAAGTGTGGTAATAACTAGGGCTCAGTCGTTAGACTGGGTATAAGTGTGGTAATAACTAGGGCTCAGTCGTTAGACTGGGTATAAGTGTGGTAATAACTAGGGCTCAGTCGTTAGACTGTGTATAAGTGTGGTAATAACTAGGGCTCAGTCGTTAGCTGTGTATAAGTGTTGTAATAACTAGGGTTCAGTCGTTAGATTGTGTATAAGTGTGGTAATAACTAGGGCTCAGTCGTTAGACTGTGTATAAGTGTGGTAATAACTAGGGTTCAGTCGTTAGACTGTGTATAAGTGTGGTAATAACTAGGGCTCAGACGTTAGACTGTGTATAAGTGTGGTAATAACTAGGGCTCAGTCGTTAGACTGTATAAGTGTGGTAATAACTAGGGTTCAGTCGTTAGCTGTGTATAAGTGTGGTAATAACTAGGGTTCAGTCGTAAGACTGTGTATAAGTGTGGTAATAACTAGGGCTCAGTCGTTAGACTGTGTATAAGTGTGGTAATAACTAGGGCTCAGTCGTTAGCTGTGTATAAGTGTGGTAATAACTAGGGTTCAGTCGTTAGCTGTGTATAAGTGTGGTAATAACTAGGGCTCAGTCGTTAGACTGTGTATGAGTGTGGTAATAACTAGGGCTCAGTCGTTAGCTGTGTATAAGTGTTGTAATAACTAGGGTTCAGTCGTTAGATTGTGTATAAGTGTGGTAATAACTAGGGCTCAGTCGTTAGACTTTGTATAAGTGTGGTAATAACTAGGGTTCAGTCGTTAGACTGTGTATAAGTGTGGTAATAACTAGGGCTCAGACGTTAGACTGTGTATAAGTGTGGTAATAACTAGGGCTCAGTCGTTAGACTGTGTATAAGTGTGGTAATAACTAGGGTTCAGTCGTTAGCTGTGTATAAGTGTGGTAATAGCTAGGGTTCAGTCGTTAGACTGTGTATAAGTGTGGTAATAACTAGGGCTCAGTCGTTAGACTGTGTATAAGTGTGGTAATAACTAGGGCTCAGTCGTTAGCTGTGTATAAGTGTGGTAATAACTAGGGTTCAGTCGTTAGCTGTGTATAAGTGTCGTAATAACTAGGGCTCAGTCGTTAGACTGTGTATAAGTGTGGTAATACCTAGGGCTCAGTCGTTAGACTGTGTATAAGTGTGGTAATAACTAGGGCTCAGTCGTTAGACTGTGGATAAGTGTGGTAATAACTAGGGCTCAGTCGTTAGACTGTGTATAAGTGTGGTAATAACTAGGGCTCAGTCGTTAGACTGTGTATAAGTGTGGTAATAACTAGGGCTCAGTCGTTAGACTGTGTATAAGTGTGGTAATAACTAGGGCTCAGTCATTAGACTGTGTATAAGTGTGGTAATAACTAGGGCTCAGTCGTTAGACTGTGTATAAGTGTGGTAATAACTAGGGCTCAGTCGTTAGCTGTGTATAATTGTTGTAATAACTAGGGTTCAGTCGTTAGATTGTGTATAAGTGTGGTAATAACTAGGGCTCAGTCGTTAGACTGTGTATAAGTGTGGTAATAACTAGGGTTCAGTCGTTAGACTGTGTATGAGTGTGGTATTAACTAGGGCTCAGACGTTAGACTGTGGATAAGTGTGGTAATAACTAGGGCTCAGTCGTTAGACTGTGTATAAGTGTGGTAATAACTAGGGTTCAGTCGTTAGCTGTGTATAAGTGTGGTAATAACTAGGGTTCAGTCGTTAGACTGTGTATAAGTGTGGTAATAACTAGGGCTCAGTCGTTAGACTGTGTATAAGTGTGGTAATAACTAGGGCTCAGTCGTTAGCTGTGTATAAGTGTGGTAATAACTAGGGCTCAGTCGTTAGACTGTGTATAAGTGTGGTAATAAATAGGGCTCAGTCGTTAGACTGTGTATAAGTGTGGTAATAACTAGGGCTCAGTCGTTAGACTGTGTATAAGTGTGGTAATAACTAGGGTTCAGTCGTTAGACTGTGTATAAGTGTGGTAATAACTAGGGCTCAGTCGTTAGCTGTGTATAAGTGTGGTAATAACTAGGGCTCAGTCGTTAGCTGTGTATAAGTGTGGTAATAACTAGGGCTCAGTCGTTAGACTGTGTATAAGTGTGGTAATAACTAGGGTTCAGTCGTTAGACTGTGTATGAGTGTGGTATTAACTAGGGCTCAGACGTTAGACTGTGTATAAGTGTGGTAATAACTAGGGCTCAGTCGTTAGACTGTGTATAAGTGTGGTAATAACTAGGGTTCAGTCGTTAGCTGTGTATAAGTGTGGTAATAACTAGGGTTCAGTCGTTAGACTGTGTATAAGTGTGGTAATAACTAGGGCTCAGTCGTTAGACTGTGTATAAGTGTGGTAATAACTAGGGCTCAGTCGTTAGCTGTGTATAAGTGTGGTAATAACTAGGGCTCAGTCGTTAGACTGTGTATAAGTGTGGTAATAACTAGGGCTCAGTCGTTAGACTGTGTATAAGTGTGGTAATAACTAGGGTTCAGTCGTTAGACTGTGTATAAGTGTGGTAATACCTAGGGCTCAGTCGTTAGCTGTGTATAAGTGTGGTAATAACTAGGGCTCAGTCGTTAGCTGTGTATAAGTGTGGTAATAACTAGGGCACAGTCGTTAGCTGTGTATAAGTGTCGTAATAACTAGGGCTCAGTCGTTAGACTGTGTATAAATGTGGTAATAACTAGGGCTCAGTCGTTAGACTGTGTATAAATGTGGTAATTACTAGGGCTCAGTCGTTAGACTGTGTATAAGTGTGGTAATAACTAGGGCTCAGTCGTTAGCTGTGTATAAGTGTGGTAATAACTAGGGCTCAGTCGTTAGACTGTGTATAAGTGTGGTAATAATTAGGGTTCAGTCGTTAGCTGTGTATAAGTGTGGTAATAACTAGGGCTCAGTCGTTAGACTGTGTATGAGTGTGGTAATAACTAGGGCTCAGTCGTTAGACTGTGTATAAGTGTGGCAATAACTAGGGCTCAGTCTTTAGCTGTGTATAAGTGTGGTAATAACTAGGGCTCAGTCGTTAGACTGTGTATAAGTGTGGTAATAACTAGGGCTCAGTCGTTAGACTGTGTATAAGTGTGGTAATAACTAGGGCTCAGTCATTAGACTGTGTATAAGTGTGGTAATAACTAGGGCTCAGTCGTTAGACTGTGTATAAGTGTGGTAATAACTAGGGCTCAGTCGTTAGCTGTGTATAAGTGTTGTAATAACTAGGGTTCAGTCGTTAGATTGTGTATAAGTGTGGTAATAACTAGGGCTCAGTCGTTAGACTGTGTATAAGTGTGGTAATAACTAGGGTTCAGTCGTTAGACTGTGTATGAGTGTGGTATTAACTAGGGCTCAGACGTTAGGCTGTGTATAAGTGTGGTAATAACTAGGGCTCAGTCGTTAGACTGTGTATAAGTGTGGTAATAACTAGGGTTCAGTCGTTAGCTGTGTATAAGTGTGGTAATAACTAGGGTTCAGTCGTTAGACTGTGTATAAGTGTGGTAATAACTAGGGCTCAGTCGTTAGACTGTGTATAAGTGTGGTAATAACTAGGGCTCAGTCGTTAGCTGTGTATAAGTGTGGTAATAACTAGGGCTCAGTCGTTAGACTGTGTATAAGTGTGGTAATAAATAGGGCTCAGTCGTTAGACTGTGTATAAGTGTGGTAATAACTAGGGCTCAGTCGTTAGACTGTGTATAAGTGTGGTAATAACTAGGGTTCAGTCGTTAGACTGTGTATAAGTGTGGTAATACCTAGGGCTCAGTCGTTAGCTGTGTATAAGTGTGGTAATAACTAGGGCTCAGTCGTTAGCTGTGTATAAGTGTTGTAATAACTAGGGTTCAGTCGTTAGATTGTGTATAAGTGTGGTAATAACTAGGGCTCAGTCGTTAGACTGTGTATAAGTGTGGTAATAACTAGGGTTCAGTCGTTAGACTGTGTATGAGTGTGGTATTAACTAGGGCTCAGACGTTAGACTGTGTATAAGTGTGGTAATAACTAGGGCTCAGTCGTTAGACTGTGTATAAGTGTGGTAATAACTAGGGTTCAGTCGTTAGCTGTGTATAAGTGTGGTAATAACTAGGGTTCAGTCGTTAGACTGTGTATAAGTGTGGTAATAACTAGGGCTCAGTCGTTAGACTGTGTATAAGTGTGGTAATAACTAGGGCTCAGTCGTTAGCTGTGTATAAGTGTGGTAATAACTAGGGCTCAGTCGTTAGACTGTGTATAAGTGTGGTAATAAATAGGGCTCAGTCGTTAGACTGTGTATAAGTGTGGTAATAACTAGGGCTCAGTCGTTAGACTGTGTATAAGTGTGGTAATAACTAGGGTTCAGTCGTTAGACTGTGTATAAGTGTGGTAATACCTAGGGCTCAGTCGTTAGCTGTGTATAAGTGTGGTAATAACTAGGGCTCAGTCGTTAGCTGTGTATAAGTGTGGTAATAACTAGGGCTCAGTCGTTAGACTGTGTATAAGTGTGGTAATAACTAGGGTTCAGTCGTTAGACTGTGTATGAGTGTGGTATTAACTAGGGCTCAGACGTTAGACTGTGTACAAGTGTGGGAATAACTAGGGCTCAGTCGTTAGACTGTGTATAAGTGTGGTAATAACTAGGGTTCAGTCGTTAGCTGTGTATAAGTGTGGTAATAACTAGGGTTCAGTCGTTAGACTGTGTATAAGTGTGGTAATAACTAGGGCTCAGTCGTTAGACTGTGTATAAGTGTGGTAATAACTAGGGCTCAGTCGTTAGCTGTGTATAAGTGTGGTAATAACTAGGGCTCAGTCGTTAGACTGTGTATAAGTGTGGTAATAAGTAGGGCTCAGTCGTTAGACTGTGTATAAGTGTGGTAATAACTAGGGCTCAGTCGTTAGACTGTGTATAAGTGTGGTAATAACTAGGGTTCAGTCGTTAGACTGTGTATAAGTGTGGTAATACCTAGGGCTCAGTCGTTAGCTGTGTATAAGTGTGGTAATAACTAGGGCTCAGTCGTTAGCTGTGTATAAGTGTGGTAATAACTAGGGCTCAGTCGTTAGCTGTGTATAAGTGTCGTAATAACTAGGGTTCAGTCCTTAGCTGTGTATAAGTGTCGTAATAACTAGGGCTCAGTCGTTAGACTGTGTATAAATGTGGTAATAACTAGGGCTCAGTCGTTAGACTGTGTATAAATGTGGTAATTACTAGGGCTCAGTCGTTAGACTGTGTATAAGTGTGGTAATAACTAGGGCTCAGTCGTTAGCTGTGTATAAGTGTGGTAATAACTAGGGCTCAGTCGTTAGACTGTGTATAAGTGTGGTAATAATTAGGGTTCAGTCGTTAGCTGTGTATAAGTGTGGTAATAACTAGGGCTCAGTCGTTAGACTGTGTATGAGTGTGGTAATAACTAGGGCTCAGTCGTTAGACTGTGTATAAGTGTGGCAATAACTAGGGCTCAGTCTTTAGCTGTGTATAAGTGTGGTAATAACTAGGGCTCAGTCGTTAGACTGTGTATAAGTGTTTTAATAACTAGGGCTCAGTCGTTAGACTGTGTATAAGTGTGGTAATAACTATGGTTCAGTCGTTAGACTGTGTATAAGTGTGGTAATAACTAGGGCTCAGTCGTTAGCTGTGTATAAGTGTGGTAATAACTAGGGCTCAGTCGTTAGACTGTGTATAAGTGTGGTAATAACTAGGGCTCAGTCGTTAGACTGTGTATAAGTGTGGTAATAACTAGGGCTCAGTCGTTAGACTGTGTATAAGTGTGGTAATAACTAGGGCTCAGTCGTTAGACTGTGTATAAGTGTGGTAATAACTAGGGCTCAGTCGTTAGACTGTGTATAAGTGTGGTAATAACTAGGGCTCAGTCGTTAGACTGTGTATAAGTGTGGTAATAACTAGGGCTCAGTCATTAGACTGTGTATAAGTGTGGTAATAACTAGGGCTCAGTCGTTAGACTGTGTATAAGTGTGGTAATAACTAGGGCTCAGTCGTTAGACTCTGTATAAGTGTGGTAATAACTAGGGCTCAGTCGTTAGACTGTGTATAAGTGTGGTAATAACTAGGGCTCAGTCGTTAGACTGTGTATAAGTGTGGTAATAACTAGGGCTCAGTCGTTAGCTGTGTGTAAGTGTGGTAATAACTAGGGCTCAGTCGTTAGACTGTGTATAAGTGTGGTAATAACTAGGGTTCAGTGGTTAGACTGTGTATAAGTGTGGTAATAACTAGGGTTCAGTCGTTAGACTGTGTATAAGTGTGGTAATAACTAGGGCTCAGTCGTTAGACTGTGTATAAGTGTGGTAATAACTAGGGCTCAGTCGTTAGCTGTGTATAAGTGTGGTAATAACTAGGGCTCAGTCGTTAGACTGTGTATAAGTGTGGTAATAACTAGGGTTCAGTCGTTAGACTGTATATAAGTGTGGTAATAACTAGGGCTCAGTCGTTAGACTGTGTATAAGTGTGGTAATAACTAGGGTTCAGTCGTTAGACTGTATATAAGTGTGGTAATAACTAGGGCTCAGTCGTTAGCTGTGTATAAGTGTGGTAATAGCTAGGGCTCAGTCGTTAGACTGTGTATAAGTGTGGTAATGACTAGGGCTCAGTCGGTAGACTGTGTATAAGTGTGGTAATAACTAGGGTTCAGTCGTTAGACTGTGTATAAGTGTGCTAATAACTAGGGCTCAGTCGTTAGACTGTGTATAAGTGTGGTAATAACTAGGGCTCAGTCGTTAGACTGTGTATAAGTGTGGTAATAACTAGGGCTCAGTCGTTAGCTGTGTATAAGTGTGGTAATAACTAGGGTTCAGTCGTTAGACTGTGTATAAGTGTGGTAATAACTAGGGCTCAGTCGTTAGCTGTGTATAAGTGTGGTAATAACTAGGGCTCAGTCGTTAGCTGTGTATAAGTCTGGTAATAACTAGGGTTCAGTCGTTAGACTGTGTATAAGTGTGGCAATAACTAGGGTTCAGTCGTTAGCTGTGTATAAGTGTGGTAATAACTAGGGCTCAGTCGTTAGACTGTGTATAAGTGTGGTAATAACTAGGGCTCAGTCGTTAGACTGTGTATAAGTGTGGTAATAACTAGGGCTCAGTCGTTAGACTGTGTATAACTGTGGTAATAACTAGGGCTCAGTCGTTAGCTGTGTATAAGTGTGGTAATAACTAGGGCTCAGTCGTTAGACTGTGTATAAGTGTGGTAATAACTAGGGCTCAGTCGTTAGACTGTGTATAAGTATGGTAATAACTAGGGCTCAGTCGTTAGACTGTGTATAAGTGTTGTAATAACTAGGGCTCAGTCGTTAGACTCTGTATAAGTGTGGTAATAACTAGGGCTCAGTCGTTAGCTGTGTATAAGTGTGGTATTAACTAGGGCTCAGTCGTTAGACTGTGTATAAGTGTGGTAATAACTAGGGCTCAGTCGTTAGCTGTGTATAAGTGTGGCAATAACTAGGGTTCAGTCGTTAGACTGTGTATAAGTGTGGTAATAACTAGGGCTCAGTCGTTAGCTGTGTATAAGTGTGGTAATAACTAGCCCTCAGTCGTTAGCTGTGTATAAGTGTGGTAATAACTAGGGCTCAGCCGTTAGACTGTGTATAAGTGTGGTAATAACTAGGGCTCAGTCGTTAGACTGTGTATAAGTGTGGTAATAACTAGTGCTCAGTCGTTAGCTGTGTATAAGTGTGGTAATAACTAGGGCTCAGTCGTTAGCTGTGTATAAGTGTGGTAATAACTAGGGCTCAGTCGTTAGACTGTGTATAAGTGTGGTAATAAGTAGGGCTCAGTCGTTAGACTGTGTATAAGTGTGTTAATAACTAGGGCTCAGTCGTTAGACTGTGTATAAGTGTGGTAATAACTAGGGTTCAGTCGTTAGACTGTGTATAAGTGTGGTAATACCTAGGGCTCAGTCGTTAGCTGTGTATAAGTGTGGTAATAACTAGGGCTCAGTCGTTAGACTGTGTATAAGTGTGGTAATAACTAGGGCTCAGTCGTTAGACTGTGTATAAGTGTGGTAATAACTAGGGCTCAGTCGTTAGCTGTGTATAAGTGTCGTAAAAACTAGGGTTCAGTCCTTAGCTGTGTATAAGTGTCGTAATAACTAGGGCTCAGTCGTTAGACTGTGTATAAATGTGGTAATAACTAGGGCTCAGTCGTTAGACTGTGTATAAATGTGGTAATTACTAGGGCTCAGTCGTTAGACTGTGTATAAGTGTGGTAATAACTAGGGCTCAGTCGTTAGCTGTGTATAAGTGTGGTAATAACTAGGGCTCAGTCGTTAGACTGTGTATAAGTGTGGTAATAATTAGGGTTCAGTCGTTAGCTGTGTATAAGTGTGGTAATAACTAGGGCTCAGTCGTTAGACTGTGTATGAGTGTGGTAATAACTAGGGCTCAGTCGTTAGACTGTGTATAAGTGTGGCAAAAACTAGGGCTCAGTCTTTAGCTGTGTATAAGTGTGGTAATAACTAGGGCTCAGTCGTTAGACTGTGTATAAGTGTGGTAATAACTAGGGCTCAGTCGTTAGACTGTGTATAAGTGTGGTAATAACTATGGTTCAGTCGTTAGACTGTGTATAAGTGTGGTAATAACTAGGGCTCAGTCGTTAGCTGTGTATAAGTGTGGTAATAACTAGGGCTCAGTCGTTAGACTGTGTATAAGTGTGGTAATAACTAGGGCTCAGTCGTTAGACTGTGTATAAGTGTGGTAATAACTAGGGCTCAGTCGTTAGACTGTGTATAAGTGTGGTAATAACTAGGGCTCAGTCGTTAGACTGTGTATAAGTGTGGTAATAACTAGGGCTCAGTCGTTAGACTGTGTATAAGTGTGGTAATAACTAGGGCTCAGTCGTTAGACTGTGTATAAGTGTGGTAATAACTAGGGCTCAGTCATTAGACTGTGTATAAGTGTGGTAATAACTAGGGCTCAGTCGTTAGACTGTGTATAAGTGTGGTAATAACTAGGGCTCAGTCGTTAGACTCTGTATAAGTGTGGTAATAACTAGGGCTCAGTCGTTAGACTGTGTATAAGTGTGGTAATAACTAGGGCTCAGTCGTTAGACTGTGTATAAGTGTGGTAAGAACTAGGGCTCAGTCGTTGGCTGTGTGTAAGTGTGGTAATAACTAGGGCTCAGTCGTTAGACTGTGTATAAGTGTGGTAATAACTAGGGTTCAGTGGTTAGACTGTGTATAAGTGTGGTAATAACTAGGGTTCAGTCGTTAGACTGTGTATAAGTGTGGTAATAACTAGGGCTCAGTCGTTAGACTGTGTATAAGTGTGGTAATAACTAGGGCTCAGTCGTTAGCTGTGTATAAGTGTGGTAATAACTAGGGCTCAGTCGTTAGACTGTGTATAAGTGTGGTAATAACTAGGGTTCAGTCGTTAGACTGTATATAAGTGTGGTAATAACTAGGGCTCAGTCGTTAGCTGTGTATAAGTGTGGTAATAGCTAGGGCTCAGTCGTTAGACTGTGTATAAGTGTGGTAATGACTAGGGCTCAGTCGTTAGACTGTGTATAAGTGTGGTAATAACTAGGGTTCAGTCGTTAGACTGTGTATAAGTGTGCTAATAACTAGGGCTCAGTCGTTAGAATGTGTATAAGTGTGGTAATAACTAGGGCTCAGTCGTTAGACTGTGTATAAGTGTGGTAATAACTAGGGCTCAGTCGTTAGCTGTGTATAAGTGTGGTAATAACTAGGGTTCAGTCGTTAGACTGTGTATAAGTGTGGTAATAACTAGGGCTCAGTCGTTAGCTGTGTATAAGTGTGGTAATAACTAGGGCTCAGTCGTTAGCTGTGTATAAGTGTGGTAATAACTAGGGTTAAGTCGTTAGACTGTGTATAATTGTGGCAATAACTAGGGTTCAGTCGTTAGCTGTGTATAAGTGTGCTAATAACTAGGGCTCAGTCGTTAGACTGTGTATAAGTGTGGTAATAACTAGGGCTCAGTCGTTAGACTGTGTATAAGTGTGGTAATAACTAGGGCTCAGTCGTTAGACTGTGTATAACTGTGGTAATAACTAGGGCTCAGTCGTTAGCTGTGTATAAGTGTGGTAATAACTAGGGCTCAGTCGTTAGACTGTGTATAAGTGTGGTAATAACTAGGACTCAGTCGTTAGACTGTGTATAAGTATGGTAATAACTAGGGCTCAGTCGTTAGACTGTGTATAAGTGTTGTAATAACTAGGGCTCAGTCGTTAGACTGTGTATAAGTGTGGTAATAACTAGGGCTCAGTCGTTAGACTGTGTATAAGTGTGGTAATAACTAGGGCTCAGTCGTTAGCTGTGTATAAGTGTGGTATTAACTAGGGCTCAGTCGTTAGACTGTGTATAAGTGTGGTAATAACTAGGGCTCAGTCGTTAGCTGTGTATAAGTGTGGCAATAACTAGGCTTCAGTCGTTAGACTGTGTATAAGTGTGGTAATAACTAGGGCTCAGTCGTTAGCTGTGTATAAGTGTGGTAATAACTAGCCCTCAGTCGTTAGCTGTGTATAAGTGTGGTAATAACTAGGGCTCAGTCGTTACACTGGGTATAAGTGTGGTAATAACTAGGGCTCAGTCGTTAGACTGTGTATAAGTGTGGTAATAACTAGGGCTCAGTCGTTAGACTGTGTATAAGTGTGGTAATAACTAGGGCTCAGTCGTTAGACTGTGTATAAGTGTGGTAATAACTAGGGCTCAGTCGTTAGCTGTGTATAAGTGTTGTAATAACTAGGGTTCAGTCGTTAGATTGTGTATAAGTGTGGTAATAACTAGGGCTCAGTCGTTAGACTGTGTATAAGTGTGGTAATAACTAGGGTTCAGTCGTTAGACTGTGTATAAGTGTGGTAATAACTAGGGCTCAGACGTTAGACTGTGTATAAGTGTGGTAATAACTAGGGCTCAGTCGTTAGACTGTGTATAAGTGTGGTAATAACTAGGGTTCAGTCGTTAGCTGTGTATAAGTGTGGTAATAACTAGGGTTCAGTCGTTAGACTGTGTATAAGTGTGGTAATAACTAGGGCTCAGTAGTTAGACTGTGTATAAGTGTGGTAATAACTAGGGCTCAGTCGTTAGCTGTGTATAAGTGTGGTAATAACTAGGGTTCAGTCGTTAGCTGTGTATAAGTGTGGTAATAACTAGGGCTCAGTCGTTAGCTGTGTATAAGTGTGGTAATAACTAGGGCTCAGTCGTTAGACTCTGTATAAGTGTGGTAATAACTAGGGCTCAGTCGTTAGCTGTGTATAAGTGTTGTAATAACTAGGGTTCAGTCGTTAGATTGTGTATAAGTGTGGTAATAGCTAGGGCTCAGTCGTTAGACTGTGTATAAGTGTGGTAATGACTAGGGCTCAGTCGTTAGACTGTGTATAAGTGTGGTAATAACTAGGGTTCAGTCGTTAGACTGTGTATAAGTGTGCTAATAACTAGGGCTCAGTCGTTAGAATGTGTATAAGTGTGGTAATAACTAGGGCTCAGTCGTTAGACTGTGTATAAGTGTGGTAATAACTAGGGCTCAGTCGTTAGCTGTGTATAAGTGTGGTAATAACTAGGGTTCAGTCGTTAGACTGTGTATAAGTGTGGTAATAACTAGGGCTCAGTCGTTAGCTGTGTATAAGTGTGGTAATAACTAGGGCTCAGTCGTTAGCTGTGTATAAGTGTGGTAATAACTAGGGTTAAGTCGTTAGACTGTGTATAATTGTGGCAATAACTAGGGTTCAGTCGTTAGCTGTGTATAAGTGTGCTAATAACTAGGGCTCAGTCGTTAGACTGTGTATAAGTGTGGTAATAACTAGGGCTCAGTCGTTAGACTGTGTATAAGTGTGGTAATAACTAGGGCTCAGTCGTTAGACTGTGTATAACTGTGGTAATAACTAGGGCTCAGTCGTTAGCTGTGTATAAGTGTGGTAATAACTAGGGCTCAGTCGTTAGACTGTGTATAAGTGTGGTAATAACTAGGGCTCAGTCGTTAGACTGTGTATAAGTATGGTAATAACTAGGGCTCAGTCGTTAGACTGTGTATAAGTGTTGTAATAACTAGGGCTCAGTCGTTAGACTGTGTATAAGTGTGGTAATAACTAGGGCTCAGTCGTTAGACTGTGTATAAGTGTGGTAATAACTAGGGCTCAGTCGTTAGCTGTGTATAAGTGTGGTATTAACTAGGGCTCAGTCGTTAGACTGTGTATAAGTGTGGTAATAACTAGGGCTCAGTCGTTAGCTGTGTATAAGTGTGGCAATAACTAGGCTTCAGTCGTTAGACTGTGTATAAGTGTGGTAATAACTAGGGCTCAGTCGTTAGCTGTGTATAAGTGTGGTAATAACTAGCCCTCAGTCGTTAGCTGTGTATAAGTGTGGTAATAACTAGGGCTCAGTCGTTAGACTGGGTATAAGTGTGGTAATAACTAGGGCTCAGTCGTTAGACTGTGTATAAGTGTGGTAATAACTAGGGCTCAGTCGTTAGACTGTGTATAAGTGTGGTAATAACTAGGGCTCAGTCGTTAGACTGTGTATAAGTGTGGTAATAACTAGGGCTCAGTCGTTAGCTGTGTATAAGTGTTGTAATAACTAGGGTTCAGTCGTTAGATTGTGTATAAGTGTGGTAATAACTAGGGCTCAGTCGTTAGACTGTGTATAAGTGTGGTAATAACTAGGGTTCAGTCATTAGACTGTGTATAAGTGTGGTAATAACTAGGGCTCAGACGTTAGACTGTGTATAAGTGTGGTAATAACTAGGGCTCAGTCGTTAGACTGTGTATAAGTGTGGTAATAACTAGGGTTCAGTCGTTAGCTGTGTATAAGTGTGGTAATAACTAGGGTTCAGTCGTTAGACTGTGTATAAGTGTGGTAATAACTAGGGCTCAGTAGTTAGACTGTGTATAAGTGTGGTAATAACTAGGGCTCAGTCGTTAGCTGTGTATAAGTGTGGTAATAACTAGGGTTCAGTCGTTAGCTGTGTATAAGTGTGGTAATAACTAGGGCTCAGTCGTTAGCTGTGTATAAGTGTGGTAATAACTAGGGCTCAGTCGTTAGACTCTGTATAAGTGTGGTAATAACTAGGGCTCAGTCGTTAGCTGTGTATAAGTGTTGTAATAACTAGGGTTCAGTCGTTAGATTGTGTATAAGTGTGGTAATAACTAGGGCTCAGTCGTTAGACTGTGTATAAGTGTGGTAATAACTAGGGTTCAGTCGTTAGACTGTGTATAAGTGTGGTAATAACTAGGGCTCAGACGTTAGACTGTGTATAAGTGTGGTAATAACTAGGGCTCAGTCGTTAGACTGTGTATAAGTGTGGTAATAACTAGGGTTCAGTCGTTAGCTGTGTATAAGTGTGGTAATAACTAGGGTTCAGTCGATAGACTGTGTATAAGTGTGGTAATAACTAGGGCTCAGTCGTTAGACTGTGTATAAGTGTGGTAATAACTAGGGCTCAGTCGTTAGCTGTGTATAAGTGTGGTAATAACTAGGGTTCAGTCGTTAGCTGTGTATAAGTGTCGTAATAACTAGGGCTCAGTCGTTAGACTGTGTATAAGTGTGGTAATACCTAGGGCTCAGTCGTTAGACTGTGTATAAGTGTGCTAATAACTAGGGCTCAGTCGTTAGACTGTGTATAAGTGTGGTAATAACTAGGGCTCAGTCGTTAGACTGTGTATAAGTGTGGAAATAACTAGGGCTCTGTCGTTAGACTGTGTATAAGTGTGGTAATAACTAGGGCTCAGTCGTTAGACTGTGTATAAGTGTGGTAATAACTAGGGCTCAGTCATTAGACTGTGTATAAGTGTGGTAATAACTAGGGCTCAGTCGTTAGACTGTGTATAAGTGTGGTAATAACTAGGGCTCAGTCGTTAGCTGTGTATAAGTGTTGTAATAACTAGGGTTCAGTCGTTAGATTGTGTATAAGTGTGGTAATTACTAGGGCTCAGTCGTTAGACTGTGTATAAGTGTGGTAATAACTAGGGTTCAGTCGTTAGACTGTGTATAAGTGTGGTAATAACTAGGGCTCAGACGTTAGACTGTGTATAAGTGTGGTAATAACTAGGGCTCAGTCGTTAGACTGTGTATAAGTGTGGTAATAACTAGGGCTCAGTCGTTAGCTGTGTATAAGTGTGGTAATAACTAGGGCTCAGTCGTTAGACTGTGTATAAGTGTGGTAATAAGTAGGGCTCAGTCGTTAGACTGTGTATAAGTGTGGTAATAACTAGGGCTCAGTCGTTAGACTGTGTATAAGTGTGGTAATAACTAGGGTTCAGTCGTTAGACTGTGTATAAGTGTGGTAATACCTAGGGCTCAGTCGTTAGCTGTGTATAAGTGTGGTAATAACTAGGGCTCAGTCATTAGACTGTGTATAAGTGTGGTAATAACTAGGGCTCAGTCGTTAGACTGTGTATAAGTGTGGTAATAACTAGGGCTCAGTCGTTAGCTGTGTATAAGTGTCGTAATAACTAGGGTTCAGTCCTTAGCTGTGTATAAGTGTCGTAAAAACTAGGGCTCAGTCGTTAGACTGTGTATAAATGTGGTAATAACTAGGGCTCAGTCGTTAGACTGTGTATAAATGTGGTAATTACTAGGGCTCAGTCGTTAGACTGTGTATAAGTGTGGTAATAACTATGGCTCAGTCGTTAGCTGTGTATAAGTGTGGTAATAACTAGGGCTCAGTCGTTAGACTGTGTATAAGTGTGGTAATAATTAGGGTTCAGTCGTTAGCTGTGTATAAGTGTGGTAATAACTAGGGCTCAGTCGTTAGACTGTGTATGAGTGTGGTAATAGCTAGGGCTCAGTCGTTAGACTGTGTATAAGTGTGGCAATAACTAGGGCTCAGTCTTTAGCTGTGTATAAGTGTGGTAATAACTAGGGCTCAGTCGTTAGACTGTGTATAAGTGTGGTAATAACTAGGGCTCAGTCGTTAGACTGTGTATAAGTGTGGTAATAACTATGGTTCAGTCGTTAGACTGTGTATAAGTGTGGTAATAACTAGGGCTCAGTCGTTAGCTGTGTATAAGTGTGGTAATAACTAGGGCTCAGTCGTTAGACTGTGTATAAGTGTGGTAATAACTAGGGCTCAGTCGTTAGACTGTGTATAAGTGTGGTAATAACTAGGGCTCAGTCGTTAGACTGTGTATAAGTGTGGTAATAACTAGGGCTCAGTCGTTAGACTGTGTATAAGTGTGGTAATAACTAGGGCTCAGTCGTTAGACTGTGTATAAGTGTGGTAATAACTAGGGCTCAGTCGTTAGACTGTGTATAAGTGTGGTAATAACTAGGGCTCAGTCGTTAGACTGTGTATAACTGTGGTAATAACTAGGGCTCAGTCGTTAGACTCTGTATAAGTGTGGTAATAACTAGGGCTCAGTCGTTAGACTGTGTATAAGTGTGGTAATAACTAGGGCTCAGTCGTTAGACTGTGTATAAGTGTGGTAATAACTAGGGCTCAGTCGTTAGCTGTGTATAAGTGTGGTAATAACTAGGGCTCAGTCGTTAGACTGTGTATAAGTGTGGTAATAACTAGGGTTCAGTGGTTAGACTGTGTATAAGTGTGGTAATAACTAGGGTTCAGTCGTTAGACTGTGTATAAGTGTGGTAATAACTAGGGCTCAGTCGTTAGACTGTGTATAAGTGTGGTAATAACTAGGGCTCAGTCGTTAGCTGTGTATAAGTGTGGTAATAACTAGGGCTGAGTCGTTAGACTGTGTATAAGTGTGGTAATAACTAGGGTTCAGTCGTTAGACTGTGTATAAGTGTGCTAATAACTAGGGCTCAGTCGTTAGACTGTGTATAAGTGTGGTAATAACTAGGGCTCAGTCGTTAGACTGTGTATAAGTGTGGTAATAACTAGGGCTCAGTCGTTAGCTGTGTATAAGTGTGGTAATAACTAGGGTTCAGTCGTTAGACTGTGTATAAGTGTGGTAATAACTAGGGCTCAGTCGTTAGCTGTGTATAAGTGTGGTAATAACTAGGCCTCAGTCGTTAGCTGTGTATAAGTGTGGTAATAACTAGGGTTCAGTCGTTAGACTGTGTATAAGTGTGGCAATAACTAGGGTTCAGTCGTTAGCTGTGTATAAGTGTGGTAATAACTAGGGCTCAGTCGTTAGACTGTGTAAAAGTGTGGTAATAACTAGGGCTCAGTCGTTAGACTGTGTATAAGTGTGGTAATAACTAGGGCTCAGTCGTTAGACTGTGTATAAGTGTGGTAATAACTAGGGCTCAGTCGTTAGCTGTGTATAAGTGTGGTAATAACTAGGGCTCAGTCGTTAGACTGTGTATAAGTGTGGTAATAACTAGGGCTCAGTCGTTAGCTGTGTATAAGTGTGTTAATAACTAGGGCTCAGTCGTTAGACTGTGTATAAGTGTGGTAATAACTAGGGCTCAGTCGTTAGCTGTGTATAAGTGTGGTAATAACTAGGGCTCAGTCGTTAGCTGTGTATAAGTGTGGTAATAACTAGGGTTCAGTCGTTAGACTGTGTATAAGTGTGGCAATAACTAGGGTTCAGTCGTTAGCTGTGTATAAGTGTGGTAATAACTAGGGCTCAGTCGTTAGACTGTGTATAAGTATGGTAATACCTAGGGCTCAGTCGTTAGACTGTGTATAAGTGTGGTAATAACTAGGGCTCAGTCGTTAGACTGTGTATAAGTGTGGTAATAACTAGGGCTCAGTCGTTAGACTGTGTATAAGTGTGGTAATAACTAGGGCTCAGTCGTTAGCTGTGTATAAGTGTGGTAATAACTAGGGCTCAGTCGTTAGACTGTGTATAAGTGTGGTAATAACTAGGGCTCAGTCGTTAGACTGTGTATAAGTATGGTAATAACTAGGGCTCAGTCGTTAGACTGTGTATAAGTGTTGTAATAACTAGGGCTCAGTTGTTAGACTGTGTATAAGTGTGGTAATAACTAGGGCTCAGTCGTTAGACTGTGTATAAGTGTGGTAATAACTAGGGCTCAGTCGTTAGCTGTGTATAAGTGTGGTAATAACTAGGGCTCAGTCGTTAGACTGTGTATAAGTGTGGTAATAACTAGGGCTCAGTCGTTAGCTATGTATAAGTGTCGTAATAACTAGGGCTCAGTCGTTAGCTGTGTATAAGTGTGGCAATAACTAGGGCTCAGTCGTTAGCTGTGTATAAGTGTGGCAATAACTAGGGCTCAGTCGTTAGCTGTGTATAAGTGTGGCAATAACTAGGGCTCAGTCGTTAGACTGTGTATAAGTGTGGTAATAACTAGGGCTCAGTCGTTAGACTGTGTATAAGTGTGGTAATAACTAGGGCTCAGTCGTTAGCTGTGTATAAATGTGGCAATAACTAGGGTTCAGTCGTTAGCTGTGTATAAGTGTGGTAATAACTAGGGCTCAGTCGTTAGACTGTGTATAAGTGTGGTAATACCTAGGGCTCAGTCGTTAGACTGTGTATAAGTGTGGTAATAACTAGGGCTCAGTCGTTAGACTGTGTATAAGTGTGGTAATAACTAGGGCTCAGTCGTTAGACTGTGTAAGTGTGGTAATAACTAGGGCTCAGTCGTTAGACTGTGCATAAGTGTGGTAATATCTAGGGCTCAGTCGTTAGACTGTGTATAAGTGTGGTAATAACTAGGGCTCAGTCGTTAGACTGTGTATAAGTGTGGTAATAACTAGGGCTCAGTCGTTAGACTGTTTATAAGTGTGGTAATAACTAGGGCTCAGTCGTTAGACTGTGTATAAGTGTGGTAATAACTAGGGCTCAGTCGTTAGACTGTGTATAATGTGGTAATAAGTAGGGCTCAGTCGTTAGCTGTGTATAAGTGTGGTAATAACTAGGGCTCAGTCGTTAGCTGTGTATAAGTGTGGTAATAACTAGGGCTCAGTCGTTAGACTGTGTATAAGTGTGGTAATAACTAGGGCTCAGTCGTTAGACTGTGTATAAGTGTGGTAATAACTAGGGCTCAGTCGTTAGACTGTGTATAAGTGTGGTAATAACTAGGGCTCAGTCGTTAGAATGTGTATAAGTGTGGTAATAACTAGGGTTCAGTCGTTAGACTGTGTATAAGTTTGGTAATAACTAGGGCTCACTCGTTAGACTGTGTATAAGTGTGGTAATATCAAGGGCTCAGTCGTTAGACCGTGTATAAGTGTGGTAATAACTAGGGTTCAGTCGTTAGACTGTGTATAAGTGTGGTAATAACTAGGGCTCAGTCGTTAGACTGTGTATAAGTGTGGTAATAACTGGGGCTCAGTTGTTAGACTGTGTATAAGTGTGGTAATAACTAGGGTTCAGTCGTTAGACTGTGTATAAGTGTGGTAACTAGGGCTAGTGGTAACTAGGGCTCAGTCATTAGCTGTGTATAAGTGTGGTAATAACTAGGGCTCAGTCGTTAGCTGTGTATAAGTGTGGCAATAACTAGGGCTCAGTCGTTAGACTGTGTATAAGTGTGGTAATAACTAGGGCTCAGTCGTTAGACTGTGTATAAGTGTGGTAATAACTAGGGCTCAGTCGTTAGCTGTGTATAAATGTGGCAATAACTAGGGTTCAGTCGTTAGCTGTGTATAAGTGTGGTAATAACTAGGGCTCAGTCGTTAGACTGTGTATAAGTGTGGTAATACCTAGGGCTCAGTCGTTAGACTGTGTATAAGTGTGGTAATAACTAGGGCTCAGTCGTTAGACTGTGCATAAGTGTGGTAATATCTAGGGCTCAGTCGTTAGACTGTGTATAAGTGTGGTAATAACTAGGGCTCAGTCGTTAGACTGTGCATAAGTGTGGTAATATCTAGGGCTCAGTCGTTAGACTGTGTATAAGTGTGGTAATAACTAGGGCTCAGTCGTTAGACTGTGTATAAGTGTGGTAATAACTAGGGCTCAGTCGTTAGACTGTTTATAATTGTGGTAATAACTAGGGCTCAGTCGTTAGACTGTGTATAAGTGTGGTAATAACTAGGGCTCAGTCGTTAGACTGTGTATAAGTGTGGTAATAAGTAGGGCTCAGTCGTTAGACTGTGTATAAGTGTGGTAATAACTAGGGCTCAGTCATTAGACTGTGTAAAAGTGTGGTAATAACTAGGGCTCAGTCATTAGACTGTGTAGAAGTGTGGTAATAACTAGGGCTCAGTCGTTAGACTGTGTATAAGTGTGGTAATAACTAGGGCTCAGTCGTTAGACTGTGTATAAGTGTGGTAATAACTAGGGCTCAGTCGTTAGACTGTGTATAAGTGTGGTAATAACTAGGGCTCAGTCGTTAGACTGTGTATAAGTGTGGTAATAACTAGGGCTCAGTCGTTAGACTGTGTATAAGTGTGGTAATAACTAGGGTTCAGTCGTTAGACTGTGTATAAGTTTGGTAATAACTAGGGCTCATTCGTTAGACTGTGTATAAGTGTGGTAATATCAAGGGCTCAGTCGTTAGACCGTGTATAAGTGTGGTAATAACTAGGGTTCAGTCGTTAGACTGTGTATAAGTGTGGTAATAACTAGGGCTCAGTCGTTAGACTGTGTATAAGTGTGGTAATACCTGGGGCTCAGTCGTTAGACTGTGTATAAGTGTGGTAATAACTAGGGTTCAGTCGTTAGACTGTGTATAAGTGTGGTAACTAGGGCTAGTGGTAACTAGGGCTCAGTCATTAGCTGTGTATAAGTGTGGTAATAACTAGGGCTCAGTCGTTAGACTGTGTATAAGTGTGGTAATAACTAGGGTTCAGTCGTTAGACTGTGTATAAGTGTGGTAATAACTAGGGTTCAGTCGTTAGACTGTGTATAAGTGTGGTAATAACTAGGGCTCAGTCGTTAGACTGTGTATAAGTGTGGTAATAACTATGGCTCAGTCGTTAGCTGTGTATAAGTGTGGTAATAACTAGGGCTCAGTCGTTAGACTGTGTATAAGTCTGGTAATAACTAGGGTTCAGTCGTTAGACTGTGTATAAGTGTGGTAATAACTAGGGCTCAGTCGTTAGCTGTGTATAAGTGTGGTAATAACTAGGGCTCAGTCGTTAGACTGTGTATAAGTGTGGTAATAACTAGGGCTCAGTCGTTAGACTGTGTATAAGTGTGGTAATAACTAGGGTTCAGTCGTTAGACTGTGTATAAGTGTGGTAATAACTAGGGCTCAGTCGTTAGACTGTGTATAAGAGTGGTAATAACTAGGGCTCAGTCGTTAGACTGTGTATAAGTGTGGTAATAACTAGGGCTCAGTCGTTAGACTGTGTATAAGTGTGGTAATAACTAGGGCTCAGTCGTTAGACTGTTTATAACTGTGGTAATAACTAGGGCTCAGTCGTTAGACTGTGTATAAGTGTGGTAATAACTAGGGCTCAGTCGTTAGACTGTGTATAAGTGTGGTAATAAGTAGGGCTCAGTCGTTAGACTGTGTATAAGTGTGGTAATAACTAGGGCTCAGTCATTAGACTGTGTATAAGTGTGGTAATAACTAGGGCTCAGTCATTAGACTGTGTAGAAGTGTGGTAATAACTAGGGCTCAGTCGTTAGACTGTGTATAAGTATGGTAATAACTAGGGCTCAGTCGTTAGACTGTGTATAAGTGTGGTAATAACTAGGGCTCAGTCGTTAGACTGTGTATAAGTGTGGTAATAACTAGGGCTCAGTCGTTAGACTGTGTATAAGTGTGGTAATAACTAGGGCTCAGTCGTTAGACTGTGTATAAGTGTGGTAATAAGTAGGGCTCAGTCGTTAGACTGTGTATAAGTGTGGTAATAACTAGGGCTCAGTCATTAGACTGTGTATAAGTGTGGTAATAACTAGGGCTCAGTCATTAGACTGTGTAGAAGTGTGGTAATAACTAGGGCTCAGTCGTTAGCTGTGTAAAAGTGTGGTAATAACTAGGGCTCAGTCATTAGACTGTGTAGAAGTGTGGTAATAACTAGGGCTCAGTCGTTAGACTGTGTATAAGTGTGGTAATAACTAGGGCTCAGTCGTTAGACTGTGTATAAGTGTGGTAATAACTAGGGCTCAGTCGTTAGACTGTGTATAAGTGTGGTAATAACTAGGGCTCAGTCGTTAGACTGTGTATAAGTGTGGTAATAACTAGGGCTCAGTCGTTAGACTGTGTATAAGTGTGGTAATAACTAGGGTTCAGTCGTTAGACTGTGTATAAGTTTGGTAATAACTAGGGCTCACTCGTTAGACTGTGTATAAGTGTGGTAATATCAAGGGCTCAGTCGTTAGACCGTGTATAAGTGTGGTAATAACTAGGGTTCAGTCGTTAGACTGTGTATAAGTGTGGTAATAACTAGGGCTCAGTCGTTAGACTGTGTATAAGTGTGGTAATAACTGGGGCTCAGTCGTTAGACTGTGTATAAGTGTGGTAATAACTAGGGTTCAGTCGTTAGACTGTGTATAAGTGTGGTAACTAGGGCTAGTGGTAACTAGGGCTCAGTCATTAGCTGTGTATAAGTGTGGTAATAACTAGGGCTCAGTCGTTAGCTGTGTATAAGTGTGGCAATAACTAGGGCTCAGTCGTTAGACTGTGTATAAGTGTGGTAATAACTAGGGCTCAGTCGTTAGCTGTGTATAAATGTGGCAATAACTAGGGTTCAGTCGTTAGCTGTGTATAAGTGTGGTAATAACTAGGGCTCAGTCGTTAGACTGTGTATAAGTGTGGTAATACCTAGGGCTCAGTCGTTAGACTGTGTATAAGTGTGGTAATAACTAGGGCTCAGTCGTTAGACTGTGTATAAGTGTGGTAATAACTAGGGCTCAGTCGTTAGACTGTGTAAGTGTGGTAATAACTAGGGCTCAGTCGTTAGACTGTGCATAAGTGTGGTAATATCTAGGGCTCAGTCGTTAGACTGTGTATAAGTGTGGTAATAACTAGGGCTCAGTCGTTAGACTGTGTATAAGTGTGGTAATAACTAGGGCTCAGTCGTTAGACTGTTTATAATTGTGGTAATAACTAGGGCTCAGTCGTTAGACTGTGTATAAGTGTGGTAATAACTAGGGCTCAGTCGTTAGACTGTGTATAAATGTGGTAATAAGTAGGGCTCAGTCGTTAGACTGTATATAAGTGTGGTAATAACTAGGGCTCAGTCATTAGACTGTGTAAAAGTGTGGTAATAACTAGGGCTCAGTCATTAGACTGTGTAGAAGTGTGGTAATAACTAGGGCTCAGTCGTTAGACTGTGTATAAGTGTGGTAATAACTAGGGCTCAGTCGTTAGACTGTGTATAAGTGTGGTAATAACTAGGGCTCAGTCGTTAGACTGTGTATAAGTGTGGTAATAACTAGGGCTCAGTCGTTAGACTGTGTATAAGTGTGGTAATAACTAGGGCTCAGTCGTTAGACTGTGTATAAGTGTGGTAATAACTAGGGTTCAGTCGTTAGACTGTGTATAAGTTTGGTAATAACTAGGGCTCACTCGTTAGACTGTGTATAAGTGTGGTAATATCAAGGGCTCAGTCGTTAGACCGTGTATAAGTGTGGTAATAACTAGGGTTCAGTCGTTAGACTGTGTATAAGTGTGGTAATAACTAGGGCTCAGTCGTTAGACTGTGTATAAGTGTGGTAATAACTGGGGCTCAGTCGTTAGACTGTGTATAAGTGTGGTAATAACTAGGGTTCAGTCGTTAGACTGTGTATAAGTGTGGTAACTAGGGCTAGTGGTAACTAGGGCTCAGTCATTAGCTGTGTATAAGTGTGGTAATAACTAGGGCTCAGTCGTTAGACTGTGTATAAGTGTGGTAATAACTAGGGTTCAGTCGTTAGACTGTGTATAAGTGTGGTAATAACTAGGGTTCAGTCGTTAGACTGTGTATAAGTGTGGTAATAACTAGGGCTCAGTCGTTAGACTGTGTATAAGTGTGGTAATAACTATGGCTCAGTCGTTAGCTGTGTATAAGTGTGGTAATAACTAGGGCTCAGTCGTTAGACTGTGTATAAGTCTGGTAATAACTAGGGTTCAGTCGTTAGACTGTGTATAAGTGTGGTAATAACTAGGGCTCAGTCGTTAGCTGTGTATAAGTGTGGTAATAACTAGGGCTCAGTCGTTAGACTGTGTATAAGTGTGGTAATAACTAGGGCTCAGTCGTTAGACTGTGTATAAGTGTGGTAATAACTAGGGTTCAGTTGTTAGACTGTGTATAAGTGTGGTAATAACTAGGGCTCAGTCGTTAGACTGTGTATAAGAGTGGTAATAACTAGGGCTCAGTCGTTAGACTGTGTAAGTGTGGTAATAACTAGGGCTCAGTCGTTAGACTGTGCATAAGTGTGGTAATATCTAGGGCTCAGTCGTTAGACTGTGTATAAGTGTGGTAATAACTAGGGCTCAGTCGTTAGACTGTGTATAAGTGTGGTAATAACTAGGGCTCAGTCGTTAGACTGTTTATAATTGTGGTAATAACTAGGGCTCAGTCGTTAGACTGTGTATAAGTGTGGTAATAACTAGGGCTCAGTCGTTAGACTGTGTATAAATGTGGTAATAAGTAGGGCTCAGTCGTTAGACTGTGTATAAGTGTGGTAATAACTAGGGCTCAGTCATTAGACTGTGTAAAAGTGTGGTAATAACTAGGGCTCAGTCATTAGACTGTGTAGAAGTGTGGTAATAACTAGGGCTCAGTCGTTAGACTGTGTATAAGTGTGGTAATAACTAGGGCTCAGTCGTTAGACTGTGTATAAGTGTGGTAATAACTAGGGCTCAGTCGTTAGACTGTGTATAAGTGTGGTAATAACTAGGGCTCAGTCGTTAGACTGTGTATAAGTGTGGTAATAACTAGGGCTCAGTCGTTAGACTGTGTATAAGTGTGGTAATAACTAGGGTTCAGTCGTTAGACTGTGTATAAGTTTGGTAATAACTAGGGCTCACTCGTTAGACTGTGTATAAGTGTGGTAATATCAAGGGCTCAGTCGTTAGACCGTGTATAAGTGTGGTAATAACTAGGGTTCAGTCGTTAGACTGTGTATAAGTGTGGTAATAACTAGGGCTCAGTCGTTAGACTGTGTATAAGTGTGGTAATAACTGGGGCTCAGTCGTTAGACTGTGTATAAGTGTGGTAATAACTAGGGTTCAGTCGTTAGACTGTGTATAAGTGTGGTAACTAGGGCTAGTGGTAACTAGGGCTCAGTCATTAGCTGTGTATAAGTGTGGTAATAACTAGGGCTCAGTCGTTAGACTGTGTATAAGTGTGGTAATAACTAGGGTTCAGTCGTTAGACTGTGTATAAGTGTGGTAATAACTAGGGTTCAGTCGTTAGACTGTGTATAAGTGTGGTAATAACTAGGGCTCAGTCGTTAGACTGTGTATAAGTGTGGTAATAACTATGGCTCAGTCGTTAGCTGTGTATAAGTGTGGTAATAACTAGGGCTCAGTCGTTAGACTGTGTATAAGTCTGGTAATAACTAGGGTTCAGTCGTTAGACTGTGTATAAGTGTGGTAATAACTAGGGCTCAGTCGTTAGCTGTGTATAAGTGTGGTAATAACTAGGGCTCAGTCGTTAGACTGTGTATAAGTGTGGTAATAACTAGGGCTCAGTCGTTAGACTGTGTATAAGTGTGGTAATAACTAGGGTTCAGTCGTTAGACTGTGTATAAGTGTGGTAATAACTAGGGCTCAGTCGTTAGACTGTGTATAAGAGTGGTAATAACTAGGGCTCAGTCGTTAGACTGTGTATAAGTGTGGTAATAACTAGGGCTCAGTCGTTAGACTGTGTATAAGTGTGGTAATAACTAGGGCTCAGTCGTTAGACTGTTTATAACTGTGGTAATAACTAGGGCTCAGTCGTTAGACTGTGTATAAGTGTGGTAATAACTAGGGCTCAGTCGTTAGACTGTGTATAAGTGTGGTAATAAGTAGGGCTCAGTCGTTAGACTGTGTATAAGTGTGGTAATAACTAGGGCTCAGTCATTAGACTGTGTATAAGTGTGGTAATAACTAGGGCTCAGTCATTAGACTGTGTAGAAGTGTGGTAATAACTAGGGCTCAGTCGTTAGACTGTGTATAAGTATGGTAATAACTAGGGCTCAGTCGTTAGACTGTGTATAAGTGTGGTAATAACTAGGGCTCAGTCGTGAGACTGTGTATAAGTGTGGTAATAACTAGGGCTCAGTCGTTAGACTGTGTATAAGTGTGGTAATAACTAGGGCTCAGTCGTTAGACTGTGTATAAGTGTGGTAATAACTAGGGTTCAGTCGTTAGACTGTGTATAAGTTTGGTAATAACTAGGGCTCACTCGTTAGACTGTGTATAAGTGTGGTAATATCTAGGGCTCAGTCCTTAGACCGTGTATAAGTGTGGTAATAACTAGGGTTCAGTCATTAGACTGTGTATAAGTGTGGTAATAATTAGGGCTCAGTCGTTAGACTGTGTATAAGTGTGGTAATAACTGGGGCTCAGTCGTTAGACTGTGTATAAGTGTGGTAATAACTAGGGTTCAGTCGTTAGACTGTGTATAAGTGTGGTAACTAGGGCTAGTGGTAACTAGGGCTCAGTCATTAGCTGTGTATAAGTGTGGTAATAACTAGGGCTCAGTCGTTAGACTGTGTATAAGTGTGGTAATAACTAGGGTTCAGTCGTTAGACTGTGTATAAGTGTGGTAATAACTAGGGTTCAGTCGTTAGACTGTGTATAAGTGTGGTAATAACTAGGGCTCAGTCGTTAGACTGTGTATAAGTGTGGTAATAACTATGGCTCAGTCGTTAGCTGTGTATAAGTGTGGTAATAACTAGGGCTCAGTCGTTAGACTGTGTATAAGTATGGTAATAACTAGGGTTCAGTCGTTAGACTGTGTATAAGTGTGGTAATAACTAGGGCTCAGTCGTTAACTGTGTATAAGTGTGGTAATAACTAGGGCTCAGTCGTTAGACTGTGTATAAGTGTGGTAATAACTAGGGCTCAGTCGTTAGACTGTGTATAAGTGTGGTAATAACTAGGGTTCAGTCGTTAGACTGTGTATAAGTGTGGTAATAACTAGGGCTCAGTCGTTAGACTGTGTATAAGAGTGGTAATAACTAGGGCTCAGTCGTTAGACTGTGTATAAGTGTGGTAATAACTAGGGCTCAGTCGTTAGACTGTGTATAAGTGTGGTAATAACTAGGGTTCAGTCGTTAGACTGTGTATATGTGTGGTAATAACTAGGGCTCAGTCGTTAGCTGTGTATAAGTGTGGTAATAACTAGGGCTCAGTCGTTAGACTGTGTATAAGTGTGGTAATAATTAGGGCTCAGTCGTTAGACTGTGTATAAGTGTGGTAATAACTAGGGTTCAGTCGTTAGACTGTGTATAAGTGTGGTAATAACTAGGGCTCAGTCGTTAGACTGTGTATAAGAGTGGTAATAACTAGGGCTCAGTCGTTAGACTGTGTATAAGTGTGGTAATAACTAGGGCTCAGTCGTTAGACTGTGTATAAGTGTGGTAATAACTAGGGTTCAGTCGTTAGACTGTGTATAAGTGTGGTAATAACTAGGGCTCAGTCGTTAGCTGTGTATAAGTGTGGTAAAAACTAGGGCTCAGTCGTTAGCTGTGTATAAGTGTGGTAATAACTAGGGTTCAGTCGTTAGACTGTGTATAAGTGTGGCAATAACTAGGGTTCAGTCTTTAGCTGTGTATAAGTGTGGTAATAACTAGGGCTCAGTCGTTAGACTGTGTATAAGTGTGGTAATAACTAGGGCTCAGTCGTTAGACTGTGTATAAGTGTGGTAATAACTAGGGCTCAGTCGTTAGACTGTGTATAAGTGTGGTAATAACTATGGCTCAGTCGTTAGCTGTGTATAAGTGTGGTAATAACTAGGGCTCAGTCGTTAGACTGTGTATAAGTGTGGTAATAACTAGGGTTCAGTCGTTAGACTGTGTATAAGTGTGGTAATAACTAGGGCTCAGTCGTTAGACTGTGTATAAGTGTGGTAATAACTAGGGCTCAGTCGTTAGCTGTGTATAAGTGTGGCGATAACTAGGGTTCAGGCGTTAGCTGTGTATAGGTGTGGTAATAACTAGGGTTCGGTCGTTAGCTGTGTATAAGTGTGGTAATAACTAGGGCTCAGTCGTTAGACTGTGTATAAGTGTGGTAATAACTAGGGTTCAGTCGTTAGACTGTGTATAAGTGTGGTAATAACTAGGGCTCAGTCGTTAGACTGTGTATAAGTGTGGTAATAACTAGGGCTCAGTCGTTAGCTGTGTATAAGTGTGGTAATAACTAGGGCTCAGTCGTTAGCTGTGCATAAGTGTGGTAATAACTAGGGTTCAGTCGTTAGACTGTGTATAAGTGTGGTAATAACTAGGGTTCAGTCGTTAGCTGTGTATAAGTGTGGTAATAACTAGGGCTCAGTCGTTAGCTGTGTATAAGTGTGGTAATAACTAGGGTTCAGTCGTTAGCTGTGTATAAGTGTGGTAATAACTAGGGCTCAGTCGTTAGCTGTGTATAAGTGTGGTAATAACTATGGTTCAGTCGTTAGACTGTGTATAAGTGTGGTAATAACTATGGTTCAGTCGTTAGACTGTGTATAAGTGTGGTAATAACTAGGGCTCAGTCGTTAGCTGTGTATAAGTGTGGTAATAACTAGGGCTCAGTCGTTAGACTGTGTATAAGTGTGGTAATAACTAGGGCTCAGTCGTTAGACTGTGTATAAGTGTGGTAATAACTAGGGCTCAGTCGTTAGACTGTGTATAAGTGTGGTAATAACTAGGGCTCAGTCGTTAGACTGTGTATAAGTGTGGTAATAACTAGGGCTCAGTCGTTAGACTGTGTATAAGTGTGGTAATAACTAGGGCTCAGTCGTTAGACTGTGTATAAGTGTGGTGATAACTAGGGCTCAGTCATTAGACTGTGTATAAGTGTGGTAATAACTAGGGCTCAGTCGTTAGACTGTGTATAAGTGTGGTAATAACTAGGGCTCAGTCGTTAGACTCTGTATAAGTGTGGTAATAACTAGGGCTCAGTCGTTAGACTGTGTATAAGTGTGGTAATAACTAGGGCTCAGTCGTTAGACTGTGTATAAGTGTGGTAATAACTAGGGCTCAGTCGTTAGCTGTGTATAAATGTGGTAATAACTAGGGCTCAGTCGTTAGACTGTGTATAAGTGTGGTAATAACTAGGGTTCAGTGGTTAGACTGTGTATAAGTGTGGTAATAACTAGGGTTCAGTCGTTAGACTGTGTATAAGTGTGGTAATAACTAGGGCTCAGTCGTTAGACTGTTTATAAGTGTGGTAATAACTAGGGCTCAGTCGTTAGCTGTGTATAAGTGTGGTAATAACTAGGGCTCAGTCGTTAGACTGTGTATAAGTGTGGTAATAACTAGGGTTCAGTCGTTAGACTGTATATAAGTGTGGTAATAACTAGGGCTCAGTGGTTAGCTGTGTATAAGTGTGGTAATAGCTAGGGCTCAGTCGTTAGACTGTGTATAAGTGTGGTAATGACTAGGGCTCAGTCGTTAGACTGTGTATAAGTGTGGTAATAACTAGGGTTCAGTCGTTAGACTGTGTATAAGTGTGCTAATAACTAGGGCTCAGTCGTTAGACTGTGTATAAGTGTGGTAATAACTAGGGCTCAGTCGTTAGACTTTGTATAAGTGTGGTAATAACTAGGGCTCAGTCGTTAGCTGTGTATAAGTGTGGTAATAACTAGGGTTCAGTCGTTAGACTGTGTATAAGTGTGGTAATAACTAGGGCTCAGTCGTTAGCTGTGTATAAGTGTGGTAATAACTAGGGCTCAGTCGTTAGCTGTGTATAAGTGTGGTAATAACTAGGGTTCAGTCGTTAGACTGTGTATAAGTGTGGCAATAACTAGGGTTCAGTCGTTACCTGTGTATAAGTGTGGTAATAACTAGGGCTCAGTCGTTAGACTGTGTATAAGTGTGGTAATAACTAGGGCTCAGTCGTTAGACTGTGTATAAGTGTGGTAATAACTAGGGCTCAGTCGTTAGACTGTGTATAAGTGTGGTAATAACTAGGGCTCAGTCGTTAGCTGTGTATAAGTGTGGTAATAACTAGGGCTCAGTCGTTAGACTGTGTATAAGTGTGGTAATAACTAGGGCTCAGTCGTTAGACTGTGTATAAGTATGGTAATAACTAGGGCTCAGTCGTTAGCTGTGTATAAGTGTGGTAATAACTAGGGCTCAGTCGTTAGACTGTGTATAAGTGTGGTAATAACTAGGGCTCAGTCGTTAGCTATGTATAAGTGTCGTAATAACTAGGGCTCAGTCGTTAGCTGTGTATAAGTGTGGCAATAACTACGGCTCAGTCGTTAGCTGTGTATAAGTGTGGCAATAACTAGGGCTCAGTCGTTAGCTGTGTATAAGTGTGGCAATAACTAGGGCTCAGTCGTTAGCTGTGTATAAATGTGGCAATAACTAGGGTTCAGTCGTTAGCTGTGTATAAGTGTGGTAATAACTAGGGCTCACTCGTTAGACTGTGTATAAGTGTGGTAATACCTAGGGCTCAGTCGTTAGACTGTGTATAAGTGTGGTAATAACTACGGCTCAGTCGTTAGACTGTGTAAGTGTGGTAATAACTAGGGCTCAGTCGTTAGACTGTGCATAAGTGTGGTAATATCTAGGGCTCAGTCGTTAGACTGTGTATAAGTGTGGTAATAACTAGGGCTCAGTCGTTAGACTGTGTATAAGTGTGGTAATAACTAGGGCTCAGTCGTTAGACTGTTTATAAGTGTGGTAATGACTAGGGCTCAGTCGTTAGACTGTGTATAAGTGTGGTAATAACTAGGGCTCAGTCGTTAGACTGTGTATAAGTGTGGTAATAAGTAGGGCTCAGTCGTTAGACTGTGTATAAGTGTGGTAATAACTAGGGCTCAGTCGTTAGACTGTGTATAAGTGTGCTAATAACTAGGGCTCAGTCGTTAGACTGTGTATAAGTGTGGTAATAACTAGGGCTCAGTCGTTAGACTGTGTATAAGTGTGGTAATAACTAGGGCTCAGTCGTTAGCTGTGTATAAGTGTGGTAATATCTAGGGCTCAGTCGTTAGACCGTGTATAAGTGTGGTAATAACTAGGGTTCAGTCGTTAGACTGTGTATAAGTGTGGTAATAACTAGGGCTCAGTCGTTAGACTGTGTATAAGTGTGGTAATAACTGGGGCTCAGTCGTTAGACTGTGTATAAGTGTGGTAATAACTAGGGTTCAGTCGTTAGACTGTGTATAAGTCTGGTAACTAGGGCTAGTGGTAACTAGGGCTCAGTCATTAGCTGTGTATAAGTTTGGTAATAACTAGGGCTCACTCGTTAGACTGCGTATAAGTGTGGTAATATCTAGGGCTCAGTCGTTAGACCGTGTATAAGTGTGGTAATAACTAGGGTTCAGTCGTTAGACTGTGTATAAGTGTGGTAATAACTAGGGCTCAGTCGTTACACTGTGTATAAGTGTGGTAATAACTGGGGCTCAGTCGTTAGACTGTGTATAAGTGTGGTAATAACTAGGGTTCAGTCGTTAGACTGTGTATAAGTGTGGTAACTAGGGCTAGTGGTAACTAGGGCTCAGTCATTAGCTGTGTATAAGTGTGGTAATAACTAGGGCTCAGTCGTTAGACTGTGTATAAGTGTGGTAATAACTAGGGTTCAGTCGTTAGACTGTGTATAAGTGTGGTAATAACTAGGGTTCAGTCGTTAGACTGTGTATAAGTGTGGTAATAACTAGGGCTCAGTCGTTAGACTGTGTATAAGTGTGGTAATAACTATGGCTCAGTCGTTAGCTGTGTATAAGTGTGGTAATAACTAGGGCTCAGTCGTTAGACTGTATATAAGTCTGGTAATAACTAGGGTTCAGTCGTTAGACTGTGTATAAGTGTGGTAATAACTAGGGCTCAGTCGTTAGCTGTGTATAAGTGTGGTAATAGCTAGGGCTCCGTCTTTAGACTGTGTATAAGTGTGGTAATAACTAGGGCTCAGTCGTTAGACTGTGTATAAGTGTGGTAATAACTAGGGTTCAGTCGTTAGACTGTGTATAAGTGTGGTAATAACTAGGGCTCAGTCGTTAGACTGTGTATAAGAGTGGTAATAACTAGGGCTCAGTCGTTAACTGTGTATAAGTGTGGTAATAACTAGGGCTCAGTCGTTAGACTGTGTATAAGTGTGGTAATAACTAGGGCTCAGTCGTTAGACTGTGTATAAGTGTGGTAATAACTAGGGTTCAGTCGTTAGACTGTGTATAAGTGTGGTAATAACTAGGGCTCAGTCGTTAGACTGTGTATAAGAGTGGTAATAACTAGGGCTCAGTCGTTAGACTGTGTATAAGTGTGGTAATAACTAGGGCTCAGTCGTTAGACTGTGTATAAGTGTGGTAATAACTAGGGTTCAGTCGTTAGACTGTGTATATGTGTGGTAATAACTAGGGCTCAGTCGTTAGCTGTGTATAAGTGTGGTAATAACTAGGGCTCAGTCGTTAGACTGTGTATAAGTGTGGTAATAATTAGGGCTCAGTCGTTAGACTGTGTATAAGTGTGGTAATAACTAGGGTTCAGTCGTTAGACTGTGTATAAGTGTGGTAATAACTAGGGCTCAGTCGTTAGACTGTGTATAAGAGTGGTAATAACTAGGGCTCAGTCGTTAGACTGTGTATAAGTGTGGTAATAACTAGGGCTCAGTCGTTAGACTGTGTATAAGTGTGGTAATAACTAGGGTTCAGTCGTTAGACTGTGTATAAGTGTGGTAATAACTAGGGCTCAGTCGTTAGCTGTGTATAAGTGTGGTAAAAACTAGGGCTCAGTCGTTAGCTGTGTATAAGTGTGGTAATAACTAGGGTTCAGTCGTTAGACTGTGTATAAGTGTGGCAATAACTAGGGTTCAGTCTTTAGCTGTGTATAAGTGTGGTAATAACTAGGGCTCAGTCGTTAGACTGTGTATAAGTGTGGTAATAACTAGGGCTCAGTCGTTAGACTGTGTATAAGTGTGGTAATAACTAGGGCTCAGTCGTTAGACTGTGTATAAGTGTGGTAATAACTATGGCTCAGTCGTTAGCTGTGTATAAGTGTGGTAATAACTAGGGCTCAGTCGTTAGACTGTGTATAAGTGTGGTAATAACTAGGGTTCAGTCGTTAGACTGTGTATAAGTGTGGTAATAACTAGGGCTCAGTCGTTAGACTGTGTATAAGTGTGGTAATAACTAGGGCTCAGTCGTTAGCTGTGTATAAGTGTGGCGATAACTAGGGTTCAGGCGTTAGCTGTGTATAGGTGTGGTAATAACTAGGGTTCGGTCGTTAGCTGTGTATAAGTGTGGTAATAACTAGGGCTCAGTCGTTAGACTGTGTATAAGTGTGGTAATAACTAGGGTTCAGTCGTTAGACTGTGTATAAGTGTGGTAATAACTAGGGCTCAGTCGTTAGACTGTGTATAAGTGTGGTAATAACTAGGGCTCAGTCGTTAGCTGTGTATAAGTGTGGTAATAACTAGGGCTCAGTCGTTAGCTGTGCATAAGTGTGGTAATAACTAGGGTTCAGTCGTTAGACTGTGTATAAGTGTGGTAATAACTAGGGTTCAGTCGTTAGCTGTGTATAAGTGTGGTAATAACTAGGGCTCAGTCGTTAGCTGTGTATAAGTGTGGTAATAACTAGGGTTCAGTCGTTAGCTGTGTATAAGTGTGGTAATAACTAGGGCTCAGTCGTTAGCTGTGTATAAGTGTGGTAATAACTATGGTTCAGTCGTTAGACTGTGTATAAGTGTGGTAATAACTATGGTTCAGTCGTTAGACTGTGTATAAGTGTGGTAATAACTAGGGCTCAGTCGTTAGCTGTGTATAAGTGTGGTAATAACTAGGGCTCAGTCGTTAGACTGTGTATAAGTGTGGTAATAACTAGGGCTCAGTCGTTAGACTGTGTATAAGTGTGGTAATAACTAGGGCTCAGTCGTTAGACTGTGTATAAGTGTGGTAATAACTAGGGCTCAGTCGTTAGACTGTGTATAAGTGTGGTAATAACTAGGGCTCAGTCGTTAGACTGTGTATAAGTGTGGTAATAACTAGGGCTCAGTCGTTAGACTGTGTATAAGTGTGGTGATAACTAGGGCTCAGTCATTAGACTGTGTATAAGTGTGGTAATAACTAGGGCTCAGTCGTTAGACTGTGTATAAGTGTGGTAATAACTAGGGCTCAGTCGTTAGACTCTGTATAAGTGTGGTAATAACTAGGGCTCAGTCGTTAGACTGTGTATAAGTGTGGTAATAACTAGGGCTCAGTCGTTAGACTGTGTATAAGTGTGGTAATAACTAGGGCTCAGTCGTTAGCTGTGTATAAATGTGGTAATAACTAGGGCTCAGTCGTTAGACTGTGTATAAGTGTGGTAATAACTAGGGTTCAGTGGTTAGACTGTGTATAAGTGTGGTAATAACTAGGGTTCAGTCGTTAGACTGTGTATAAGTGTGGTAATAACTAGGGCTCAGTCGTTAGACTGTTTATAAGTGTGGTAATAACTAGGGCTCAGTCGTTAGCTGTGTATAAGTGTGGTAATAACTAGGGCTCAGTCGTTAGACTGTGTATAAGTGTGGTAATAACTAGGGTTCAGTCGTTAGACTGTATATAAGTGTGGTAATAACTAGGGCTCAGTGGTTAGCTGTGTATAAGTGTGGTAATAGCTAGGGCTCAGTCGTTAGACTGTGTATAAGTGTGGTAATGACTAGGGCTCAGTCGTTAGACTGTGTATAAGTGTGGTAATAACTAGGGTTCAGTCGTTAGACTGTGTATAAGTGTGCTAATAACTAGGGCTCAGTCGTTAGACTGTGTATAAGTGTGGTAATAACTAGGGCTCAGTCGTTAGACTTTGTATAAGTGTGGTAATAACTAGGGCTCAGTCGTTAGCTGTGTATAAGTGTGGTAATAACTAGGGTTCAGTCGTTAGACTGTGTATAAGTGTGGTAATAACTAGGGCTCAGTCGTTAGCTGTGTATAAGTGTGGTAATAACTAGGGCTCAGTCGTTAGCTGTGTATAAGTGTGGTAATAACTAGGGTTCAGTCGTTAGACTGTGTATAAGTGTGGCAATAACTAGGGTTCAGTCGTTACCTGTGTATAAGTGTGGTAATAACTAGGGCTCAGTCGTTAGACTGTGTATAAGTGTGGTAATAACTAGGGCTCAGTCGTTAGACTGTGTATAAGTGTGGTAATAACTAGGGCTCAGTCGTTAGACTGTGTATAAGTGTGGTAATAACTAGGGCTCAGTCGTTAGCTGTGTATAAGTGTGGTAATAACTAGGGCTCAGTCGTTAGACTGTGTATAAGTGTGGTAATAACTAGGGCTCAGTCGTTAGACTGTGTATAAGTATGGTAATAACTAGGGCTCAGTCGTTAGCTGTGTATAAGTGTGGTAATAACTAGGGCTCAGTCGTTAGACTGTGTATAAGTGTGGTAATAACTAGGGCTCAGTCGTTAGCTATGTATAAGTGTCGTAATAACTAGGGCTCAGTCGTTAGCTGTGTATAAGTGTGGCAATAACTACGGCTCAGTCGTTAGCTGTGTATAAGTGTGGCAATAACTAGGGCTCAGTCGTTAGCTGTGTATAAGTGTGGCAATAACTAGGGCTCAGTCGTTAGCTGTGTATAAATGTGGCAATAACTAGGGTTCAGTCGTTAGCTGTGTATAAGTGTGGTAATAACTAGGGCTCACTCGTTAGACTGTGTATAAGTGTGGTAATACCTAGGGCTCAGTCGTTAGACTGTGTATAAGTGTGGTAATAACTACGGCTCAGTCGTTAGACTGTGTAAGTGTGGTAATAACTAGGGCTCAGTCGTTAGACTGTGCATAAGTGTGGTAATATCTAGGGCTCAGTCGTTAGACTGTGTATAAGTGTGGTAATAACTAGGGCTCAGTCGTTAGACTGTGTATAAGTGTGGTAATAACTAGGGCTCAGTCGTTAGACTGTTTATAAGTGTGGTAATGACTAGGGCTCAGTCGTTAGACTGTGTATAAGTGTGGTAATAACTAGGGCTCAGTCGTTAGACTGTGTATAAGTGTGGTAATAAGTAGGGCTCAGTCGTTAGACTGTGTATAAGTGTGGTAATAACTAGGGCTCAGTCGTTAGACTGTGTATAAGTGTGCTAATAACTAGGGCTCAGTCGTTAGACTGTGTATAAGTGTGGTAATAACTAGGGCTCAGTCGTTAGACTGTGTATAAGTGTGGTAATAACTAGGGCTCAGTCGTTAGCTGTGTATAAGTGTGGTAATATCTAGGGCTCAGTCGTTAGACCGTGTATAAGTGTGGTAATAACTAGGGTTCAGTCGTTAGACTGTGTATAAGTGTGGTAATAACTAGGGCTCAGTCGTTAGACTGTGTATAAGTGTGGTAATAACTGGGGCTCAGTCGTTAGACTGTGTATAAGTGTGGTAATAACTAGGGTTCAGTCGTTAGACTGTGTATAAGTCTGGTAACTAGGGCTAGTGGTAACTAGGGCTCAGTCATTAGCTGTGTATAAGTTTGGTAATAACTAGGGCTCACTCGTTAGACTGCGTATAAGTGTGGTAATATCTAGGGCTCAGTCGTTAGACCGTGTATAAGTGTGGTAATAACTAGGGTTCAGTCGTTAGACTGTGTATAAGTGTGGTAATAACTAGGGCTCAGTCGTTACACTGTGTATAAGTGTGGTAATAACTGGGGCTCAGTCGTTAGACTGTGTATAAGTGTGGTAATAACTAGGGTTCAGTCGTTAGACTGTGTATAAGTGTGGTAACTAGGGCTAGTGGTAACTAGGGCTCAGTCATTAGCTGTGTATAAGTGTGGTAATAACTAGGGCTCAGTCGTTAGACTGTGTATAAGTGTGGTAATAACTAGGGTTCAGTCGTTAGACTGTGTATAAGTGTGGTAATAACTAGGGTTCAGTCGTTAGACTGTGTATAAGTGTGGTAATAACTAGGGCTCAGTCGTTAGACTGTGTATAAGTGTGGTAATAACTATGGCTCAGTCGTTAGCTGTGTATAAGTGTGGTAATAACTAGGGCTCAGTCGTTAGACTGTATATAAGTCTGGTAATAACTAGGGTTCAGTCGTTAGACTGTGTATAAGTGTGGTAATAACTAGGGCTCAGTCGTTAGCTGTGTATAAGTGTGGTAATAACTAGGGCTCCGTCGTTAGACTGTGTATAAGTGTGGTAATAACTAGGGCTCAGTCGTTAGACTGTGTATAAGTGTGGTAATAACTAGGGTTCAGTCGTTAGACTGTGTATAAGTGTGGTAATAACTAGGGCTCAGTCGTTAGACTGTGTATAAGAGTGGTAATAACTAGGGCTCAGTCGTTAGACTGTGTATAAGTGTGGTAATAACTAGGGCTCAGTCGTTAGACTGTGTATAAGTGTGGTAATAACTAGGGTTCAGTCGTTAGACTGTGTATAAGTGTGGTAATAACTAGGGCTCAGTCGTTAGCTGTGTATAAGTGTGGTAATAACTAGGGCTCAGTCGTTAGACTGTGTATAAGTGTGGTAATAACTAGGGCTCAGTCGTTAGACTGTGTATAAGTGTGGTAATAACTAGGGTTCAGTCGTTAGACTGTGTATAAGTGTGGTAATAACTAGGGCTCAGTCGTTAGACTGTGTATAAGAGTGGTAATAACTAGGGCTCAGTCGTTAGACTGTGTATAAGTGTGGTAATAACTAGGGCTCAGTCGTTAGACTGTGTATAAGTGTGGTAATAACTAGGGTTCAGTCGTTAGACTGTGTATAAGTGTGGTAATAACTAGGGCTCAGTCGTTAGCTGTGTATAAGTGTGGTAATAACTAGGGCTCAGTCGTTAGCTGTGTATAAGTGTGGTAATAACTAGGGTTCAGTCGTTAGACTGTGTATAAGTGTGGCAATAACTAGGGTTCAGTCTTTAGCTGTGTATAAGTGTGGTAATAACTAGGGCTCAGTCGTTAGACTGTGTATAAGTGTGGTAATAACTAGGGCTCAGTCGTTAGACTGTGTATAAGTGTGGTAATAACTAGGGCTCAGTCGTTAGACTGTGTATAAGTGTGGTAATAACTATGGCTCAGTCGTTAGCTGTGTATAAGTGTCGTAATAACTAGGGCTCAGTCGTTAGACTGTGTATAAGTGTGGTAATAACTAGGATTCAGTCGTTAGACTGTGTATAAGTGTGGTAATAACTAGGGCTCAGTCGTTAGACTGTGTATAAGTGTGGTAATAACTAGGGCTCAGTCGTTAGCTGTGTATAAGTGTGGCAATAACTAGGGTTCAGGCGTTAGCTGTGTATAAGTGTGGTAATAACTAGGGCTCAGTCGTTAGCTGTGTATAAGTGTGGTAATAACTAGGGTTCAGTCGTTAGACTGTGTATAAGTGTGGTAATAACTAGGGCTCAGTCGTTAGCTGTGTATAAGTGTGGTAATAACTAGGGCTCAGTCGTTAGCTGTGTATAAGTGTGGTAATAACTAGGGCTCAGTCGTTAGCTGTGTATAAGTGTGGTAATAACTAGGGCTCAGTCGTTAGACTGTGTATAAGTGTGGTAATAACTAGGGCTCAGTCGTTAGCTGTGTATAAGTGTGGCAATAACTAGGGTTCAGTCGTTAGACTGTGTATAAGTGTCGTAATAACTAGGGTTCAGTCGTTAGCTGTGTATAAGTGTGGTAATAACTAGGGCTCAGTCGTTAGACTGTGTATAAGTGTGGTAATAACTAGGGTTCAGTCGTTAGACTGTGTATAAGTGTGGTAATAACTAGGGCTCAGTCGTTAGACTGTGTATAGGTGTGGTAATAACTAGGGTTCGGTCGTTAGCTGTGTATAAGTTTGGTAATAACTAGGGCTCAGTCGTTAGACTGTGTATAAGTGTGGTAATAACTAGGGTTCAGTCGTTAGACTGTGTATAAGTGTGGTAATAACTAGGGCTCAGTCGTTAGACTGTGTATAAGTGTGGTAATAACTAGGGCTCAGTCGTTAGCTGTGTATAAGTGTGGTAATAACTAGGGCTCAGTCGTTAGCTGTGCATAAGTGTGGTAATAACTAGGGTTCAGTCGTTAGACTGTGTATAAGTGTGGTAATAACTAGGGCTCAGTCGTTAGCTGTGTATAAGTGTGGTAATAACTAGGGTTCAGTCGTTAGCTGTGTATAAGTGTGGTAATAACTAGGGCTCAGTCGTTAGACTGTGTATAAGTGTGGTAATAACTAGGGCTCAGTCGTTAGCTGTGCATAAGTGTGGTAATAACTAGGGTTCAGTCGTTAGACTGTGTATAAGTGTGGTAATAACTAGGGTTCAGTCGTTAGCTGTGTATAAGTGTGGTAATAACTAGGGTTCAGTCGTTAGACTGTGTATAAGTGTGGTAATAACTAGGGTTCAGTCGTTAGACTGTGTATAAGTGTGGTAATAACTAGGGTTCAGTCGTTAGCTGTGCATAAGTGTGGTAATAACTAGGGTTCAGTCGTTAGACTGTGTATAAGTGTGGTAATAACTAGGGCTCAGTCGTTAGCTGTGCATAAGTGTGGTAATAACTAGGGTTCAGTCGTTAGACTGTGTATAAGTGTGGTAATAACTAGGGTTCAGTCGTTAGACTGTGTATAAGTGTGGTAATAACTAGGGTTCAGTCGTTAGCTGTGCATAAGTGTGGTAATAACTAGGGTTCAGTCGTTAGACTGTGTATAAGTGTGGTAATAACTAGGGCTCAGTCGTTAGCTGTGCATAAGTGTGGTAATAACTAGGGTTCAGTCGTTAGACTGTGTATAAGTGTGGTAATAACTAGGGTTCAGTCGTTAGCTGTGTATAAGTGTGGTAATAACTAGGGTTCAGTCGTTAGCTGTGTATAAGTGTGGTAATAACTAGGGCTCAGTCGTTAGCTGTGTATAAGTGTGGTAATAACTAGGGTTCAGTCGTTAGCTGTGTATAAGTGTGGTAATAACTAGGGCTCAGTCGTTAGACTGTGTATAAGTGTGGTAATAACTAGGGCTCAGTCGTTAGCTGTGCATAAGTGTGGTAATAACTAGGGTTCAGTCGTTAGACTGTGTATAAGTGTGGTAATAACTAGGGTTCAGTCGTTAGCTGTGTATAAGTGTGGTAATAACTAGGGCTCAGTCGTTAGCTGTGTATAAGTGTCGTAATAACTAGGGCTCAGTCGTTAGCTGTGTATAAGTGTGGCAATAACTAGGGTTCAGGCGTTAGCTGTGTATAAGTGTGGTAATAACTAGGGCTCAGTCGTTAGCTGTGTATAAGTGTGGTAATAACTAGGGCTCAGTCGTTAGCTGGCACAGAGTTGTTGAGTAGAACATTTACCTGAAAGTGCTGAAAAATTACTACGGAAAATCCTTCGAAATTAATTTGTTTCAGTAATTCTGGTTTAGCTAGCATTTAACATATACAAACACGCACGCACACACACACACACACGCGCACACTCGAATGGCTGCAACTGGTCGATTTGTACAGAAAGATCCAGAAGACCTTGAAATGCTCTGAGAATAGAACAATAACTTACAAAAAGGATTGGAGAGAGAGAAAGAGAGAGAGAGAGAGAGAGAGGGAAAGCAGTGCGACTCCATGTCTGTCAATCACAGTGAAGGAGGCGTGATCTCTATATCTGTCTCAGTCAAGGAGGTGTGGCCACTATCTCTATCTGTCAATCACAGTGAAGACAGCATGGCCTTTATATCTGTCTATCTCAGAGAAGGAGGCGTGGCCTCTATACCTGTCTGTCACAGAGGAGGCGTGGCCTCTATACTTGTCTGTCTAAGAGGAGGCGTGGCTTTGTAACTGCTGAAATGTAATGTGTCTTCCAGCCTGTAGATGTTTAAAGGTTAAGCAGCATCATTCCTGCTGCAGTAAACTCCCAATCTGTAGCAGCCATTTATCTCAAATTATATCTTGTGGTTTGTTCCAGTAATGCTCGTTAATCAGAACGACGATTTATTTAAAGCACTTGATGAAAACTGGTTTATTATGGCCTTTAAATAGAGTGACCAGAGATTCTCTGTTCCAGCCCGTGTCCTACTTTTAAGGATTAAACGGCCTAATAGAGTGAAGCTGAATATACTGCAAGAAGTCTAATGAAAAGTAAAAATTACACTAAAGTTAACATGTCAAAGCAGCTTTTCTAGTTTTATGTGTAGTAACTGGGGGTGTACTGTATATAACGTTGTGAGAATGTGGGTTGATAAGCAGTGCCAAAATATTATCTTACTATATTAAATAACCTGAGCAGTTGGTCAGTCAGTTGGTAATATCGGTAATATTTTTGGGTGGCTGGAGGTTAAAATCTGCACTTACATTATTTCCTAAGAGAAAATGCGTTTCACAATAAGTAATTTCCCCTTAAGAACTCGACCTCTGGAACAGATTACACTTGTATGCCGAGGTACCGCTGTATTTATCGCTGAGGTTAGCTGGTGGGGTTACATGAGGTAACCTTACTGTACATGACATGACATTCAGGGTTATGATGGGGGTACAGAAACTTTTGACTGCAACTGTATCATAAAGGATAAATACATACAGTATATAAACCATATAAATTGTGTGTGTGTGTGTGTGTGTGTGTGTGTGTGTGTGTGTGTGTGTCTGTGTGTGTGTGTGATTAAGACAGATAAAGACAGTGGTCATGTTAACTAAATCTGATCTGACTACTTAATATTTTACCAGTGAGAGAAAACGAGCCTTGTTTGTCCTTGTCTGCCCTTGGAAAGATTTAACAGGCGCACACACACACACACACACACACACACACACACACACACACACACACACACACAGACATGCAGAGATACAGATATTCCCTCCCCCATCCTCGTTCACACACACACACACACACACTCTCAGTGGTGTTTGGCAGATGGAGCAGAGTGTTGATGAACCTGCGTCACTGCAGGCTGAGAACATGGCTGTCATGGAAAGTCAACCTTCATCACGACGGCTTCTCTCTGTTTTTCCTTTCCTTTCTTTCCAATTTCTCCGTCTATCTCTTGTCTCATCTTTCCGATTCTGCAGCTTAAATTTTTTAAAGAATATTTAGGATATAAAATGATTATTGCTAATTTCTTAGTACGCAGCGGATTGTGAATTCTGAATGTGTTCATGTGCTGTTTGTATTTATAACAGTGTAATTTATTGTTATTATTCACTATAAATAGTGGAATTTGATCAATTATATCATTCATTGATGAAAGTATACCCGTTCTGTCATTGAGACTTTGTTTACTCCAGTAAAAGCTGCTCTAGATTTAGCCACACCCCCTTACCATCATTTATTTTTAATTGCTTCTGGTTTATTTCCACCTGCTGCTTGTAATTAATCTCTCTTGGTCTCGTTAGTTCACCGTAACATCTCAAATCACACGGGAATCATTGAGGAAACACATTACTGCAGCTAAATAGTGGTGTCGTCACTTGGCTGTTGTGAATAAGGGCTACAAACACACGCAGTGAGGAAATAACAAGTCACTTTCCTTTTCATGAACCGTTTCAGGACCCCACAGCCATTTATACAAACGTAGGCAATTAGAGCCTGTTTTATGCCTCAATAAAGAGACATCATGTTTTACAATATAACTGGAGTGATGTTCAAGGCTATAATAATCTATTATGATTTCTACAGTAAGAGTTTGTTAACGAACATGGACGTGGAAGGAGTCTCCAGTGTCAGCGCGGTGTCAGAGGTCAAACTGTAAATGTCAAAACATCTTCAGAACAGAGAAGTTTACGCTTCTTTACAGTTGCTTTTTTTTGTCTTATTAACTTCTAGAATGAATAAAGAGAACCTGGTGTGGGAACAAATGTTTATAAAGGAAAGCGTTTATAAATGAAAGCTTTTATAAAGGAAAGTGTTTATAAAGGAAAGCGTTTATAAAGGAAAGTGTTTATAAAGGAAAGTGTTTATAAAGGAAAGCGTTTATAAAGGAAAGTGTTTATAAAGGAAAGTGTTTATAAGGGAAAGTGTTTATAAAGGAAAGCGTTTATAAAGGAAAGCGTTTATAAGGGAAAGCGTTTATAAAGGAAAGCGTTTATAAAGGAAAGCGTTTATAAAGGAAAGCGTTTATAAAGGAAAGCGTTTATAAAGGAAAGTGTTTATAAAGGAAAGCGTTTATAAAGGAAAGCGTTTATAAAGGAAAGTGTTTATAAAGGAAAGTGTTTATAAGGGAAAGTGTTTATAAAGGAAAGCGTTTATAAAGGAAAGCGTTTATAAAGGAAAGCGTTTATAAATGAAAGCGTTTATAAATGAAAGCGTTTATAAAGGAAAGTGTTTATAAATGAAAGTGTTTATAAAGGAAAGTGTTTATAAATGAAAGTGTTTATAAAGGAAAGCGTTTATAAAGGAAAGCGTTTATAAAGGAAAGCGTTTATAAAGGAAAGCGTTTATAAATGAAAGCGTTTATAAATGAAAGCGTTTATAAAGGAAAGCGTTTATAAAGGAAAGCGTTTATAAAGGAAAGCGTTTATAAGGGAAAGCGTTTATAAAGGAAAGCGTTTATAAAGGAAAGCGTTTATAAAGGAAAGTGTTTATAAAGGAAAGCGTTTATAAAGGAAAGCGTTTATAAATGAACAAAGGTGTCAAGTAACGAAGTACAAATATTTCGTTACCTTACTTAAGTAGACATTTTGGGTATCTATACTTTACTGGAGTAATTATTTTTCAGCCGACTTTTTACTTCTACTCCTTACATTTTTAAGCAATTATCTGTACTTTCTACTCCTTACATTTTAAAAATAGCCTCGTTACTCTATTATTATGATCAGAACGCGCAACCCCCCGGTCACATGATAAGAACGCGCACGCACAACGTCAACCACTAATCCCCCACCCCCCCCCCCCCAGTCGCATGATAAGAACACGCACGCACAACGCCCCCCTCCCCCCACCCCCCGGTCGCATGATAAGAACAACGCAACTCCCCCCCCCTCACGGTACTTTTACTTTTATATTTTAAGTAGTTTTGAGACCAGTTCTTTTAAACTTTTACTTAAGTAAAAAGCTTGGGTTGATACTTCAACTTCTAAAGAAGTATTTTTGAACCCTAGTATCTATACTTCTACTCAAGTAATGAATGTGAATACTTTTGACACCACTGTAAATGAAAGTGTTTCTAAAGGAAAGTGTTTATAAATGAAAGTGTTTATAAATGAAAGTGTTTATAAAGGAAAGCGTTTATAAAGGAAAGCGTTTATAAAGGAAAGCGTTTATAAAGGAAAGCGTTTATAAATGAAAGCGTTTATAAATGAAAGCGTTTATAAAGGAAAGCGTTTATAAAGGAAAGCGTTTATAAGGGAAAGCGTTTATAAAGGAAAGCGTTTATAAATGAAAGCGTTTATAAAGGAAAGCGTTTATAAATGAAAGCGTTTATAAAGGAAAGCGTTTATAAATGAAAGTGTTTATAAGGGAAAGTGTTTATAAAGGAAAGTGTTTATAAGGGAAAGCGTTTATAAATGAAAGCGTTTATAAAGGAAAGCGTTTATAAATGAAAGTGTTTATAAGGGAAAGTGTTTATAAAGGAAAGTGTTTATAAGGGAAAGTGTTTATAAAGGAAAGCATTTATAAATGAAAGCGTTTATAAAGGAAAGCGTTTATAAAGGAAAGCGTTTATAAATGAAAGCGTTTATAAAGGAAAGCGTTTATAAATGAAAGCGTTTATAAGGGAAAGTGTTTATAAAGGAAAGTGTTTATAAAGGAAAGTGTTTATAAAGGAAAGTGTTTATAAAGGAAAGTGTTTATAAAGGAAAGCGTTTATAAAGGAAAGCGTTTATAAGGGAAAGTGTTTATAAAGGAAAGCGTTTATAAAGGAAAGCGTTTATAAAGGAAAGTGTTTATAAAGGAAAGCATTTATAAATGAAAGCGTTTATAAAGGAAAGCGTTTATAAAGGAAAGCGTTTATAAATGAAAGCGTTTATAAAGGAAAGTGTTTATAAAGGAAAGCGTTTATAAGGGAAAGTGTTTATAAAGGAAAGTGTTTATAAAGGAAAGTGTTTATAAGGGAAAGTGTTTATAAAGGAAAGCATTTATAAATGAAAGCGTTTATAAAGGAAAGCGTTTATAAAGGAAAGCGTTTATAAATGAAAGCGTTTATAAAGGAAAGCGTTTATAAATGAAAGCGTTTATAAGGGAAAGTGTTTATAAAGGAAAGTGTTTATAAAGGAAAGTGTTTATAAAGGAAAGTGTTTATAAGGGAAAGTGTTTATAAAGGAAAGTGTTTATAAAGGAAAGCGTTTATAAAGGAAAGCGTTTATAAAGGAAAGTGTTTATAAGGGAAAGTGTTTATAAAGGAAAGTGTTTATAAAGGAAAGTGTTTATAAAGGAGCAACAGGAGCAAAAACATGACAATAAAAAGATTCTGATGGTCATCGTAGTGGAGTCGGCGTAGACGTGGTGTTTTAGGGATTAATTTTCTGTTAAAGCACCACAGTTTTGCTTTATATAATGTATTATTATTATTATTATTATTATTATTATTAATTTCCATAACTGTTGTTAACTCTGGGATCCTGTGGACGGCTGTACATTATACAATGTTGATGTACATATTATACACAATACCCACTTTTTCTATATTTTTTTACTTCATAGTTTTCATGAAGTGTGAAAATTGCAATTGATTGTGTTTATTGTCAGAGATTTACCGACTTCTTTACAGATCTAAACACACAATCACTCGTATCACTCTGAGAAATCACTATTTCCACTAATAATGTAATTATAGAGCTTTATGTGTGTGACTGGCTTTTAGCTTTTAGTGTTTTGCTCTGTGTGTGTGTTTGTGTGTGTGTGTGTGTGTGTGTGTGTGTGTTGGGGGGCGACTGAAGGATCCTGAGCTGCTCTCTCTCTCTCTGTTCTGGGTTTAAAAGCCTTTTGTGTTGTGTATCGACTAAATCCCTAATGGACGACTAGTTCTAATAAACCCAGACTTGAATAGGACCAGCGTTCACTCGGGCCGGGAGGAAAAGTGCTGACATGGGGGAAAGTTGCTGCGCGATGTGATTGTTGACCAGCGTTACTTTCTTTATGACTTCCTGACTGACGCAGTAGCCTTGCTAGCCTGTATATTAGCCAGCTAATGAAGTCCATTCATATAACTATAGGGGGAAAAACTTTGACATTTAACAACTTTAACCCATCTTTAGTTAAATCTACAGAGATTTCACGTCAGCCAAATTAGCCATGTTCTTCTCCAGCAGAGATAAATACTGCCTTGTGGATGCAGCGCTCCATAGAATAAATGCATGAATGCTGTGAGATTGACACTTTATCAGGATTCATTACCCTGACATTATTTTTAATGTCGCTAATCACGTTTTGCTGTTTAGTAGAATTTGCTACTGATGGTCTGAGGACCCTGTTCGGTCTTGAAACTTTTTGATACAAACTCTTAGTGTAACTCTTTTAACATGACCTAAAATGTGTAATAATCATAGCAGCTACTGTAACATGTTCTTAACAGCTAAAAGTTCAAGATTAAACTCTTTCATGATCTGAGGCTCATTTTCTTCTTTTATCTCTTCAAGAGCTTTTTTATTTCCTCTCTCGACTCTATAATAATAATAATAATAATATGAATAATATGAATAATATTTGTGTTTGTTAGTAATCAGAGGTGAAATGATGGTGTATTTTTAACAGACGCATCATTTAGCTTAAAATCTCTTTAGTACAAAAGCTACATGAGGAATGTTTACACATTAAAGGCAATTTAAAGCCAGATGGCAGGTGAGCATGTTTGTGCGAGTGTGTGTGTGTGCGCGCTCGTGTGTGTGTGTGTGTGTGTGTGTGTGAACAAGAGATGGAGTGAATGGGATGCCACTATTGACTGGGATTATTTATACTCTTTTATTTCACCGGGTCAGTGACTCTGATATTACAGTAAAATGAATAGATTTATAAAGAGAGAGAGTCACATGTTCATTAGAGAAAACAAAAAACTCTTTTTCCTCTATGCTTTCTCTTACAATACACATTTATGGGGGAGTGTTTTCATCTGAGCGGAACAAGGCTTATTTATTCATTGGCATTTTTACTCATAACAGATAGATAGATAGATAGATAGATAGATAGATAGATAGATAGATAGATAGATAGATAGATAGATAGATAGATAGATAGATAGATAGATCACTTTTATAATATTAGATTTTAGATCATTTATATAACTTTTATTTTAGATAACGAGTAAATGTTTCTATTATAATCATAGCTAGCTAGAATTCGATATAATGTTAGATATTAGAGATGGGTGAAATTGATGCAGATTCTTTTATGTGGAAGTTCATGTGTCTCAGCACTAACCTTAAAATAAAATAAATAAAAAAAATAATTTATATGCTTGCTATTGAGATGGTAAAATGTTATAGTTCCTCAATAATCCTGCAGGTGGCACTCTCTAAACTATTCACACATAGGTAAGACCATGTGGTAGGAGCGAATTATTTACTAAGTTTGTTCATAATTGTAACAAAATAAAAAAAAATAATAATATTGAATCAGGATATTTATAAAATTGTGATTATAGAATGCTTGGTATCGTGATAATATCGTATCGGGACGTCCCTGATGATTCCCGTTCCTATGAGACATACAGTGAGGAGTCGTATATACTTTATATACATATAATTGCATATTGAGTAAATGTGAAATTGGAGTATTTATAACAGTTTTAATGTATATCATGAATAATGCTTTAAGTAAAAGTGAGAAAGACGGAGATCTGGTGTTGAAAAGTCCCGCAAGTACCGAAAGACATTGAACAATCGGACTGTTCCTCAACACCGCAGAGAAAACTCATCCCTCACTTCCAATAAATAAATCATTTCTTCCTCCCCACAGAACGGCTTTTAAGGCTTTAGTGATGGATGGTGTGTGAGGGAAACGATGTGCCATAGTGATCTCTGATGCGAGTGTATTCCACATCCTCTAAACGTCGCTCCTCGCATGTGTGCAGCTTTAGATCGGATTATATGACAGTGTTCAGGATTTGGGAATTTCTTCCAGACAAATCCTGTCTTTCTGTCCCTCAGAAACACTCTGACATCATTAGCTTTAGCAAGTAAAGAAGCGTTTAAGGAAGGTACAGTGTGGAGAAGCCATGTTCCTGCTCAGAGGACACAGTGTCGCCCTGAGACACGCCGTTAACTAACGTTTTACCGCACAGATACTCACGGCTTATCGTCAACTAATGATCTGCAGCAAACATTACAAAAGTGAAAACTGGGCTGAAAGGCTCATGTATGCCTCTGAGTCCCGTGTGCACCAGTAGGACTCGCACAGCCGTGTAGCCTACACGTATCCTGCAGCGTAGCCTGACGTGCACCACCACACAAACATAACTACTACCAATGTTCTATCTGACGCAGCTTGAAAGACGAAGAAACATGGAACACTTTAAAGGAAGAATAATCGAAGAGGTCCGTAAATATTTTCTCAGTTTCAGTAATTCCAATTAAAGTACGTAAGTACGTAAGCAGCTCCAACTCCAAGAAGATCGCCAGTGTATATTGTATATAGGCAAAAAAAATTCCCCAGACTCAGCACTGTGGTGTAGAAAACCTGTTGCCAACTAGTGGCCTGGCGGTGTAACTGCAGAGTGACACAAACACACCAGCGGACATCTATTAATGTTCACAACACCTGCGGTGTAGCCGCTGCGTAGACGTGATACTGAAGCTTAAATCAGCCGTCAGTCTCTAAAGAATAAGGTGCCAAATGACCAAACTGTGGAGAACACTGGTGGAGTGTGTGATGTGTGTGATATGTCTTAATGTGATAATCTTTACACCCAGGACAATTAAAGGAATTATAAAGAAGTGATACTGAGCAGATGTGAAATTGAACATGATGCATAACCTAGAAATGGGACTAAGTGTCTGTCAGTCCTCGTCACTGGGATTGTGGACACCAGTTTAACGCTTTAATCTAAATACTTATTGTAGGTTTACGTCTCTTCAGTTTATATATCTACATGTGCAGAGGAAAGATACTAACGGTAAAAACTACGGCGCTTTTAGAAACCTTTATCAGGATGTGTATAAGCGATAAATTATCTAGCTCTGACCAAATCAGACAATTAAACACACACACACACACACACACATACACACACACACAGTGTTATTTAACTCGCCAGGACCAGACCTGGAGCTCTCTCATGCTGAAGGACAGGATGGAGGGATTAAAGGACAAAGAAGAACAAAGGAAATCTCTCTCTCTCTCTCTCTGTCAGTAACACAACTGCAGCAGCTGTTTCATGAGATTACTGGACAATATACAGGGCGTGGCTCTTCATACATACAGCATACATATAAACACACACACACACACACACACACACACACACACACATGTAGAACTGCATGAGATGAGTAAAAAACAGATCAGAACAGAGATTCAGACAGACAGGTCAAGATCATTTAGTGAGAAGTTAGTCATACACCGTGTGTCATTATGTATTGGCACCCTGCATAGGCTGAAGAGCTTATGGTAGATACATGCATGGGTTTATTGAGTGTATGATATGCTGAATGTAGAGTTCTTTTCATATGACTGCTTGTGAAATTGCTATTAAGATTATCTTATTTATGTCCTCGGCGTGAGGAAAGATTAGAAAATGATTGATGTAGCAGTCGAACCTTTATAGGATTCAGACCTTTGATTATCCAAGAAACCACTTTGATATTAAGACCCTAAAACTCAAGTGGCGCAGATACATGCTGGCGACACACCCCCAGTTAATAACGGTTAAAAAGTATACAAGTATATGTATAAGTATAAGTATAAGTATACAAGTGCTCATACGCTGGTGTGTGTTAACGGGGGTGTTTGGATTTCAAACAGAGTATTTGGGTTTTTCGGATATATATACACTACCGTTCAAAAGTTTTAGGACAGTTTCTAACTCCATGATGGTTCCTGATGTTTATTTCTTTCTACATTGTAAAGCTGAAGGCGTCCAAAAACTGCATGAATCTCCTTTGAACAGTTGATATTGAGATGTTTCTGCTACTTCTGCTCTGTAAAGACTTCATAACGCCTCTAATCTGAGCTGCTGTTAATTGGTCATTTTTCAGGCTGATAACTCTAAATGAACTTCTCGTCTGCAGCAGAGGGAGGTTTTGGTCTCGCCCTCCTGGGACGGCCTTCATGAGAGACAGTTTCATTATGGTGCTGGACGGATTTTGCAAATGCACTTGACACAATACTGTTCTTGCAGGAACTATTACAGAAAGGCCGACCTCTGTGTCTTACAATAATACAGTAACTGGTGTTTTTCTTGTTGTTACGTAATTACCTAATTCCATATGTGTTATTTTATAGTTTTGAAATCCACAGTATTGTTGTAGAATGTAGAAAATAAATCACTAAACAAAAACAAAGACATTACGGTAGTGTACTGTATATCAGGTAGAACCAAAGTTATCATTACTTTAATAACATGTAAATTTGACCAGTACAGGAATATCGGAATGATGTCACAAAAATGTAGAATTCTCAAAATGAGCATATTATTATTATTAGTAGTAGTAGTAGTTGTAGTAGTAGTGAGTAACAACCGAAAACAACAATAAAAACATGTGATTATGTGATTTTAGGCTTAAAAATCTACAAATGAAAGAATATGCAATAATTGAAAGTCTTAATACACTCACTTAATACACAAACACACTGTTAGACAAAAGGGTTCTTCAAGGGTTCCATAAGTTTGTCAAGTGAGAAATAATTTAAGGATTTTTAGCTTCCTGATAATGGTTCTCCTTGAGGCACTTCATGATAAATGTTAGTAAAACCTCATAAGGGTTGTAAAACTACAGTGGCGTAGTGGTTAGCACTGTCGCCTTGCACCTCCAGAGTCCGGGTTCGATTCCCGGCCAGGCTCATGCTTGGTGGGTTTCCTCCGGGTACTCCGGTTTCCTCCCACTGTCCAAAGATATGTAGCTAAGGTTAATTGACGTTTCCAAATTGCCAGTAGTGTGTGTATGTGTGTGTGCCCTGCAAAGGATTGACACCCTGTACAGGGTGTATCCTGCCTCGTGCCCTATCTATCTATTGGGATAGACTCCCGGTCCCCGCAACACTGAATACAGGATAAAGTGGTATAGAGGATGAGTGAATGAGAAAAAGAGCAGAATTGTTGATTATTCTCCTAGTACAGCACCCAGAAAGCACTCTTGCACGTTTATTGGAAGTGGGTTTATGAGTGGGCATGGCCGATTAGTGATACACCCCCTAAGTGCCCGTATACAGATTAGAGATAAAGTGTTTCTGAACTACAGTCAGTATAAAAAGATTAGCTCTGTATGAATTATGTCCCACCTTGCCCTGCATACAGGACGAATTACGGTGCGGTTTGTCCGGCATACGGTCACTCACCGTGTAGGACACACAGCAGCAGCAGCGGGAGCCACATCACCTGGACTGCAGTCATCTTCACTGAGGAAAAGGAGACACACGTATACACACACACGCACACACACTCAGACACACGCTGTTGTAGATGAGATGGTCTCCGTGTGTGTCCGGTGGATCTCAGGAGCAAACGACTCTCCCACAGTAATGCAGTGCTCACCTTCTCCACGTGCTCCAGGAGCGCTCACGATCCCTTCTTTCACGTTTCCTTCTGTTAGCAAAGCTACTTTTAGCGACAACGTGTTCATGAGACGCTTAGCAGAGAAGCGTCGCTTGTCGTTCAGTTTCTGAACATGGATTTTTTTTTTTTGCTAAAAACTTTTAATACGACGCGGCTCTCTCGTTTGTTTGTTAGCGTCGTGTTGCTAGTTTTTCTAGCCTAAAAAACAGCTGTTCATTTAACTTCTCTGATCAGAAATCGATCTTTACACCTTACACTTTGCATGTGATATGCCGTCCTTGTCCGTAACGGAAGACTTGTTTTGATGTTTTGAGGTTTGCAATGTTTAAGGGAAAGAGAAAGTCAGTGATGAGTGCATAGCACGGAAGACGGGCGACTGGGAACGGCAAGCGTGAGAAAGGAAAATCCGACTGACCTGAGAAGATGAAGATGATGGAGATGGAAAAAAAAGTTATCGCACAGTGACGGATTGAGAATGGAAGATTAGAAGCGTGGATTGCACAACTTTTTTTTTCACACGTCTTTGGTTTCACATTGCCGATACATTCCGGGGAAGTGTTTAATGTTATTATAATAATTATAAATATTATTATTGCTCTATGAAAATGGACGATGAGTGGACGAGACCTACATGAAGACCTGGATGTGTGAAGATCCTTTTCTTATAGAATCGTCCCGAGACCGAAGACCTGATGGAAAGCCGCATGGACATGCACGAACATGAATGTTTCATCCGCTCTTATCTTTTTTTAATGAGTATAGGTAGTGTTTTCAGGTCACTGTGATTACACTACGGGCTGCTCTGCTTCTTCAGCGGTCCACCTCCTCAGCTTCAGTTATCCTTCATGCCAGATGGTCATATGGTGCAACCGTAGATGATTCACCAAAAAATATGTTTCTTTTCCAATCAGAAATCATTCATTAAGTCGAAAAAAAAAATCTACAGTACAGATAAATGATGCATTCAGTTCAGGAGAAGCTACATTCCATCATTGAGACAAAACTGCATGTCTTGCAAAAAAAATTATAAAAATTAAAAAGCATTGCGTCCTTCAGTTGCTCAGTGCTTCATGCTGCCTACCTTTCACACTGTGCATGTGGATTAGGAGCAGAGCCACAGGATCCCTCTCCAATTCTCCTATATCACACCCCCTCTGTTTCTTCTGTCAGCATCCGCTGCTTTATTCATGTAGGTGTATGTATTGTTTTTCCCGAATCCTTTATTTCTTCCTTGAATGAGGCCAGTGTGCGTATTTCCAAGGATCCGGACGGATGAGGAATAACATGATGTGAGGGGTAGGAAGGATACAGCACTGACTGAGAGAGAGAGAGAGAGAGAGAGAGAGAGAGAGAGGGAGGGAGAGGCGGAGAGGGTGGGGGAGGAGTGATGCATTGCAGCAGTGGGCTGGAAAACACATGAGCAGATGTAAAGAAAAATCCTGCAATCTGTTTCATGGGCCATATCTCAGCCAAACATCAGCACAGTAACAATCAGGGATTTGTTTGGGGTTTTTTTTTTTTTTTTGCACTTTTTGCAAGCATTTAATAGATGAACATTTACATAACACGTACTAAATCACTGAGCATGAATGAAACAATACTAAAAATGAAAATATAATACTACCAATAATTATTATTACTATCAATTCTGATTAACATGACAAAACCTTCATTAACATGTAATACAGATTTCACCTGTAGGGGGAGCCTTCTCACGTTTTTCCTTTACCTTAATACTCAGGTTCGGTTTTGCGCATGCGCATTAGAACGCTGTGGCATGTTTTCGCGTATGTTTTTAATAGAGGACTAAATATCTAAAAACAATAAATAAGATAATACTGTACAGGTTACCTGAAAGTGTCAAAATATAAAAATGTAATTATATTTCATAGTGCAGATTATGTTTTATTTGTGTCTATAAACCTTAACATTATTATTATTATTATTATTATTATTATTATATAAATGCCAAGACAACAATTTTTATTTCACATAATTCGAAATATTAAATGGTTTGGTGTTTGTTAAATGTTAAATGTTTAAATTCCGATCCTGAGCGGTTACGCTCTTTACGTGCGTCTGCGTGTGACGTCACTCGACGTCATCGTGTGTAAATCCAACATGGAGGACGGCGGAGTGCTGGTGGAGAGAGTTCAGGTAGCGCCTCACACGGACTCACCTCAGGTTTAACGCGATTATTCCGGTTCATTTCGCTTCGGTTTGTACCGTATCTGGACGGATTAATACGGTCGGGTCACATGGCGGACTGTGGAGGATGTCGGGTGGAGGACAGCGGCTGTGGCTCACGCGGAGCTCCGCAAATGCTCAGTCATGCCGGCCGCGTTAGCAGAGCTAGCCGGTTAGCTTAGCATCTCGGCTAACGTTAGCTGTTTGTCAGCCGCTCTGAGGGAGAGATTAGAGAATATTGTGGCCTGTTTTATTGTTTAAATTCTGCTCTGTGTGTTTTGTTCATTTTAAGCCTTGATGACGATTTGCAAGTCGTTCCAGTTTTATAGTAAATAATTAAATATTTCTACAGACCTACTTAATTTATTATATATACACACACACACACACACACTACAGGTTACATTTAAACATGTATACAACCAGACGTGTGTGTGTGTGTGAGATACAGGAAAATAATAAACGCCTGTTTTGGTGTGTGTGTGAGGGAGAGATGAAGATTAGTCACACTCATCATCATCTGTTTTAATATTTGTCCTACATAATCCTTCACCTATTTAACATTTGCACCAGTAACGTCCTGAAGCTCGTGACACTGGAGACTCCTTACTTGACGCTGGTCACGTGCCAGTCTATCTCAGGACCACACACACTCTCTCTCTCACTACAGGCAGTTTGGTAACACCCCCCTTACCCTAACCTGCATGTTTTTGGGCTTTGAGAGGAAACTGGAGTTCCCGGAGGAAACTCACCAAGCATACAAACTTCACACACACACACACACACACGGAGGAAGGCGGGCATTGAACCCACCGTGTCACCTGCTTCTTACATCTTTGTTGAATATCATGACCGTGATAAAGTTTAACCATCATTTGTTTATTATTAGTAGAGGATGCACTGATCGGGCTGTTACTATAGAAACCATAACATATTGTTCTACCGACTGTGTTGATGTATAAACCAGTGATGTGTAGCTGTACAACTGTTTCAGATAATTATAATAATAATCATTTGTGTGTGTGTGTGTGTGTGTGTAGGACGATGTGCCAGCCATGTTGACCTCACGACCTCAGACTGTTTTGACCTTTTTGGCCCCGGAGCCTGAGGACCTGGAGGATCTGTACAGTAGATATAAGGTTGGTTTGTTTGTTTTTTTTCTACATCGTTTATTAAAGTGTTTACTATGTATGTTAGTGTCTTGTGTAGGGCTGCAACTAACGATTATTTTGATAATCGATTAGTTGGTCGATTATTATTATTTATTTATTTTTTTAATCACATTAATCGGATAAAACTAAGCGCTTTAATTTCATATATAAAACCATAAATCAGGGTATTATTTATGTATAAAAGTAAACTTTAAAAAATGCAATAGCCACATAGAGTTTAATGGTCTTTAATTTTGACATTTAAACCTTATTTTATGTAAATCCACATTTTTGTTTTTAACAATAATTGTGCAGATGGCAAGTTGACAGTGTGTATATAGTAAAAAAAAAAATACACTGACATTCAGTTAAATTAATTCAACTTAATAAGAATAATAATAGACTTCTAGATTATGATATTTTTAATTGAAGTGTCTCTTGCTACATCCTTTTCACGGTTTATACATTATTCCTCTCGTGTATTTTATCCTTTTTTTGTTGTCTCAATAAAAATAATAATAAAAAAATACTAATAATATATAGACATTTTGCTATACTAGACATTCTCGTAATACGGCGACGGAGAGAAAAAAACTCGCCGCTACTGGGTTCAGTCTGTTTATTTTGCCCTTGTTCCGCATTTCCCTGTGTACAGCGTGTAGGATGATGGGATATATCCGGTCCTCCGAAGTGTCAAATGAACGTGAGGAAAACGAACTAGAAGTGTTTTCCTTGCGTTTGTTGGGGTTTGAACGTCATGAAAAAGCTGCATGCAACATTTTTTTGACACCGTGTAACCGCGCAGCCGTACAAACGCACGTCACCAAAGCCCGTGTGAACACACTCACTGACTCCTATGTGTAGAAAACCCTCAGCGCTTCATCCACACTCACCGGACACTACGCCCGGCAGAAAACCGCTCGATTTTAACGCCCGATAAGAGGTGTTTAATGTAAATTACTCCTATACCTGGGAGGACTTGGGGCGCCGCGCTTTTTCCTACAAACGCTTCTGTAACCTCCATTGCGCGAGCGACTGTGTATCTGTGTATTTGTGTATCTTGTGGTCGCGCACCTCAGTAACGTGAGCAGCCCAACTAATCGATAACGGCATTCGATGACAACGAATTTCATTATCGATAATTATTGATTTGATCGATTAGTTGTTGCAGCCCTAGTCTTGTGTAAAACACATCCTTTTGCCTATAAAAATAATAACAACATAAACTAACCCATGCAGTGATGGTGTAACTCCCTCCGGCTTCTGATTGGCTGTTGTTGATTGCATTGCGATACTGAGCGCCTGCAGGATAGAGCGGAAACGGCGCGAACGACACACTCGGGTTTCTGTCAGGAAAATAACGGCACGCTGGTCCAACTCCACCGAGTAAACTGACCAGCTTGTTTAGCTCCGCCTCCATGTTGCATGTCACATGAGTGACCGCGGAACACCATAGACGAGGAACAGAGAGAGATGAGAAGAGATGGAGTTGTGTGATTGACTTATGAGCTAATCTCTGGCCTGATTGGTGTATTAATAGTGTTTTGTGTTACTCTCTGTGTGTGTGTGTGTGTGTGTGTGTGTGTGTGTGACCGACTAAACACCTGAACGGAGGGAAATACATGCACATTAATTGCTGTCCTTCAGAATCGACATTATTATTATTACTAACACACCTAACTGTTTGTGTAGAAGCTGCAGCAGGAGCTGGAGTTCCTGGAGGTTCAGGAGGAGTACATTAAAGATGAGCAGAAGAACCTGAAGAAGGAGTTCCTCCACGCTCAGGAGGAGGTGAAGAGGATCCAGAGCATCCCGCTGGTCATCGGGCAGTTCCTGGAGGCCGTGGACCAGAACACAGCCATCGTCGGCTCTACTACAGGTACCGAGACGGGGCTCTGATCCGCACACGTGCTCATAGTGAGGTGTAATTAGTTCTGATGAGTGTCGTGGTGGTTAATTATCTCGCGTGTGTGTGTGTGTGTGTGTGTGTGTGTGTGTGTGTGTGTGTGTGTGTGTGTGTGTGTGTGTGTGTGTTCAGGGTCGAATTACTATGTGCGGATCCTGAGCACTATAGACCGGGAGCTACTGAAGCCCAACGCCTCGGTGGCTCTGCACAAACACAGCAACGCTCTGGTGGACGTTCTGCCCCCGGAGGCCGACAGCAGCATCATGATGCTCACCTCCGGTACGAGCCCCGCCCTAACCTCCTCACCTCACATTCCCCTCTCTGATGTCCGAGACGTGTTGTAACGTCAGGTGTGTGTGTGTGTGTGTGTGACAGACCAGAAGCCGGACGTGATGTACGCTGATATCGGAGGGATGGACATCCAGAAGCAGGAGGTGCGGGAGGCGGTCGAGCTGCCCCTCACACACTTCGAGCTCTACAAGCAGGTCAGAGCAGAGACGGGACTCTAGTCCGGTGAACTGTTTCTGGTTGCCATGACAACCGGTCAGCATTTGAGCTTCCAGATGGAATTGTCCATGTTAAAAGTGTGTGTGTGTGTTTCTCCAGATTGGAATCGACCCCCCGAGGGGAGTGCTCATGTACGGCCCCCCAGGTTGCGGGAAGACCATGCTGGCTAAAGCCGTGGCTCACCACACTACAGGTACGCTGATCTCACACACACACACACAAACACACACACACACGGGTAGCGAAACAGGTAATGATGTGAGGATGGACAGACGTGCAGGAAATATGGACAGGTAAAAATAGACAGGTGTCCTAGATGGACAGGTAGAGAAGGACAGACAGGTGACGTGCAGATGGACAGGTACGTCTACACCAGGGTTTGACATGAACTGTTCTGCTGACTGGTCATGTGACTAGTGGATTTCCGGAGCCACAATTTTGTTACCAGAAAACGGCAGTTTTTTCTTCCCCATGATACGTTAATGTTTGTTATATCTAGATTTACTTATAAATGACAGCATACACTGTATCACTATAGTAGTAGTCGAGTATTCAGTACTGTTAAGATCTCAATATAAAAACATGCAAACATGAACAGTATATTCTGCTTATTGAACTTAAATTCAAGCCTCTTACCACATGACATTGAAAAATAACAGATTCAGTCCAACTGAACTCATTCTGATATTAAAAATACAGCAACTCAGAACATTTATCATGTTAGTGTTATTATGTGTACTATTATCAGGTATTATTATTCATTATGTATTATTATATCAGAATTCTGAGTTAGGAATTTCGTTCATTTGGTTCTTTTGATCAGAAATAAATTAAAATGTTGTGTTTTCAATAAAAATCCCCCCAATACGTCTACATACACACATTTTGGCTACAGTTCCAGTTATGAAAATATTCCAATGTAACTAAGGACATATTATAATAAACAGAACGAGTAACTCCTCATCATATCTTCCAGTCGTTCGTTCTTTTGTATCTATTGCACTGCAATATGGGAGTCTGTGGGAGTCACATGACAAAAGAACGAACGACTCGAGGTTTAGCGATGGCATGCGCGGCCAATAGAAAATGAAGTAATCACTCTCAGAGATACTCGTTCATCTGAGTCATGTTGAAGAGTCGTTCAAAAATAATGAATCATTCAGAAACGACCCGTGTGTGTGTGTGAACATGTGTAGAGCGAGACATTAAATGTCCTCATTACATTCATGCGTGTAATATTACGTTGCAATGCGTTTATTATATCGGATGCCTTTAGAGAAAACTACAACAAACATATATCGTCATACCAAAGAATAAACTACCCGCCAAAGTGGCCAGTGAGACTAAAGTTATTACCCCCCCCCCCACACACACAGCCCAATTTTACCCGCATCTGGCGGGTGGGCGGGTGCTAATGTCACAGACAGGTTTCTCATCCCGTCTCCCCGTCCTGTGTCTGTTTCCTAAGCGGCGTTTATCCGTGTCGTCGGCTCCGAGTTTGTACAGAAGTACCTGGGGGAGGGGCCACGGATGGTGAGGGACGTCTTCCGATTGGCCAAAGAGAACGCACCTGCCATCATCTTCATCGATGAGATCGACGCCATCGCTACCAAACGCTTCGACGCACAGACCGGAGGTGTGGCTTCACCTTTATTATACACTTTATACACTTAGTTTATTCCCTTATTCCTGACCGAGAGAGAGAGAGAGAGAGAGAGAGAGAGAGCATATCTTTATTATAACCTGTTTTAATGCCTCAGCTCTGTCTGTCTCTCTCTCTCTCTCTGTCTGTCTCTGTCTGTCTGTCTGTCTCTCTCTCTCTCTCTCTGTCTGTCTCTGTCTGTCTGTCTGTCTGTCTCTCTGTCTGTCTGTCTGTCTCTAGCTGACCGGGAGGTACAGAGGATCCTGCTGGAGTTGTTGAATCAGATGGATGGATTCGATCAGAACGTTAATGTGAAAGTGAGTCTGGACTTTATTATAATTCTTTCGTTCCTGCAGCAGATCCAGACATCCATCAGTTGCACACTCTTACTGTGTGTGTGTGTGTGTGTGTGCGCGCGCGCGCAGGTGATCATGGCCACTAACAGAGCCGACACTCTGGACCCGGCTCTGTTGCGTCCGGGTCGTCTGGACCGTAAGATCGAGTTCCCTCTGCCGGACCGCAGACAGAAACGCCTCATCTTCTCCACCATCACCAGCAAGATGAACCTGTCTGAGGAGGTGGACCTGGAGGACTGTATCCTTATCACACACACACACACACACACACACACACTTTCCTCAGACAGAGATTTGGGTTACAGGAGAGAGTCGGTGTCGGGTCTGTTTAGGTTCCTCAGGAGCGTCTGAGACGTTACAGTAACATCGCACTAAACCTCCGAGGTTCCTGTCCTCATCCCCCTCTCCTCATCCCCCTCTCCTCTCCTCCCTCACTTCCTGATATCTGTTCAGTTTAAACTCCTCCTCCTTTTATTTCTTTCCTCTTTCAGTCCAGTCGTTTTTCTTTCTTTCCCTGTTTGATCTCCTGCCATCCTTCTTTACGTTTTCTTTCCTCTTTTCGTCTTCCTTGTGTTATTCCTCACATCCATGAAGATAAACTCATCCTCTGTGTGTGTGTGTGTGTGTGTGTGTGTGTGTGTGTGTGTGTTACTCACGACTTCTTTATGGGTTTGTGTTCACTGTACAGACCAGTGTTTTCGGGGTTGTGTGTGTGTGTGTGTGTGTGTGTGTGTGTGTGTGTGTGTGTGTGTGTGTGTGTGTGTGTGTGTGTGTTCTCCTTAACCCTGTGTGTTTAGACGTTGCCCGACCTGACAAGATCTCTGGAGCAGATATTAACTCCATCTGCCAGGAGGTGAGTGTGGAGCATCTACACACACACACACACACACACACACACACACAGAGTTGTTAAAGCCGATGTGTGTGTGTGTGTCAGGCTGGTATGCTGGCTGTGCGTGAGAACCGTTATATCGTCCTGGCTAAGGATTTCGAGAAGGCGTACAAGACGGTCATCAAGAAGGACGAGCAGGAGCACGAGTTCTACAAGTAGAGGCGGGACGCGTCACAGCGACATTAGCTTAGCTTTATTATTTACACACACACACACACACACACACACACAGCATTTACACAGACTACTGTACACCAGAAAAAAAGAACTAATAAAATGTTTTCCATAAAACAGAATCACTTGTTCCCTCGGACCTTCATTTAAACACTTGTGACTGATTTCAGCCAATGAGAGAGCGGCTATGGAGACCCAGGTACATGCTGGAACTGCAGTACGCCAGCAGGGGGAGACAGATTCACGCATTTCATGTTGTACAGGTTTTTTTTTTTTTTTTTACAATTTGTTTTAACATAAACAGAATAAAATAAAATGAACACTGTGAAGAACCAAAACTGTGCCTCATATAAATATAAAATTCTATTAGCTTTGGAGTTCTTTGAGAACCTTATACTGTTCTCTAAACATCTCAGTCATTTTCAAATAAAAGAAAAAAGTGTGTATTATTTACATTAATGAATAAAAAAAACAGCAATTATAAAGACTGTGTTTATTATAAAATATTTGTCCTCCTCGTTCTTGTCAAAGTAAAGAATAAATAAATAATTAACGCCTGCAAAAGAAAAACATTATTCAGGTAACAAAACCTGCATATTAATAAAAGCAAGAATATCTGACTAAAATGTTTCTACTTAATCTCAGGTCCAAAACTCAGGTGCAGTTATTTTCCTAATGCCCACATTAATAATAACATTTATTACAGGAAGCTTCTGTTAATAAAAAGTTTTTATTGAAAAAGAAATACTGTATCAGTAGCTTGAGTTAAAATGCAGTTGAACCCCACACACACACACACACACACACACACTCCTGATTTCCCCCCCTCAGTGTTTGTTAGTTGGAGCTGCTCGCCTCTCATGTAGTACCTTGTAATGACCACCAGAGGGAGACAGATGTTTAAAGGCGCCTCTGTCATAAGGACAGGATGAATGATGTTAAACCAGAATCACGTGATGCAATTTACTTTTTATTTATGGAGCGTTTTTACTGCAGACTTTTTAAATCTTATTGGTTTACAAACTGTTTATGCTTAAGCAAACAAAATATAACCGTTGCCTGTTAAAAATTGACTTTTGTGTATACAGAGAGTGCAGATGACCTCTGTCCTTCTCACACACACACACACACACACACACCTGCTGTATTCCCAGTATTTGCATATTGAATCTGTTAGGCTGTTATAGTTTGTAATGTCATCACACATTTTAAGATTATATTTAATATTATTGATGTTATTTCTCATGATATTTGCTGTTTTCAAAATTACACACACTGCAGTTTTAAACTTTATTACAATTAAATTTCAAATATGTTTTAGAAACTTTAGAGAGATTAAGGATGGAGTTACTCGTGGTGTGTGTTGCTGTATACAGCAGGAGTTTAGTTCGAGTGTAAAATCCTTTACCAGCCGGAGTGAAGTGACAAACTGGCTTTATTTTATTTTAACCAACTATACAAACAACAAACAAGCCAGAAAAGTACAAATGCACCACATCGACAAAGAAATACTGTAGCTCAGATTCACATCAGTGTCGTTAGTGTCGTTTTCAGTTATTTCTAGGACAAAAATACTAATAATAACATTTTAGTGACATATTTCTGTAGTGGTAAAATTTGCACATTATATAATTAATGATCATTTTTTATTCTCCTTGAAATACACGAGAACTCAAATCCGTGCTTTGTGTCGGTTCCACTCGGCCGTTTAAGAGGAACTCCTGTAAGGTTCTGCTGTAGGTTCCTTTGACTCCGGAGTGTTTACACGTTTTCACTCCGAGCTCTTCAGCAGACGCGGTTTTCAGGTCCGATTCCTTTTGTTCTGTGTGAAAGCCAATGTTGAGAGAAACTAATCCCTGTGAAAACTCCAACACGCCCTCACTGAGGACATCAAGCACCAGGATGGAGAAACACGTCTTCGGTTACAGAGCTGGATTAAATGTACATTAGCAGACGTCTGAACTGTTCCGAATGAGAAACAGGAAAAACCAGCCTGTGTGTCAGGCTGTGAGGAGAACACACCGGCACCGCAGGTCCACTTCTCCGTCTCAGTCACACTTCATCTCATTTCATTTGGTTTTTAAATGACGTTTGTAATTTGAATGATGTAATTCATGTATCTGTTGGAGTCACAGCGCATTTATCGAACATCCTGTCGAATTCTGTTTGACTCTCAGTTCATTTACGTCAAATTCTTTTACATTTATATTAAATTATAGTTATAATGATGAGTATAAATTATGACTATAAAACATAAGTTTGATTAATCATTTATATTCATTAAATTATGTTTAATTTGCTGCTCATTTGACTCAAATTATATTTGATTCACTTTTCAAAGATTCACAGTTTATTTAAATCAGTTTTTTGCTTAATTCATTGTTCATATGAATCGAACTCTATTTGCTTCGTGCTTCATTTAAACACTATTTTGTTTTGGGTTACAGTCGATAAGAATCGTATTCTGTTTAATCCACATGTCCGTATATCATATCTCGTAGGACGTGTGATATCTGACGTCATGTTGGATGTCCTCGATGTCCATCTGACTGAACAACATGACGTTTGGTGTTTCTCACCTTCTCCAGCTCCATCTGTCGCCCGGCAGGTGTGTAAGGACCCGATGGAAGACGCTTGTATTCAGGGTTCGTGTGTCTGTGTCCTGGGGTTGGACCACATGTCCGTATAGAGTCGGGACAGAGGACACGCCTCAGAGCTGAGACCAGGACGTCCACGTGAGACTCACAGGGGTTCTAGTGAGGAACAAAGAACCGACTCATTAAGGGAAACTAGATGGAGTGTGTGGGCTTGGAGATGTTGCAGCAGTAATCTGGTGGTCATGAACTGTACAGATCAACACTGTGGTTCAGACAAACACGATGATAAACATCATGCGTCCTGCAAACGTGGAGACGTGAAATTCACATCCAGCGACACATCGGACGGTGCGGAGAGCTTCTGCTTCTCTTCTCACGAGCACAGAGGAAAATCACGTCTGAAAAGTTACAAATTAATTGATGGACAGATAAAGAGAGAGACAGAGAGCAAGATAGATAGACAGATAGAGAGAGAGAGAGAGAGAGAAGTTTGTAAGTTGTAAATAGATCAACACAGATGGATGAATGGATAGAGACAGGTGAGCAGATAGAATAAATAGACAGACTGATGGATAAGTAAACACACAGAGAGAGAGAGAGAGAGAGAGAGAGAGAAAGCTCTCGGTGTGTATTTGAAGATAAACACTAAATGTTAGAAGACGTTTGATGTAACCGCTGTTTGACTTCAGGGTTTGTCTGATTTCACTCTGAATCTCTGTGACATCACCAGGAGTTTTAGTCTGAAAGCTGCTGCTGGTTTCAATGTGGACCCACCTGTCACCTGTCTCACTCTGTCTCTGTCTCACTCTGTCTCTGTCTCTCTCTCTGTCTGTCTCTTTCTCTGTCTCTCTCTCTGTCTCTCTCTCTGTCTCACTCTGTCTCTGTCTCACTCTGTCTCTCTCTCTCTCTCTGTCTCACTCTGTCTCACCTCAAACTGATTAATGTTTACATTTAACTTGCTACTGTATAATAAAATGAAATGCTCGTGAACTTTACTTAAGACTTAACGCACCTGAGCTGTGACTTGTGTGTGTGTGTGTGTGTGTGTGTGTGTGTGTGTGTGTGTGTGTGTGTGCGAGTGTATTTTAGACTTGAAATAGTCTGTTTGTCCAGAGTGTGAATATTAACTGTTTTACCTGATACTTGCGTTCACACACTTCCACAGCATTTGGGAAATAACCATGAGAGGAGACATGGACAGGTGGACAGATGGACAGGTGGACAGATGGACAGGTGGACAGATGGACAGGTGGACAGGTGGACAGGTGGACAGGTGGACAGATGGACAGGTGGACAGATGGACAGGTGGAGAGGTGTACAAAGAAATATACGCTTCAACAGAAATGTATTAAACCCTATTAGATGTGATGTTGAGTTTATCGGCGGGGGATGTAATTATTAAGCTCTTATCTCTTATCAGATGTTAAATTGCTGAGCCGCACTTTGGAATGCATGCGCTTCGAGTTCCTCAACATTTTTTGAAAGTCAGATTTGCATCAACTGCAAGACATTTTGTTGTTGTTTTATCCATTTTCATAGGATAAATATCTTTAAGCAATGTGTCTAAACTCCTTACACACAGACCCTTAGGTGGGAATCGAACCCGAACCCCTGAGGTGTGCAGCCACAGTGCGAAGCAGTCGGTCACCAGGAGCAGGTTTTCTTACTCAGTGAATTAACTGTGTGTAGAATAAGAGGAAACCAACAGACAGGGACCTCAAGTCAGTGCTCAGTCTCAGACCAGAAAAACCCTGATAACAGGCAGAAATATAAAGTCTTTATTAGAGAGTTTAACAACGTTGTACACAATTTACACCAGGCGCAGAAATAATTCACAAAGAAGATCAAAGAAACTTCTGAAGATGTGAGAAAACCTACAACAGTACAGCTTTACCTCTGACTGTTACACAGCGCTGACACTGGAGACTCCTTCCACATTTCTCTCTACAGACCTGGATCCTGTAAACAGGGTCGCGGGGCCCGAAGCCTTAGGGCACAGGGGCGGGGCACAGGGGCGGGGCACATGCGAAACCGCCTGAGGGAAGTTGGTTAGAAGTAAGTTCCTCATGGATCACGGGGTCACAGTGTCGTCCCCTGGGTGAAGAGACTCGTCACATGAACAGTGGAGGAGGTGAGAGGAGCAGGCAGTGTGTTTCGTTCATAAGCTTTAGAAAATAAACCACTGGATATGTAACGCTATCTGATGTGGCACTTTATAATCTTACTAACACCGGATTCGTGGCTGGAACGAGATGCAGTGAGGAGACGGAGCGATGTGGCAGATCATTTCAGTGGGAGATAAAAGATAGAAAACAAAAGAGGAACAATAGTGTGATTGTGTGAAAAGAAGAAAAAGATAAAGAACCCCAGAGGAAGTATTTTCTAAACGTCCTCCATCCTGACGCGTTCCTGAGGGTGAGACGAGAAATACCAAGCAACATTTTGGAACCTGTACCACACACACACACACACACACTGGTTCCTGACGTCTATAACCTCTTCCATGAGGAACCTCCTTCACTTTGTCTCTGTAGAACTCTGTGTAGTTTCATGTTCTGAGGAGATCCAACTGTGACTTACAGGATCAACACCCCCAAGAGGAATCATTTATTAATCTACATATATATACTGTGTGTGTGTGTGTGTGTGTGAGATGTAACACACCCTCCCCAAAGCACCGCCATTTTGATTTGCTGGAGGATCTGAAACTAAACAAAGTGTGTGTGTGTGTGTGTGTGTGAGAGAGAGAGAGAGTTTCCGTGGTGTGTGTGTGTGTGAAATCTGAAACTTTGTGCTTTTATCCTGTAAATTTTACTTTTAGTCTCAGTTGGTGTCATTATCTGGCCGACTGCAGTGCGCATGCGCGCAAAGCCACCGGTTCCCCCCATTTTACGTCATGACGCACAGATCGTTACTTTTTATCCATTTCCACGCGCACATTTTAGCCACAACAAAGTGCCTTTACTTCCGGTCTTATAGAGAAGCGCCGAGCAAACACACACACACACACACACACTTACACTCTCTCACACTTACACACACACACCGCGTTTATTACATTACGGAGAGAATTTATTATACAACTAGTTACAGACCGGACGGTGAGTTATGTTTCTATACCCGAGTGTGTGTGTGTGTGTGTGTGTGTGTGTGAGTGTGTGTGTGTTAATAACTGCTCCGCTGTTTCTGGCGCGTGCTGGTCGCGAGATTCTCCTCGGTAACGTTTAGATGAAGATCAGAGGCTTTTCGCTTTGATCTTGTGTGAGTGGGGTGTGTTTGTGAGTGGGGTGTGTGTGTGTGAGAGTGGGGTGTGTGTGTGAGAGTGGGGGGGGGTGTGTGTGTGAGTGGGGTGTGTGTGTGTGAGAGTGGGGTTTGTGTGTGTGAGTGGGGGGTGTGTGTTTGTGAGTGGGGGGTGTGTGTTTGTGAGTGGGGTGTGTGTGTGTGAGAGTGGGGTTTGTGTGTGTGAGTGGGGGGTGTGTGTGTGTGAGTGGGGGGTGTGTGTGTGTGAGTGGGGGGGGGGTGTGTGTGAGTGGGGGGGGTGTGTGTGTGAGTGGGGGGTGTGTGTGTGTGTGAGTGGGGGGTGTGTGTTTGTGAGTGGGGGGTGTGTGTTTGTGAGTGGGGGGTGTGTGTTTGTGAGTGGGGGGTGTGTGTTTGTGAGTGGGGGGTGTGTGTTTGTGAGTGGGGGGTGTGTGTTTGTGAGTGGGGGGTGTGTGTTTGTGAGTGGGGGGTGTGTGTTTGTGAGTGGGGTGTGTGTGTGAGAGTGGGGGGTGTGTGTGAGAGTGGGGTGTGTGAGTGTGAGCGTGGGGGGTGGTGTGAGTGGGGTGGTGTGAGTGGGGTGTGTGTGAGTGGGGTGTGTGTGTGTGAGTGGGGTGTGTGAGTGGGGTGTGTGAGTGGGGAGAGTGGGGTGTGTGAGTGGGGAGAGTGGGGTGTGTGAGTGGGGAGAGTGGGGTGTGTGAGTGGGGAGAGTGGGGTGTGTGTGTGTGAGTGGGGTGTGTGTGTGTGAGTGGGGTGTGTGTGTGTGAGTGGGGTGTGTGTGTGTGTGTGAGTGGGGTGTGTGTGTGTGTGTGAGTGGGTGTGAGTGGGGTGTGTGTGTGTGTGAGTGGGGGGTGTGTGTTTGTGAGTGGGGGGTGTGTGTTTGTGAGTGGGGGGTGTGTGTTTGTGAGTGGGGGGTGTGTGTTTGTGAGTGGGGGGTGTGTGTTTGTGAGTGGGGGGTGTGTGTTTGTGAGTGGGGGGTGTGTGTGAGAGTGGGGGGTGTGTGTGAGAGTGGGGTGTGTGAGTGTGAGCGTGGGGGGTGGTGTGAGTGGGGTGGTGTGAGTGGGGTGTGTGTGAGTGGGGTGTGTGTGTGTGAGTGGGGTGTGTGAGTGGGGTGTGTGAGTGGGGTGTGTGAGTGGGGAGAGTGGGGTGTGTGAGTGGGGAGAGTGGGGTGTGTGAGTGGGGAGAGTGGGGTGTGTGAGTGGGGAGAGTGGGGTGTGTGTGTGTGAGTGGGGTGTGTGTGTGTGTGTGAGTGGGGTGTGTGTGTGTGTGTGAGTGGGGTGTGTGTGTGTGTGAGTGGGGTGTGTGTGTGTGAGTGGGGAGAGTGGGGTGTGTGTGTGTGAGTGGGGTGTGTGTGTGTGTGAGTGGGGTGTGTGTGTGTGTGAGTGGGGTGTGTGTGTGTGTGAGTGGGGTGTGTGTGTGTGTGAGTGTGGGGTGTGAGTGGGGGGTGTGTGTGTGTGAGTGGGGTGTGTGTGTGTGAGTGGGGTGTGTGTGTGTGTGAGAGTGGGGTGTGTGTGTGAGAGTGGGGGGTGTGTGTTTGTGAGTGGGGGGTGTGTGTGTGAGAGTGGGGTTTGTGTGTGTGAGTGGGGGGTGTGTGTTTGTGAGTGGGGGGTGTGTGTTTGTGAGTGGGGGGTGTGTGTTTGTGAGTGGGGGGTGTGTGTTTGTGAGTGGGGGGTGTGTGTGTGAGAGGGGGGTTTGTGTGTGTGAGTGGGGGGTGTGTGTGTGTGAGTGGGGGGTGTGTGTTTGTGAGTGGGGTGTGTGTGTGTGTGAGTGGGGGGGGGGGGTGTGTGTGTGAGTGTGGGGGGGGGGTGTGTGTGTGAGTGTGGGGGGGGGGTGTGTGTGTGAGTGGGGGGGGTGTGTTTGTGAGTGGGGGGTGTGTGTTTGTGAGTGGGGGGTGTGTGTTTGTGAGTGGGGGGTGTGTGTGTGAGAGTGGGGTTTGTGTGTGTGAGTGGGGGGTGTGTGTGTGTGGTGGGGGGTGTGTGTTTGTGAGTGGGGGGTGTGTGTGTGAGAGTGGGGTGTGTGTGTGTGAGTGGGGGGGGGGTGTTTGTGAGTGGGGTGTGTGTGTGTGTGTGTGTGTGAGTGGGGTGTGTGTGTGTGAGAGTGGGGTGTGTGTGTGAGAGTGGGGGGTGTGTGTTTGTGAGTGGGGGGTGTGTGTGTGTGAGTGGGGGGTGTGTGTTTGTGAGTGGGGGGTGTGTGTTTGTGAGTGGGGGGTGTGTGTTTGTGAGTGGGGTGTGTGTGTGTGAGAGTGGGGTGTGTGTGTGTGAGTGGGGGGTGTGTGTGTGTGAGTGGGGGGGGTGTGTGTGTGAGTGGGGGGTGTGTGTGTGTGAGTGGGGGGTGTGTGTTTGTGAGTGGGGGTGTGTGTGTGTGAGTGGGGGGGGTGTGTGTGTGTGAGTGGGGGGGGTGTGTGTGTGAGTGGGGGGGGTGTGAGTGGGGGGGGTGTGAGTGGGGGGGGTGTGAGTGGGGGGGGTGTGTGTGTGAGTGGGGGGGGTGTGTGTGTGAGTGGGGGGGGGGTGTGTGAGTGGGGGGTGTGTGTGTGTGAGTGGGGGGTGTGTGTTTGTGAGTGGGGGGTGTGTGTTTGTGAGTGGGGGGTGTGTGTTTGTGAGTGGGGGGTGTGTGTTTGTGAGTGGGGGGTGTGTGTTTGTGAGTGGGGGGTGTGTGTTTGTGAGTGGGGGGTGTGTGTTTGTGAGTGGGGGGTGTGTGTGAGAGTGGGGTGTGTGAGTGTGTGAGTGTGAGCGTGGGGGGTGGTGTGAGTGGGGTGGTGTGAGTGGGGTGTGTGTGAGTGGGGTGTGTGTGTGTGAGTGGGGAGAGTGGGGTGTGTGAGTGGGGAGAGTGGGGTGTGTGAGTGGGGAGAGTGGGGTGTGTGAGTGGGGAGAGTGGGGTGTGTGAGTGGGGAGAGTGGGGTGTGTGAGTGGGAGAGTGGGGTGTGTGAGTGGGGAGAGTGGGGTGTGTGAGTGGGGAGAGTGGGGTGAGTGGGGAGAGTGGGGTGTGTGTGTGTGAGTGGGGTGTGTGTGTGTGTGTGAGTGGGGTGTGTGTGTGTGTGTGAGTGGGGTGTGTGTGTGTGAGTGGGGAGAGTGGGGTGTGTGAGTGGGGTGTGTGAGTGGGGAGAGTGGGGTGTGTGTGTGTGAGTGGGGTGTGTGTGTGTGAGTGGGGTGTGTGTGTGTGTGAGTGGGGTGTGTGAGTGGGGTGTGTGAGTGGGGTGTGTGTGTGTGGTGTGTGTGTGAGAGTGGGGTGTGTGTGTGTGAGTGGGGTGTGTGTGTGTGAGAGTGGGGTGTGTGTGTGTGAGAGTGGGGTGTGTGTGTGTGTGTGTGAGAGTGGGGTGTGTGTGTGTGTGTGTGAGAGTGGGGGTGTGTGTGTGTGTGTGAGAGTGGGGTGTGTGTGTGTGTGAGAGTGGGGTGTGTGTGTGTGTGAGAGTGGGGTGTGTGTGTGTGTGTGAGAGTGGTGTGTGTGAGAGTGGTGTGTGTGAGAGTGGTGTGTGTGAGAGTGGTGTGTGTGAGAGTGGTGTGTGTGAGCGTGGTGTGTGTGAGCGTGGTGTGTGTGAGAGTGGGGTGTGTGAGAGTGGGGTGTGTGAGAGTGGGGTGTGTGAGAGTGGGGTGTGTGAGAGTGGGGTGTGTGAGAGTGGGGTGTGTGTGTGTGAGAGTGGGGGTGTGTGTGTGTGTGAGAGTGGGGGGTGTGTGTGTGTGTGAGAGTGGGGTGTGTGTGTGTGTGAGAGTGGGGTGTGTGAGAGTGGGGTGTGGGGTGTGTGAGGGGTGGTGTGTGTGAGAGTGGGGTGTGTGTGTGTGTGTGTGTGTGTGAGAGTGGGGTGTGTGAGAGTGGGGTGTGTGAGAGTGGGGTGTGTGAGAGTGGGGTGTGTGAGAGTGGGGTGTGGGGGTGTGTGAGGGGTGGTGTGTGTGAGAGTGGGGTGTGTGTGTGTGTGTGTGTGTGAGAGTGGGGTGTGTGTGTGTGAGAGTGGGGTGTGTGTGTGTGTGTGAGAGTGGGGTGTGTGTGTGTGTGAGAGTGGGGTGTGTGTGTGTGTGAGAGTGGGGTGTGTGTGTGTGTGAGAGTGGGGTGTGTGTGTGTGTGAGAGTGGGGTGTGTGAGTGGGGTGTGTGTGTGTGAGAGTGGGGTGTGAGAGTGGGGTGTGTGTGTGTGAGAGTGGGGTGTGTGTGTGTGAGTGTGGGGTGTGTGTGTGTGAGTGTGGGGTGTGTGTGTGTGTGTGTGGGGTGTGTGTGTGTGTGTGTGGGGTGTGTGTGTGTGAGAGTGGGGTGTGTGTGTGTGAGAGTGGGGTGTGTGTGTGTGAGAGTGGGGTGTGTGTGTGGGGTGTGTGTGTGTGAGAGTGGGGTGTGAGAGTGGGGTGTGAGAGTGGGGTGTGAGAGTGGGGTGTGAGAGTGGGGTGTGTGTGTGTGAGAGTGGGGTGTGTGAGAGTGGGGTGTGTGTGTGTGTGTGAGAGTGGGGTGTGTGTGTGTGTGAGAGTGGGGTGTGTGTGTGTGAGAGTGGGGTGTGTGTGTGTGAGAGTGGGGTGTGTGTGTGTGTGTGAGAGTGGGGTGTGTGTGTGTGTGTGAGAGTGGGGTGTGTGTGTGTGTGAGAGTGGGGTGTGTGTGTGGTGTGAGAGTGGGGTGTGTGTGTGTGTGAGGTGGGGGGTGTGTGTGTGTGAGAGTGGGGTGTGTGTGTGTGTGAGAGTGGGGTGTGTGTGAGAGTGGGGGGTGGGGTGTGTGTGAGCGTGGGGGGTGGTGTGTGTGTGTGAGCGTGGGGGGTGGTGTGTGTGTGTGAGCGTGGGGGGTGGTGTGTGTGAGCGTGGGGGGTGGTGTGTGTGAGCGTGGGGGGTGGTGTGTGTGAGCGTGGGGGGTGGTGTGTGTGTGAGCGTGGGGGGTGGTGTGTGTGTGAGCGTGGGGGGTGGTGTGTGTGTGAGCGTGGGGGGGTGTGTGTGTGAGCGTGGGGGGTGTGTGTGTGAGCGTGGGGGGTGTGTGTGTGAGCGTGAGCCCTCTCTTGTATTTAACTCTGTTTTATCCTGGGATAATCTCGTTACAGCTCGATCCTCTTCATGAGTCTGTTCAACTTCACACAGTCTGATGTAAAACTGTCTGTCTGTAATTTCCTGAATCTCCTGCAGTCCTTAGATCTTCTGTCTGTAGTTTAATCTGCAGCATCAGTTTAAATCTAAATGTGGAGTAAAAGTGATGTTATGAACAGTTATGTGCTGGATTTAATAATCTACTGTATAATAATCTACTAATGCGCTACTGTCTCAATGTAAACAAACACCTGCAGCAATAGATATTAATTAGAAAAGATAAAGTGAATATTTTGACTGGGATTAGTTCATATTTTCACTTTGTCTGAAATAACATCGCTGAAGTGGTATAAGTGAATTTTAACACGCTGGAGTGGTTTTAAGACAAAACTTCATCTTTATCTGATCGACTTTTTCCATTTCTCATCTGTGATTCTCTCTCCGATTACCGAACAGGGAGTGTATTTGTCTGAGCACCAAAGAAGGACAACTTAGTGTAAACAAGGCGTCAGATACTCAACCTTACAGAATGTCATTTCTGTCTATTAATAAGTTAGACAGAGAGTTCTGCTGTACAGAAACACACACGTACACAGACGTGGACTTCAACCTCTAATATTATTATTATTATTATTATTATTATTATTATTATTATCACTGATTACATTAAAAATCTAACTATTCTTAGATTTAAACATTTTAACTATTTCTACAAACTCTTTAACCATCAGGGACATGAACTAACACTAGTGAGGAAGATTAACCTGAGGAAGCAACAGAGTAGAAGTAGAATCACGCACACACACACACACGCTTTCTCTTTAGGGGTTCAGTAGTCCTGTGTAGATTTTATCTCAGGACAGAAATCCAGCTGTGATGGACAGCCGAGTGATTACTGGTGTTAAAAGAGTTGACGAGCAGGTCTTACTGCTCCACCTGGAACTGTTTATGACCAGTTCTCACTGAAGCACACGGAGAAAAAGAGAGAGAGAGACACACACACAGGAAGAGAAAGATACTGAGATGAAAGGATATAAAGATTTTGAGGCATAAATACGGAGAGATGAAGAAGAAAGGAGAGAGATGGACTGAGAAGTTAACAGAGAGAGAGAGAGAGGTAAAGTAAAACATGAGTGAAAGAGGGACAGACTAACTGACAGACAGACAGATGTTAGAGCAGGTGAACAGTGTGAAAGCAAAGCGCTCAGGTGTAAAGTTCATTCTGACGCTCGAATGGATCCTTGATCTCTGACCAAGAGTGAGTGTGTGTGTGAGTGAGAGTGTGTGTGTGAGAGTATGTGAGTATGATGTAGGACATTTCTTGTGGTTACCAGGTTTACACTCCCCTCAGGAGAGAGTTTGGTCCACCAAGTTTCAGCTCCCTCCATAAATGTTCTGTAGGATTACGGTCTAGACGCTGACTAGGCCACTCCATGACCTTCATGTGCTTCTTCTGGAGCCACTCCTTTGCTGCCTTGGTAGTATGTTCTTAGGTATATTTTGGGTCATGCTGGAAAACCCGTCCACAATACTTGGCCCCGTCCATTGGCCCGTTAATGCAGCCGCTAACTTCAACAGAGAAACAGCCCCAAAGCCTGATGTTTCCACCTCCATGTGTGACTGTAGGGTCGGTGTTCTTAGTGTCATAATCAGCATTTTTCTTATAGGGGAACAAATACTTATTTTACTTACTGAAGTGTAACTCAATTTATAACCTTTATATAATGTGCTTTTCTGGATTTCTGATTGAAATTCTCTCTCTATCCTTTAAAACAGTGGCGGCTGCTCTAAGACTACAAGGGAAGCTCCGCCTCCTCTACTATGTCAGAAAATAAATGCTCATATCTGCAGTGTCGTAGTTATATTGGTTTTAATAAAAGTGCGCTAGAACGCGTTCAACTTCATGACTAGCTCGTCCAGAATCCGGTATTTATTGTATTGTTTGACGTGATTTTCTTGTCATACATTTCCGTGCAGCACAGCGCGTTAAACCCTCCTGAAGCCCAGCTTCACTGGAGCTCTACGGGCAGCACAGAGGAGCTTTTTACACTGCAGAAAAGCTGGATGGTAATTGGATAAATTCACCAAAATCATCACTTCCAGGGACGCTGAGCTTCTCTGGGAGTGAATGGAGCAGTGGGCGGGACAGGACGCTGGGCTGCTGCATGATGATTGGAGGAGCTGTTTAAAGGGCGGAACCCCTTTTTTGATTGACAGCATGTCAAGATGACAGCAAGTAGGGCTGCATGATGTATCGAAAAAATATCGTTATCGCGATAATGGCATGCGCGATAACCATATCGCAAAGAGTTGAGCTAAATAATTTATGTGCCAAGCATTTGTGTGTCCAAATTTGACCAATCAGATGGGGCCTTACTATGTTTATACCCGCTTATATCTTTCATCTGGGTTTGTTCTGTCGTGAACTAACCCGGGATGATCAGAAGACTTAGCGATTAGCCGTTAGCCCTTTGTAGCGTGGATGGTAAACCCAAACGCGGAAGCAAGCGAGTCGGCAGGATAACCACGTGAATTAGTCACAGGACTCTCACAGAAGGGGAGCAACGGAAAAACACACATTTAACCTGCGTCCTATAAACACACACTCGAATCAGAAAGTAAACAATCTGAACCGACATGCGTGAACACAGTGACTGAGCATGTGGTGGTTTGTTTACTCCTCTTATACTTCCGGGTTTGCGACCGCATTACTTCCGAGTGTGTGTGTGACAAATAGTATTTTTTTAATTTAATTTTTGTTTAATAATATTCATTTTTATTAAAAAAAAACAAAACCCAGGCAAGCCAAAGAGAATATTTAGTTTAAAAGATGCTCTTGTTGTAAGACACTATTGATGAGTGTTACACTGTTACATGTAAATAAACAGTAATGTTTGAAAGTAATTCATATTGTGTTGGCAGGTTTATAGTAACAGCAAACCAGAAGTCAGAATATCTGCTGAGGGGTTTAAGTCATTCATAGTGTTTAAGTCTAAATATTTGCAACTTCCTTGACATACAGTGGTGTGAAAAACTATTTGCCCCCTTCCTGATTTCTTATTCTTTTGCATGTTTGTCACACTTAAATGTTTCTGCTCATCAAAAACCGTTAACTATTAGTCAAAGATAACATAATTGAACACAAAATGCAGTTTTTAAATGAAGGTTTACGTTATTAAGGGAGAAAAAACCCTCAAATCTACATGGCGCTGTGTGAAAAAGTGATTGCCCCCCTTGTTAAAAAATAACTTAACTGTGGTTTATCACACCTGAGTTCAACTTCTGTAGTCACCCCCAGGCCTGATTACTGCCACACCTGTTTCAATCAAGAAATCACTTAAATAGGAGCTACCTGACACAGAGAAATAGACCAAAAGCACCTCAAAAGCTAGACATCATGCCAAGATCCAAAGAAATTCAGGAACAAATGAGAACAAAAGTAATTGAGATCTATCAGTCTGGTAAAGGTTATAAAGCCATTTCTAAAGCTTTGGGACTCCAGCGAACCACAGTGAGAGCCATTATCCACAAATGGCAAAAACATGGAACAGTGGTGAACCTTCCCAGGAGTGGCCGGCCGACCAAAATTACCCCAAGAGCGCAGAGACGACTCATCCGAGAGGCCACAAAAGACCCCAGGACAACATCTAAAGAACTGCAGGCCTCACTTGCCTCAATTGAGGTCAGTGTTCACGACTCCACCATAAGAAAGAGACTGGGGGCAAAAACGGCCTGCATGGCAGATTTCCAAGGTGCAAACCACTTTTAAGCAAAAAGAACATTAAGGCTCGTCTCAATTTTGCTAAAAAACTTCTCAATGATTGCCAAGACTTTTGGGAAAATATCTTGTGGACCGACGAGACAAAAGTTGAACTTTTTGGAAGGTGCGTGTCCCGTTACATCTGGCGTAAAAGTAACACAACATTTCAGAAAAGAACATCATACCAACAGTAAAATATGTTGGTGGTAGTGTGATGGTCTGGGGTTGTTTTGCTGCTTCAGGACCTGGAAGGCTTGCTATGATAGATGGAACCATGAATTCTACTGTCTACCAAAAAATCCTGAAGGAGAATGTCCGGCCATCTGTTCGTCAACTCAAGCTGAAGCGATCTTGGGTGCTGCAGCAGGACAATGACCCAAAACACACCAGCAAATCCACCTCTGAATGGCTGAAGAAAAACAAAATGAAGACTTTGGAGTGGCCTAGTCAAAGTCCTGACCTGAATCCTATTGAGATGTTGTGGCATGACCTTAAAAAGGCGGTTTATGCTAGAAAACCCTCAAATAAAGCTGAATTACAACAATTCTGCAAAGATGAGTGCAGAAGCGCTGTAAAAGACTCGTTGCAAGTTATCGCAAACGCTTGATTGCAGTTATTGCTGCTAAGGGTGGCCCAACCAGTTATTAGGTTCAGGGGGCAATTACTTTTTCACACAGGGCCATGTAGGTTTGGATTTTTTTTCTCCCTAAATACTAAAACCCCTCATTTAAAAACTGCATTTTGTGTTCACTTGTGTTATCTTTGACTAATAGTTAAATGTGTTTGATGATCAGAAACATTTTGTGTGACAAACATGCAAAAGAATAAGAAATCAGGAGGGGGGCAAATAGTTTTTCACACCACTGTATAGTTTCTTTTTAGCCTGAATTAGATTTAATTACATCAGACGAATATCTATTACCTGTTTATTTTAGTATCATCATTACATATAAATAAATAAATAATAAAAAAATAGACAATAATAATAATAAATGCATTTCTCTAGGGAAATGTTATATCGCAAGAAATATCGTTATCGCAGTATTCAACAACAATATCGCATATTCTCCTAATATCGTGCAGCCCTAGTCTTAAGTGTACGTCAGCGCTACAGAGATTCGAGTTCAGTCTCATGCGGATTTGCAGCTGAAGTGGGACGACGAACTGCTGCACGCTGTAGTGTTTGCTGGTGATATAAACCATTTCTGAAACCAGATCATATTCACACAGCAACTAGACACCGCAGTGTGTGTGTGTGTGTGTGTGTGTGTGTGTCGCACTTTTATGAATTTGTTGTTGTGTTTATTTTAGTTTATTTTATTTGCTGTTATTTCATTTATTCTACCTTGTTCTATTCATTAGTAAGCCATAAGCTTTATATATTTCTTAGTCATGCATCATAAGTTGACAATCGTAAGTTGGTCTGTGATGTCATTCTACTATTACATGCATTTGTGTGACTGTGATATGCTAGAAAGCTCAGTATAGATGTGAAAGGCTACGGAAACACAAGCTTTAGACCGTCAGCTAGTGAGAGCTCCCGGTAAGCTAGAAATGTAAAATACAGCAACGAGGTTGTTGTAACCGTAAGCTAACGTAAGCTGGGAAAGTAAGAAACAACAAGAGTGTTGTTATATACCCAAGCCAAGATTGTAATCTACAAGATACAGCAAACAGGTTGTTGTAAAACTCAGAGATTTGCAAGATGCAGCAACTGGTGTCTGTAATCACAGTGGATTTACTCAAGACGACTGTATGAAGTGTTGATTCTTTGATGCTGACAAATAAACTACAAAAGACAAAGAGATCGGACTTCTGTCGTGTGAGTGAAACTTTAAGACATTAGCTACGCGTCAAAACTGGTGAAATAAGCCAACCGCATCTACAATATATATATATATATATATATATATATATATATATATATATATATATATATATTGATTTCTTATTAATTAAAATAATTTTTTACATTTACATTTCTGCATTTGGCAGAATCTCTTATCCAGAGCGACTTACAAAAAGTGCTTTAAAGTTTACATCACTGGATACATTTACTCTAGTGATCTTATCGTTCTGCCTTGATGTATGGAAGATTACCAAGTGTAAATGATGGTGTGTGTGTGTGTGTGTGTGTGTGTGTGTGTGTGTGTGTGTGTGTGTGATATTTGTTCACGTTGTTCCCAGTGAGTAATCAAACTAAATAAAACATAAATTATAAATGTCCATCATAATTAAACATTTAAAGTTGATTTTTTTGGGTGTGTGTGTGTGGTTGTGTGTGCACTTTCATGTAGGTTTTAAACATTTAAGGGACCTCACATGACGTGCTGGGGGGAGTGGGCGGGGCTATGAGTGGAGAACAAGACAAACATTGAGGATTAGCTGTGGTTTAGCACTGTGACAACACACACACACACACACACACACACACACACACGTGGCAAATCAATCTTGGGACAAATCATACGTCTTGACGCACATCTTTCTCTCAGACGTCAGAGAGGTGTGTGTGTGTGTGGGGGGTTTGTTTGTTTGTTTGTTTGTTTGTTTGTTTATTCCGTACAGTAGTGGTGGGCGATGTAACCAAAATCTTCTATCACGGTAGAAGCGATTTTCTACCTCGATAACGATATACATCACAATATAGCAATTTGTATCTGAAAATGAATAAATAAAAATTCAAACACAAACAAACTGTTTTATTTAAACTGTGAATTGCTGCCGTTTTGCCGCATGTGTTTACTTTGGCCAAATTCGATTGGATGTGTAACAGACCTAATTAGATTTAGTTATATTAGATGCACAGGCGCTTGTGAGGTGCAGGTGTGTGTGTGTGTGTGTGAGGTTTTTATCCCCTCGGGGCTTGCCGTAGAAGGGCAAAAGGCTCATGTGCACTTCCTCCTCTAGAGTTTCAGTTTGTTGTTGTGAATAAAGGAGAATAAACAGTTAAGGATTTTGCGTGCTCTCGTTTTTATTGTTTTAACCAAATATCTGCGCGGCCCAGTGGACAGCGCCGCGCGACTATCTGGACAGCGCAGAGATGATCAGGTTTATTCGCGCAGCCCGGTGGATCGCGCAGCGCGGATTAGCTTCAGCAGCGCCGCTCGAATCACAAACTTGCGCAACTCACTGTGTTTTATTTCAAAATTATTTATTTAAAATGTCAGGACTGTTTAATATTGTTTCCGCCTGGTTTGTACGTCCGCATCCCAGCGGGGTAAAATGTATTTTGATAGTGGGCGTGGTCTATTTCTGTCAGCGTCGCGCAGGTTTGTGATTCGAGCGGTGCTGCACAAGATGGTCCGCGCTGCGCGATCCACCGGGTCTGGATATTTGTTCTGTCCACGCCGGCTCGATCGGGTGCCGCGGTTTCGTCCCACTTTAGATGTGTTTGGCTTCCCATAGAAGTGACTGTGTACTGCGTGGTTCCGTAACGTGCAGCGTCACATGATCTCAACCGCGATTAAGACCACAAGACCAAAATCTCTGCCGGTTAACCGTGTCATTCATTCAGTCATCTTCTATACCACTTAATCCTGTGTTCAGGGTCGCGGGGGCGGAGCCTATCCCAGGAGACTTCGGGCACTAGGCGGGGTACACCCTGGACAGGGTGCCAATCCATCGCAGGGCACACACACATACACACACACACACACACACACACACTATGGTCAATTTAGGAACGCCAATTACCCTAACCTGCATATCTTTGGACTGTGGGAGGAAACCGGAGTACCCGGAGGAAACCCACCAAGCACGGGGAGAACATGCAAACTCCATGCACACAGAGACGGGAATCGAACCCAGACCCTGGAGGTGCAAGGCGACAGTGCTAACCACTACACCACCGCGCCGCCTCGGTTAACCGTGTGTACCGGTATATCGCCACCTACAGCTTTACTTTGTTTTAAGATTTGACTAAAAGAATGAAGTTTTGCTGTTGTAGAGGTCGTATTAAAATCAGCCGTGACCTCAGGTGCTGCAAATATAGCAAATATACCCGTGTGGCCACAGTATCCTCTCTGTGTGTGTGTGTGTGTGTGTGTGTGTGTGTGTGTGTGTGTGTGTGCGTGTGATATACACACACCACCAGCTCGGCTTATTCCCTGACTCGGATCCTCATCCCTCTGAGGGTTTATTGCCTGGATACGAAAACAAAACAGCTGGTTGCTGTAATTATCACCTCTCTCTCTCTCTCTCACTGTCTCTCTGTGTCTCTCTCTCACCTCTCTCTCTGTCTCTCGGTGTGTCTCTCTCTTGGTGTCTCTCTGTCTCTCTCTCTCTCTCTGTCTCTCGGTGTGTCTGTCTCTCTCGGTGTCTCTCTCTCTCTCTCTCTCTGTCTCTCTCTCGGTGTCTCTCTGTCTCTTCAATATATGAAGTGTGTCCATTGCGTGGATGTTATCTGATCCGTAGCAGTTCGTGTCAGAGACAGGATCCACCTGAGCAGACTGATGCTGGGATCTGACCTCGTGACCTCTTGACGCTGCGCTCGCCTCATCTCCAAACTCGGAAATACAACTTTGTGTGTTTGAACTACAAAGTTGGAAAAAATTCATTCACACACACACACACACACACACACACACACACACGCGCCTCTGTGCTGGTGTTTCTAGCCTTGTGCTGGTTAACAGCTCGTGTTTCTGTCAGGGTCGTGAACAGTCCTGTGTAGCTGTGAGACGCTTAAGGACGCGACCGCGCGGTTTTAACTCCTCTGTATCCGCGATTAGACCCCCGCCGCGCTCTCTCTCTCTCTCTCTCTCTCTCTCTCGCTCTCTCTCACAGGGTGACGTTGCCGCGCTCGCTCTGCTACTTCATGGTTTCCACGGTAACGGCTGACTCGCAGGTGTGTGTGTGTGTGTGTGTGTGTGTGTGTGTGTGTAGCGCTCGCTCCTCATCAGGCCTGACACACTGACACGGTCTACAGCTTCAGCACAAAAGAGTTAAAGTTCACACTGCCTGTGGTTACTCAGTAATGTGTGTGTGTGTGTGTGTGTGTGTGTGTGTCTCACACACACACACACGTCACACATGTATCAGATTACATAGCTGCTGTTTTAAGGATTTGGTTTTCAAATAGCAACACATGCGCGCACACACACACACACACACACACACACAGAGTAAAGTTTCCAGGTGTGAACTGAACCACAGGTCCACGCCCACATCGGTGGCCTGAAGACAGACGTCTGCGTCCCTGCTGCGTGTTATAAACAGGTCGGGTTGTAGATCAGGTCCCCGGAGGCCACGCCCACACGCCCACACGCCCACACGCCTGCGACCTGACGGGTGACGACGGGGTTCGAACACTGACTCCATCAGGCCACCTTGAGAGAAGGAGCTTTTTTCTACTTGCTGTTTATTTTTAGTTCCCCTGTTCTCCTAACACACTTTCACTTTCACACACTCGCCATCTCGTCCCGAACTGAAGTCACAGAGCGGGAGAACACGGAGAACACGGAGAACATGGAGAACACGGAGGGAAGCGATGAGGGAACGATGTATGTAATAACAGCGTGAGGACGAGTTGGTTCTACTAGAACTCTGTAACGAGTCGACTCGGACAGAACAGGAGAACAGAACACACCGTGTGAGAGTGTAGTGTGAGAGTGTGTAGTGTGAGAGTGTGTAGTGTGAGAGTGTGTAGTGTGAGAGTGTGTAGTGTGAGAGTGTGTAGTGTGGAAACAAAATTTTAAATAAATAAAAGGACGTCCTGAATCAGCTTTCCACCTTACACACCGTCTCAGCCCCGAGGTTACGGCAATGACCTCGTAGTGGGACGTCCCCTGGTGATTCCTGTCCCGTTCGGTTCACTCGATGGCTCTAAACGGGCTCGTTAGCGCTCGCCCACCGATCAGGACGGATCCGGATCGACTCTCGGAGCGAGACAGCTTTAACGAGCGCTAATTAATCCGAGAGAGAGAGAGAGAGAGAGAGAGAGCGGAGGATGAAACGAGATCAAGTGCTGGGAGTGTCTGTGATGCCTAGAGCTTACGGATAGACTCTGTTAATCTGTGTGTGTGTGTGTGTGTGTGTGTGTGTGTGTGTGTGTGTGTGTGTGTGGAGTCATATCTGATATTTAACTATCTGCATAATTTCCTTAACTGATTAAGATCTCTTTGATGGATCTTCAATTTGCTTTTCATTTCATGCGAGTAGTGAACAGGAACAGGGCGAGAACACGGCGTTACGTGTGAAATTTAAATTCTCTCTGTCACACACAGTGTGAAGTGAAACGCTTATACGACCTAAAAATTCTAAAGAAAAGTTTCAGTATGAAATAAAAGAATTTCACTAATTAGAAAAGTAGAAAAATACGGAATGAAAAACTTGTTGTAAAAAGACTTTTTAATTTACTTTATGTACAAATAATAAATATAATAGTAGAATAAAAATAGGAATATAGAAATGTAATAAAATATAATGAAGTATAGACGAGTTGAAGTGGGTTAGACGTATCCTGGCAACACCGCGAGTGTCGGCTTCAGCTAATTAAATCATCATCATCATCATCATCATTAAAGACAGAGGAGTTAAAGACACCAGGCCAGATGTTCAGCCTTCACATGCACAGCTGGATGTCTGCAGGAGCACCACATGAGCTTTCATTTAGTGTGTGTGTGTGTGTGTGTGTGTGTGTGTGTGTGTGTGTGTGTGTGTGTGTGTGTGATTTTAATCTTTGTTGTGTTTACTGGATTTCTTCCTTTAATTTTTTCCCCCACACATCAGTTAACCCGTCTCTCCATCCGTCCCACGTGTCCCATTCACGTACGTCATTTTCTCCCGTTCGCTTCCATACAGTACACTCCACCACGTCACATCTACAGCCTGGTTCCGTTCATCCTCTTCCATCTAATCTCACGTCTGATCTCCTGATGAAGTGTGACTTCAGATCTGAGTCAAACTAACTCCTCCTCTTTCTCTTCTTTCAGACGCTGTCTTGTGATTGGCCCAGCCTTTATCGCCAGCGGCAACAGACCCTGAAATGAACTAGTGTGTGTCGGATAAACTCTAACCACACACACGCGCACACACCTCACTGGGTCGTGTTTCTGCTCTCCACCCTGGAGCAGGAGTGAGGTTCTGCAGCGACTGTGTGTGATCTCCCAAAGATAGAACTCGTGGAACGTGTGTCCTCGTCCAGTCCCTTGTGGATCAGATCAGAGATAAACGCTGAAACATGCTGTGCGGCGAGGTCTAGTCTGTCTTCACCCTAATGGCCGCTCCACGCGCCGTCTCCGTGCCCGACTGCAGCGCCGTTATCGGTTATGACTGAGGTCGGCTCGAACCCGTTCCTGTTTTCGTTTTGAACACGTCGGTGATCAAACCAGTGTCGCCATGCTCTCCCTGAACTCCAAGTGGCGCTATTTGTTCATGCTGCTCAGCGTGCAGCTCATCGTCATGGCCCTCCTGTCTAGAGACGCTTACCAGAAGAGGGTGACTTACTTTTTTAAGATCTTTCGCAAATCGGATACGCTGAGCGGTCCAGGCGGGGCGGGTCACGGGACCAACCGCACCGGCGCTGACGTTTACGCCAACCTGTCTCAACTGGCGCTACTGCCCAATAAAGAGGAGATGCGCTACTGCCCGAAAACATCACCACTACTCAGTAAGTCTCCCCTACACACACTACACTATACTACCCTATACCACACTATACTACACTACACTACACTATACTATACTATACCACACTATACTACACTACACTACACACACACTACACTATACTACACTATACTACACTACACTATACTACACACACACTATACTACACTACACTACACTATACTATACTATACCACACTATACTACACTACACTACACACACACTACACTATACTACACTATACTACACTACACTATACTACACACACACTATACTACACTACACCACACTATACTACACTACACTATACTACCCTATACCACACTACTCTACACACACACTACACTACACTATACTACACTACACTACACTATACTATACTATACCACACTATACTACACTACACTACACACACACTACACTATACTACACTATACTACACTACACTATACTACACACACACACTATACTACACTACACTACACTATACTATACTATACCACACTATACTACACTACACTACACACACACTACACTATACTACACTATACTACACTACACTATACTACACACACACTATACTACACTACACCACACTATACTACACTACACTATACTACCCTATACCACACTATACTATACTACACTACACTATACTACCCTATACCACACTACTCTACACACACACTACACTACACTATACTACACACACTACACTATACTACACTATCCTATACCACACTACTCTACACACACTACTCTACACACATACTACACTATACTACACTATACTACACTATCCTATACCACACTACTCTACACACACTACTCTACACACATACTACACTATACTACACTATACTACACTATCCTATACCACACTACTCTACACACACTACTCTACACACACACTACACTATACTACACTACACTATACTACACTACACTATACTACACTATCCTATACCACACTACTCTACACACACACTATACTACACTACACTACACTATACTACACTACACTATACTACACTATCCTATACCACACTACTCTACACTACACTATACTACACTACACTACACTATACTACACTATACTACACTACACTATACTACACTATCCTATACCACACTACACTACACTACACTATACTACACTACACTACACTACACTATACTACACTACACTATACTACACTATCCTATACCACACTACACTACACTACACTATACTACACTACACTATACTACACTACTCTACACTACACTACACTATACTACACTATCCTATACCACACTACACTACACTACACTATACTACACTACACTATACTACACTACTCTACACTACACTATACTATACTACACTACACTATATTACGCTATACTACACTACTCTACACACACACTATACTACACTACACTACACTACACTATACTACACTACACTATACTACACTATCCTATACCACACTACACTACACTACACTACACTATACTACACTACACTATACTACACTACTCTACACTACACTATACTATACTACACTACACTATATTACGCTATACTACACTACACTACTCTACACACACACTATACTACACTACACTACACTACACTATACTACACTACACTATACTACACTATCCTATACCACACTACACTACACTACACTATACTACACTACACTATACTACACTATACCACACTACTCTACACTACACTATACTATACTACACTACACTATATTACGCTATACTACACTACACTACTCTACACACACACTACACACACTATACTACACTACACTACTCTACACACACTATACTACACTTCTACACACACACACTATACTACACACACTACATACTATACACACTACACTACACTATCCTCCAGTACAGAATGCAGAGAAAGGTGTTGTGTTGTATGTTTTTCATGCCCATGCTCCACAGCGTAACTGCTCCAGGGTTAAACTGAACTTCAAAATCATCTCAGAGTGACGTTACACATCCGCCGGTGTTTAATCTGACATAATCTACACATGAGCCTGAATGGTTTCTGTACGTGTCTTTCGTTTCTCTGGTATTAACCAACATGACCTGGAAGCTCCGCCCACTTCCCAGTCTTACATGCTGTAGTGTAAATATACATACAGCATCGAAACTCTCAATCAGGTGTGCGGTGGAGGAAACACAAAGTCACACACCATCGCTTTCACATCATCTTTTAGGGTTCACACACACACACACACACACACACACACACACACGCTTCCTCTTCTGTTGACTCACATGTGACATGAAGAAACATAGGTGTAATTTTGGAGTTCTGGTATACACACACACACACACACACACACACATTACTTATCTCAGCTTTTTGTTTCTCCAGGCAATAACAAAAAATCATTTTAATGTTTAATGTATGTTTTTCACAATAATATCACTCAGATTTTCTAAGTTTGGGTTCATAAGGGTCCTAAATTTTATCAGAGGTTTATTATAAAGGATGGAGACATCCAGACATCGGTAATCCAGAAAAGCACATTTTATAAAGGTTATACATGTAGTTACACTTCAGTGAGTAAAATAAGTATTTGCTCCCCTACACACCAACAATACTTGATGGATTAATTTAAGAAGTCGCTCCTAACCTCGACTCGTTATGTGTATAAAAGTCACCTGCTGTCCTCATGGGGTCGGGATGATCATGAGGAAAGTGAGGGATCAGTAGTTTGTTTGGAGGAAGAAAAATGCTGACTGTGACAACAACGACCCTACAGTCACACACGGAGGTGGAAACATCAGGCTTTGGGGCTGTTTCTCTGCTAAAGGCCAATGGACGGAGCCAGATACTGTGAGATTTTGGATGAGGACCTCCTGAAGATGTGGACGGGTCTTTCAGCGTGGCAATGATCCAAAACATACCGCCAAGGAAACAAAGGAGTGGCTCAAGAAGAAGCACATTAAGGCCATGGAGTGGCCCAGCCGGCGTCTAGACCGTAATCCTATAGAACATTTATGGAGGGAGCTGAAACTTCCAGTTGCCAAGCGACCAAAATCCCTCCTGAGATGTGTGCAAACCTGGTAACCAACTACAAGAAACGTCTTGCCTCTGTGCTTCCCAACAAGGGTTTTCTCCACTAAGTACTAAATCATGTTTTGCTTCAGAACCAAATACTTATTTTACTCATTGAAATGCCAGTTAAATTTGTTTTGGTTGAAATTCTGTCTTCATTCTTTACAACAAACCTGTGATAAAAATGATAGAACCTTCATTTCTTTGTAAGTGGTTAAAATCTGCAAGGGCTCGAATAATTATTTCCCCCAACTGTAGAACTTCTTGTGAAACCTGAGGCTGATTTTCACCTGCGTTTTTCGTTCCCCAAAGGTGGGCCGATCCACGTCAGCTTCCCCTCAGGACTTACACTCGCTCAGGTAGAGAGGAAGAACCCACTGGTGGTCCGCGGGGGGCGCTACAGACCGCCGAACTGCGAGGCCTGGCATCGCACCGCTATAATCATTCCCCACAGGAACAGAGAGCCGCATCTGAAGTACCTCTTGTACTACCTGCACCCGTTCCTACAGAGACAACAGCTGAGCTACGGCATCTACGTCATCCACCAGGTGAGGACACACACACACACACACACACACACACACTCGCGTCTAAAATAAACAGCCAAATACAAACATATCACCTGCAGTCACTGCTACAGTCTTCCTAAATGTAGCTCAGCTCTGCCCCCTGGTGGTCACTAGAGCCCTTTTCTGACTTCAGACATCTCGCGCTTCCCTGTTAAAGCGATTGTCTTTTTCATGTCTTCACACACACACACACACACACAAGCGTACTTGTGCCATATTTATTATTCTCACACGTTTCTAAGTTATTGCCGCAGTGATGTATAATATAAATCACACTGGTTGCCAGATGACATTGAAAGTCCCCCTTTGTCAAGGAAGTGCTGAAACCCCGCCTTCTCTGATACAAAAAAAATAAACAGCCTTTATACATGTTTCTTCACCCAGAACTCTTTCATGGGGGAAAAAGTTATTAAAAAAGTCCCGAATATCAAAACATAAATGTGCTGATACTCTGAGATGTTTTGTGTGAGTGAGGCGGTGAACGGAGCGAAATTAAATTACTGGGGTGAAATCATCAGAGACGTGCTGTTCATTTTAAACACTCCTGTCTCGTCTTGAAAAATGTCTGAGGAACCATCGAGAATGTGACTGACGTATGGTTTATTATTCTATTTGAGGGAGAACTGCTCAATCTGGCAACTCTCAGCTTTTCCTAAACCTTGTTGATTTAGCCGTGGCTTTAGTGGACTGTGTGTACACGAAGTCTCGCACAAGTTCCCGGATCGAATATGTTTTTTAGTGCTAGGCGCCCCCTGGTGGATGGTTTTCACACTGCTAAATTCTTTTTTTTTTTTTTCTTTTTTTTTTTGCAGGCCGGTAACTACACATTTAACCGAGCGAAGCTGATGAACATCGGGTTCCGGGAGGCGATGAGGGAGGAGGACTGGGACTGTCTGTTCTTCCATGACGTGGATCTGATCCCAGAGGACGACCGCAACACGTACACGTGCGACAGAAACCCCAAACACGCCGCCATCGCCATGGATAAGTTCGGCTACAAGTCAGTTCCTCCCACATCACTCGACCCGGTTCAGTTTTCATGTAGTCTGATGAAGCTGGTGAAAACACTGAAATATTAAAGTTTCACCTCATTTGAAGATACAGTATTACATCAGACCGGAGGACACGTGAACGCTACAGACTGCACCTTTAATACGTCTGGACTTTCTCATGTCTCACTCAGTTCATCACTTCACTCACCTGGCAGTTCACGTATCGCCGCACTGACTCGATTTAAAGATTGATTCAGATTAGAGCTGCAACAACTAATTGATAAAATCGATAATTATCGATAATGAAATTCAACGAATGCCGTTATCGATTAGTTGGGCTGCTCACGTTACTGAGAAGCGCGACCACAAGATGCACAAATACACACAGACACACACATGGAGGTTACAGAAGCGTTTGCAGGAAAAAGCGCGCGCCCCAAGTCCTCCCAGGTATGGCAGCAATTTACATTAAACGCCTCTTATTGGGCGTTAAAATCGAGCGTTTTTTTTAATCGGGCGTTCGTAGTGTCCGGTGAGCGCGGATGAAGCGCCGAGGGTTTTCTACACGTAGGAGTCAGTGAGAGCTTTGGTGCTCCATGTCCACACGGGCTTTGGTGACGTGCGTTTGTCCGACTGTGCGGTTATACGGTGTCAAAAAATGTCCTTTTTCAGGACTGTGTATTTCAACAATAATGTTGTAAAAATTCAAATAACTTTACAGATCTTCATTGTAAAGGGTTTAAACAATGTTTTCCATGCATGTTCAATTAACCATAATCAATTAATTAACATGCACCTGTGGAATGCTCGTTAAGACCTTAACAGCTTACAGAAAGTAGGCATTTAAGGTCACAGTTGTAAAAACGCAGGACACTAAAGAGACTCGTCTACCGACTGTGAAAAACACCCAAAGAAAGACACCCAGGGTCGCTGCTCATCTGCGTGAACGTGCATTAGGCATGCTGCAGGGAGGCATGAGGACTGCTGATGTGGCTATAGGGCAATAAATCGCCATGTCCGCACCGTGAGACGCCTAAGACGGCGCTACAGGGAGACAGGAAGGACAGCTGATCATCCTCGCAGTGGAAGACCACGTGTAACAACACCTGCACAGGATGGGTACATCCGAATATCACACCTGCGTGACAGGTACAGGATGGCCACAACAACTGCCCGAGTCACACCAGGAACACACAATCCCTCCATCTCACAGCAAGAACTGACAAATCTGGTCCAGTCCATGAGGAGGAGATGCACTGCAGTACTTCAAGCAGCTGGTGGCCACCAGATACTGACTGCTACTGACTGATTTTCAGCCTCCCTTCATTCAGGGACATATTGGGAAACATTGGGGAAATAATCGACCAACTAATCGATTATCAAAATAATCGTTAGTTGCAGCCCTAATTCAGACTATACAAGTACACAATACATAAGATATATTCATAAAAATGTGGAGTGATGAGGAGTTATTGTCTTGGCCTTGCACGTTTTTTTTTAATCATTTCATGCAGCCTGTACTTTTAGTATGCTAATTAGGCCCAACCTCCCTTCCATGCCACTGAGATCACCGATTTTCCTGATTTTCCTCTAGTGGACGACTGCTGTTTGGGTCACTCTGCACCTCCTTGAGAAATGCCTCCACCTCCTCTTGAGGGCTGTTCAGACACCAAGATTTTTCAGAGACCAGTTGTAGGGATCCTTTATGAAGGACGTGTGTCCTTGTCCTTTTGGTCTTCCGGACAGGTTCAGGCTGTGCCTTGGTGTCTGTGGTTTGGCTCCTTTGTGGTGCTGGGAGATCTCCGGCGCCGTCATGTGCTTCCTGGCTGGAGCTTTCCTGCGTCTCACCACATTCTCGATCTCGCTCTGCACCTGTATCCTCTCCCTCACACACTCGGCCTTGTCGTGGTCTACACCTCGTCACTTCACCGTTACATTTGCATTCTCATTGATATTCGTTAGCGTCTGCCAGAGATGGGCGTGTACACGGGATCAGCCACGTCTGTGTTCCGTGATTTCAGTATTTATGCTCACATTGTATTTGCTATTGTATTTTGTTTTTCTCCATTTTAACACACATTCTTACACACGTAATCTACATCATATGAAGTGTGTATGCTCTGAGTCAGTCTTTAAAATGTATACGTTTGCATTTGAAATGGTACAATGTTACTGTTCCTCTATAATTCTGCAGGTGGCGCTCTAAACTATTTACACAGTACTGCATCCTGTGTAGTGCGAGCAAGTGTAGTGTTTGTTTAGAATTGTAACAAAATTTTAATAACAAAGAAAAATTATATATGATTAATTTTATAAAACATTTGTAAAATGTGTGTAATAAGCTGTACTGTGTGTGTGTGTGTGTGTGTTTCAGACTGCCCTATAAGGCATATTTCGGTGGCGTGTCAGCACTGAGTCCTCTACACTACCTGAAGATGAATGGCTTCCCAAACAACTACTGGGGTTGGGGGGGCGAGGACGATGACATCGGCATCCGGTGAGTGTGTGTGTGTGTGGGTGAGCACACTCTGTATAAGCTCCGCCCACCCTCAAGCTGGGTACAGATGTTCTATTAATTTCAAGAAACCTTGAGAGGAACCAGACTGATCAGGGAACCCATCCTCATCTGGGTGATAACAGATAGCAGGGATTGATCTGCACTCTATCCATACTGTGTGTTAGGAGGCTGGAAGTTCAGTATAACAGGAGATCGAAGTTCATATGGAGTCCAGTTGGTTATTGGAGGATCAGGTAGACTGTAGGAAACTCCAGTCCTGAACTAACCTGAGTGATCCATGAGAGTGAGGAAGACAGCATCTAAACATACCAGTTCACCATAATACTCTACGTCCATGAGTCCCCCAGATCTGCTCCTTTACCTTATGGCAAATCTATTTATAAAAATGCTTGGCTAAATAAATAGGTTTTTAGCCTAGACTTAAACACTGAGACTGTGTCTGAGTCCCGAACACTATTTGGAAGACTATTCCATAATTTTGGGGCTTTGTAAGAAAAAGCTCTGGCCCCAGCTGTAGTTTTCATAATACGCGGTACTGATAAGCAGCCTGCATCCTTTGACCGAAGTAGGCGTGGCGGATCGTAAGACACTAGCAGTTCGCTCAGATACTGCGGCGCGAGACCATTTAATGCTTTATATGTCAAGAGTAGTATTTTAAAATCAATGCGAAATTTCACAGGGAGCCAATGTAGTGTAGAGAAGACAGAGGGTGATGCTCTCATATCTTCATCAGCATAACAGTGAAAACTAATACCATGCTTAAGAATTATGTTGCACAGAGGAAGCATGTAAAGAGAAAATAGCAGAGGGCCTAAAACTGAACCCTGTGGAACACCAGGATAAAATGCAGAATAGTCACCATTTAAATCTACAAATTGATAACGATCAGTCAAATAGGATCTGAGCAACGAGGGTTCACTTAATTCCTACTACATTTTTTTTTTATTTGTGAAGGAGAATACTTTACCTCTCAACAAATTTTTTGGGTCTCTCTTTTTCTCCGTCTCCCGTTTGACTCAGAGTGTCTCTGGCCGGGATGTCCATTAGTCGTCCATCTCTGAGGATCGGACGCTACAAGATGATCAAACACAGACTGGACGAGGGCAATGAGGTCAACTCGAAAAGGTTAAAAAAGAAACACACACACACACACAGTTGTTTATATATCACGTGTGAGTGTGTTTTTATGTGAAGATCTTGCTATTGAGTAAGTATTATTGTGTGTGTGTGTGTTTTCTGGTGCAGGTTCAGTTTGTTAGCAAAGACTCAGCAGACGTGGAAGTTGGATGGGATGAACTCGGTGGAGTACGAGCTCGTGTCTCGGGAATACATGCCGCTGTACACCAACATCACCGTCAACGTCGGCACCAAGCATGGCCTGCGACCTCTGACCCCTGACCCCAAGTCCAAAGAGCGTGCAGAGAACCGGCCTGGACACTGACATGCGCATGCACGCAAACACACACACACTCACACACAGTGCAGGGTCAATGTCCGAGTGGGGGTGAGGCTCGGGGGCGGAGCCTCTAGTGCATAAATCAGGTTATAAACTCGAGTGCCATTTATTTCTCTCTCTCTCTCTCTCTCTCTCTCTCTCATTCACTCACTCATGCTGAGGGTGTGGTCGGTCATGCGCACAAACACAGTGACTGTCCCACACACCCATCTGCACATGCTCAGGTGTTTGTGTGTGTGTGTCTGAGTGTGAGAGATTCACACCGTAGTTGCCTTAAACACAAGTCTGCTCTCTCTCTCTCTTTCTCTCTCTTCTCATGGACTTGTATGGATTTTTAATTGCTGCCTTCAGGACACCAGCGCTGAGGCCCAGAGGATCATGGGTAGCGGGTCACCGTACCAGCTGATGAGTAAAGACTGCTGTCCTCTGGTGAAGGGGGCATGGCCTAAAATTATGTACTGTACAAGAAGGACTGTTTTAAAATTAACACAATCAGAAACTTTTTATAATGTCAGCTGCTGCTTTACATATCCACACCATGTCCTGTCTGTCTGTCTCGCCGTCTGTCTCTACTCGATACATTTCTCTATCATGGCCTAGAAAATCTTAGACACGTTGCTCTTTCGAGATTATTTTCGGCGTAACAGATTTGCGTTAGAGAAGAAGAAGAGAACAGAAAGAGATCGGAATCTCCAATTTGGGACGATTTGTTGATCTGAAAATCTAAAAACGCTTCAGCAAAATAATAAATAATGATCATGCCTCAGTAGTTAACTGTTAGATGTAAATTGCTAAACCACTTACGATTGTTACAGTTCTTGCTAAAACGTTATACGTTATTGTAATGTTTTGAATGGTGTGTGGCCAAGAGGGAGCTCCTGAAAGCTGAATGGGCGGAGCAAGAACTCGCACATGGTGCTTAAATGGAATCACTTGAGCTTTTATAGAACTTTTTTTTTTTCTTTGTTTTCCACAAAAACATGCGGTTTTATTTGAGGCTGTTTTCGGCCGTGTTAGCATAAACAGCTACAAAAGCCCGATCGTTAGAGCTAGCTGGAAAGAGTTACACTGATTGGCTGAAGGTAAAAGTGTAAGAATGTAACTAACTTGGTAGTTAGCCAACTACTGTTGCATTGTAACTGTAAAAAATTGCAACACTAATTTGTGCCACACCCACCCCCGAGACATTGAGGACATTTGTTTAATGATTTGTGGTTGTTATATGGCGACTTGCGGGTGTCAGCTGTGATTGGCTGTGGGGTTTTTTGTTTGTTTGTTTTTTGTGGTATTTTGCCGCGTTTTGAGGGTTTAGGGGACGTCTTTAGGACTCCACAGGGACATGATGGTCTTAGCAGGTCCATGACAAGTTTAGTGTAAATATATAACCCGCGTTTTTTTTCACTCACCTGTAACCGACTCCCGAATGTTCTTATGAAGTTATCGCGAGTAACGCTCAGAGACAGCCAATGTAAACGTATTTTGTTCCCAGATTTTGTTATGAATCTCTCACGAGAGCTCGCTTGGTGAACAGAATGCTGGGATTTTCCAAACATTAATGTATGTTATGAATGACCGGCTTTAAAGATAAATAAAATCACGCGTCTGCATCCCGCCGCTTCCTCCCAGTGATGTTCGGCGTTTCCGCAGGATCCCTGAGATCAGGTTGAGCACCTGATGATCGGTACATCATTAAACGGTTATTTGTACGATGCCCACACCTGCTTTTTTTTTTTTTTTTTTGTCGGATTTCTTGCTAGACATTTTTTTCTCTCATTTCTCCAGTCAAGACGTTCGTGACGCATGCTAACATTGCTAACAGATAAACATCTTGCTAGTTTTGTGTGTGCGTAGGCTCGTGTTAGCAGGCCTGGAATTTGTGACGGATCCGGTGGTGATGTCATCAAGCTTATCCGGTTTAACCCAAGCACCGCCCTTGTAGAATGTGTTGTGGGTCCACTGTTATGGTTGCTATGGGGACGGCAGTTTGTCCATGACTTGTTTTGTACTGACGCCTGGCCCGTGTCGATTTCGTTCTCATATCAATGACGGTTTTCTAACAATACTGTCCGGCTTCATCATCATCATTGCGATTGTAGAATTCTGGAATTCACTTCCACGCCATCTGATGAAGATGATGATGGACGCAGGCCTGGTGTGTGCACCGAGCTCCACTCCGGTCGAGTGTTTTATCTACACGTGCCTATATCTGTGTGTGTAAGGGAGAGAGTTTGGGTGATTGTTGTTTTGCTGGTAGAGGGACATCATGATTATTTTTGTAATAAAATCTGCACATGCTACATAGTGGCCTTATAATAATGATTAATAAAGTAAGAGTTTATCAAAGAGTCTGGTTTCTGTGATTTTTACCTTCCTCTGATACTAACACCTGTTTAATACGCGTGTGTGTGTAAGTAAACATGATGAACGCTACCTTCCACTAGTATTTTTCTTAAGTGTTCATGTGTTAAATCTGTAACAATCACAGTTAACTGGTTAGCATGTAGCTAACGAATGTGACAAACATGGAGGTTAAGAACGACCTCATTCTGAGTTTCGACGTCACATGCTAAATCGAATGCAGCGCAGACCTAGCATGTTTCAGGTTTGTAGTTTATACCTGAACATGTTTCCTGATAAATTGACTTCCTTAATTGCAGTTTAATTTAAGAAGCTGACCAGAAATTAGAGATGAAAGAAAACACACGTTTACGACATGACTGACTCGTGTTCAGCCGGCCGGAGCATCAAAGACTCAGGAGGCGAGCCTGCAAACAAGCCATGTTTATTTAATGAGATGATGCCGGACAGGAGGAGGAACACTGCATGCAGCAGACAGACAGGTGGCGGCGGCGTTCCATCAAATCAGTTCAGCATGACATCCGGGGAAACTTCGCTCGATCACGTGGCTCAGTTTTTAAAAAATTTTTATCCGCAGTCGGAGCGTGATCGCTAAAATGTTTTTCAAATCACATGCAAATGAAAGAGGGCAAAGTGGGCGGAGTTTAGCAGGAGAAACGTGTCTGTATAGAAAAACGTCTACAGGTATGGCTTTTACCGCTTCAGTATAAAACATTACGGCTTAAAAATAAACATCCACCGCATCCTGTTAACGCTAAACGTAGACCATCAGATGAGGCGCTGGCGTTTACGGCCTCCAGAGGGCAACAAAGCTAACTTTCAAACTACGAACACAAATACGCAGGATTTTCTTAATGGATTTGCGACTTTATTTAGAAACAAAAAAAATTCTTCTAGAACGTTCGCTACGTAAACACATTCAGGATGTTGGAGTGAAAACACAGGAACCTGGTGCTGATGTGAGACGAGTGAAACGTTACGGATGTTTTATTTATTTATTTCCTGAAAGTTTCTCAAGACAGAACAAGCTCTGATCAGATAGACTACAGAGTCAGAGATGAACCTACAGCGTTGAGACAGGGGCGAGAGTTTGATTAGCGCGTACATCAGGCATGTGCTGCTCATCGGTCACCGCGACACAGCACGACACGCGGCATCCAAGACAAATTAGCATAAAAAAAAAAAAAGAAACTCAAGACCGTCTTAATTCCTGAGAAGATCATCACGGTCTTCTCGTTAGCGTTACAGTACGGCGATATGAGACGATGAGGAGCGCACGCCTGATGTACGGCCACGCCCACAGGACTGATATGTTACACACTGTTCGCTGTCCGAGTGCACGCCGACTTAGCGCGCTAATCCGCCTGAAGCACGACTCGCAGTCTGTCTGAAATTCTGGACGTTTCCATATCGACGCTTCTTCCTGAAATCCGCTCGCGCGCTCATGTTTCTCTACGCGCCTTCTTCTTCTTCACCTGTTTCGGAGATTCCCAGCTCTCCTCGGGTTTCTCTGGCGGAGACAAGAGATGAGAAAGAGGGTCAGAGGTCGCGCCAGCAAGCCACTTTCATGGATAAGCGTCAGCATTAACATGCTTACAAGGCTAACGCCACAAGAATGTAGAGCATTTTGGATTTCCTGCTAAGTGACTCACTCTGAGTGGGTGGAGCTGTGCTTTTGGGTGGAGCCTCAGGTTTCAACGGGATTCGAGACGGAGCCACGACTTCTGGGTCCTACAAACACACACACACACACACACACAGAGAGAGCGAAGGGGAGTTTAGTGTCTTTAGTTTTGCACTAAAACTGACTTCAGTTAATTATAAATTAATAAACGCTCACTTTCGCAGTTTTAGGCAAAGTGTTCGCTGCAGCACTCTGGTCTTTAGCCACACCCACTTCAGCTTCCACCTGTCAATCACAAGGAAACTGTAATAATGTAATGTTCTTTTTAGGGCCGGGACTCGATTAAAAAAAATTATCTAATTAATTAGAGGCTTTGTAATTAATTAATCAAAATTAATCGCATTTTAATCGCATATAAATATTTGACCTTATTTTATATCACCCTAGGTGATACTTGAGGCTCGATGTGCTGCGGTGATATGCGAATTCCTTGTTGCATAGCTTGCAGCACACACAACACCATGCTCTTATCAACGCTTCCACCCATTCGTTTTTTTATAACTAAATTTCTCATCCACAGTGTAATATATTTGAGTTATGTTAATTCACTGGCGGGTCGCCTTGCACCTCCAGGGTCCAGGTTTGATTCCCGGCCAGGCTCGATTCCCGTCTCTGTGTGCATGGAGTTTGCATGTTCTCCCCGTGCTTGGTGGGTTTCCTCCGGGTACTCCGGTTTCCTCCCACAGTCCAAAGATATGCAGGTTAGGCTAATTGGCGTTCCCAAGTTGACCGTAGTGTGTGATTGGGTGTGTGAGTGTGTGTATGTGTGTGTGCCCTGCGATGGATTGGCACCCTGTCCAGGGTGTACCCCACCTAGTGCCCGAAGTCTCCTGGGATAGGCTCCAGGTCCCCGCGATCCTGAACACAGGATTAAGCGGTATAGAAAATGAACGAATGAATTCACTGGCTGGCCACCAGGGGGCAACACCGCGCTGTATACTATACGTGTCGTGTGCACTGAATGCAGTAAAAGAAGAATACTGTTTTCTCCAAGCTCCCATTTCTTTTCCTCTGGTTGTCTCACACAAAAAGCAAGTCATATTATCGATGTTAGTTCTGCATATTAATGCAAACATAACACACAGGACCGACCAAAGCGCCTCATCAGCGTCTGTGTCCATGTTCACTGCGGTTTGTTTTTGTCTGAACGCTAGTTGGTGCTCCAGTATAATCGGTCCGGCGAAACTCATCCAGTGAGAAACGTTCCGCCGTGCAAAAATAAGTGCGATTAAAATGCGGCAAAAAAAATTTAACGCGTTATTTTTGTGTAATTAATTAATCTAAATTAACGTGTTAAAGTCCCGGCCCTAGTTCTTTTATGAATTTGTTGTTCAGAATTTGTCTATAGATGTGGTGTGTGTGTGTGTGTGTGTGTGTGTGAGGGGCGGAGCCTCACCTGAGCAGCACCTCCAGCCTCCTCAGCTTTCTTCTTTTTCTTCTTCTTCTTCTTGGCCTTGCCGCTTCCCGGAGCGGCGGGTTCGTCTTTGTCCTTCTCCGGGTCCGACTCCTGTGTGAAAAGAAACCACGCTCATGAGGAACGCAGTGAAGCAATGCATTATGGGAGTGCACTACGTCATGAGATTTAAATATGGACCTGAGGCTCGTCAGGGGAAACGGCGCCGACTGCTGGCTCCTCGTAATTCCCCCACTCCTCACACGGGGCGCAGTAGTCCGACGCTGGGTCTGCAGAACCGCCGTCTATATTTGCGCGCGCGCACACACACACACATACACAGGACTTTAATATAGAATTGTACAAATATTTAGTATTTATTACACATTATTATTATTATTATAATATATTTTTGTTATGATTATGATTACACTCACTTGGTCCAGACCACTCATCATCCACAGGGGCTGGACACGCCCACGGACGCTCAGGGACCACCTGCGGCTCAACACCTACACACAGGTACACAGAGAAGAGGGAGGGAGTTTGATATCACAGTGTAATGGAGTGCAACATCATCAGCTTCCACCAGGGGCGCTGCAGCTTAACACAGTTTAACACACCACTCAGCGAACGACTCGTCAGATATAATCATTAGAATAAAGCTGAGCATCAGACGTTTATCAGACGTGCGGTGTCGCGTACCTGCGGTCACGTGCAGCGAGGACGGGATGTGCGAGCCGTCCACGATCATCCACGAGCCTTAAAGACACGGATAACTCATCGTCAACACGCGCGACGTACGCATCCCTCCGTTACTATAGAAACCGTAACTCACTACTGTCTGAGGTTCTCTTCTAGAAAACTAATCAACACCGTTCTGACCAATCAGAGCGCAGGATTCGGCAGCGCGCCTTACCCTCCATGTCCTGGGGCCAGACGGACGGCTCGGGCTTCACGCTGGTCCAGGTCTGTGTATGAGAAGGCACGGACACGCCCAGATCCCAGGACGCTGAACCGCTCATCACGTCCCACACTGCGGACCACACACACACACACACACACACACACACTCACTCTTTAATGTGATGGAGTGATATAACATGCAGTTTAAATGCTGATGTCATCTGTATGGTAAACTGTGTGTGTGTGTGTGTGTGTGTGTGTGTGTGTGTGTGTGTGTGTGTGTGTTACCTGGTGGAATGACAGCATGGGTCACTTCAGGAACTGGAGGATCAGCTGTAGAGAGACAGATGGGGGGGGGTTAGGGCTACGCTAGCGATGGAGAACGTTCAGACCAGACTAGGAGAGCGCTCACGTTCTGCTGATGGAGCGGCCTGCTGGGTTCTCTGAGCGTTCTTCTGAGCTTTAGGTGCAGCACTGGTGGAGGTCTTGGAGTTTTTGGAGGTCTTGGTGGTGGTGGTATTGGTGGGGGAGGTGATGGAGGTCTTAGTGGAGGTCTTGGAGGTGGTAGTGGTGGTGGTGTTGTTGGAGGTCTTGGTCGAGGTGGTAGTGATGGTGGTGGTGTTGGAGTTCTTGGATGGTGTTGAGATGATTTTGGGTTCCTCCACAGCGGCCGTGTTCTCCGCCGCAGCAGCGTTAGGGCTGGGCTCCGTTCCCCCGGGACTGCCCGAGTCGTCTCCCGCGCCTTTATCCTTCCTCCGCTGCTGCCGTTTCTCTCGGTGACTCACTTTAGTCTCCCAGGTTCCTGCTGAAGCAAACACACAGACACACACACAGCGCTATTCTATCTGTTGTCATGGTTACGTTTAACCAGCTGGATCTGAAACTGTAATTAAACAAGTGTGAGGAGACGAGGCAGAGCTCCGAGGCAGAGACGATGTTACCTTCCTCTGGCTCTTTTCGCTCCGACGTAGACGAGGTCTTTGTTTCCTTCACCGCCGCTTTTGCCTTCTTCTTGTTCTTCTTTCCCTGAAAACGAGATAGGATAAATACCGCAACAGTCCATCTCCTCATTACTGTTTATTTCAGAAATCAGGAAAGGGGCGGGGCTTATTAACAGGGAACAATATAGCCTGGGGGCGGAGACGCACTTGTTGTTATGGTCATCAAGATCAAAGTGTTCGTGGTTAAGACAAGAGGAAAAACTAGACCATCATTTTTTAAGCTGTCACGCAGCTGTAACTGAAGCCCCGCCCCCTCTGACTCTGGAGGACATGCGCTTTAATCGGACACCAGTTGTGCATCTCTGACATCACATGACTCCCGCAGACCAACTGAAACCGAACACCGCCAGGTGCTACTTTCAGACCAGCGTCCTCCAACACTCCTAAACACACACACACCTCCTGTGTTTTTACCCCTCAGAATGAACTCGGAGGGCACTGAAGATGATCCGGAGGTTGTTCCCCCCCCCATTACTATTCTCTCTAAGTGGTGCATGTTCCTCTCTTGCACCAGCAGAGGGCAGCGATGTATACAGTGTATTTTTTAACTTTAAACTTGTAAACTTATTATTAAATAAATTTGCCACATTTCTGTAATTTTTAAATATCCTCATTTTATTTATATTTACAGTATACACAATGTATATTGTGTAAACAGTGACTTTAGAGTGCTCCACCTACAGGATTATAGAGGGACTGCAACATTTCACTATTTCAAATTTAAACTTGCATAAATAAAGTATTATTATTATTATTATTATTTTAGTCAGTGTTCCAATACATGAAGACAACGCCCACAAATGCCACAACAGCTACTGGTGTGAATGAAGGACCGGGGAGGGGGGGGGGGGCTATTAGTGGGATCTGGTGGCTCCGCCTCTTCTGAATATCCAAATCGGAGCCACAAACACACACACACACTATCACTTCTGTAACACACATCATATATCTATCTAGGAACCTCTGTAATCCAACTAAGGACTGTGGAGGCCAATTAGGTTTATCGTTGTATTTATTCCTCTGGTAGGACATCAGGACAACATTCACACACTCTGGGCAATTTTGCGAACGCTAGTTAGATTAATAATCTGCACGTCTTTGGACTGTGGGAGGAAACCAGAAAACCCAGAGGAAACCCACCATTCACATACACCCCGAGGAGGGAATCGAACCCGGAGCCTGGAGGCGTGAGGCGACAGTGCCGCCAACTCCACAGCACTACTGACTTCAAAATCGCTTTATTACAGTGTTTAATTGGTTTATTCATTAATCAAAACACTTCTTTTTTTTCATGAATATCACAAGATTTTTCTGTAGTATTTATCTTTTTTTCTGTGTGTTTTAATACCTTATCATTTTTACTCCCATCCAGATCCGGACTCTCACTCAGGTTCTGCGCCTCTGCTGGCTTCAGGTCGTCCTCCAGGTCCACAGCCAGGCCATTCCTCTGCACCTTCTGCAACACACACACACACATGAGGAACAATGAGGAACTGGAGCTCTACCAGGACTAAAACCAGGACTACTGAAGATCATCAATCAGATCTCCAGTGCTCGTTAATTCATGTGATTGAGGATGAAGCTGAGGACCTTCTCTCCTCCTCCTCCTCCTCTCCTCCTGCTCCTCCTCTTCACCTCCTCGGCTTTGGCTCTGGAGCTCCTCCCGGGCTCGGGTGCGAGTCTCCCCGCGGGTTTCCGCCAGACGGCGAGCCAGAGGATCACGGCGAGCACGAGGCCGAGTCCCGCCGCCGCCGCGCACGCGAGCAGCCCCGGGGGGAGGAGCTCCACCCTCAGCCCCAGGTCCACCCCGAGCTGCGCGTGCACGAGGAGCAGGCCGGACGAGAGCCGCTCTCTCAGGTACACGTCCACGCGCTCCGCAGCCTCGCGCCACTCCAGCGCCATGTCACGCGCGCGGGGACTGCGATTAAAACATCACGAAATCAACGGGAATAATATTAATAATGCTGATTATACTGATACTAATATTAACGGTTACTCTCTCCGAGCCGGCCTACAGACAGAGAGAGAGAGAGACGGCAGCTGCTCTGCGGAACTGCACAGGCTGCTTCTTCTTCTTCTTCACCGTTATTTTACGTCACTGCGCGTCGACTAGCGGAAAGGCGCTCGGAACAACAGCGCCACTGATGGAGCACAGCGGAACTACACGCTTATATCAGCTGAAACAATAACACACAATCCGAACAACACAGCCAGAGAGGATAATACGAGTAGAAGGTTTAAATAAAAAGAAAAGGGAAAAAAAACACTGTAAAGTAGAAACTAAAGTGGAACCACAAGCTTAGAACCAACACTGTGTTTAAATTGAGAATAAGATATATTCAGCTGATTTTATGTTGTTTTTTCTCGTTTTGTTTGGTATTTTCGCGCACATATAAAATGTTTCATGAGACTGTATATGTTGTTGTTTTGAAATGTGCACGGATTCTGGTAGAAAAATCGTGTAATTGGGAAAACCTGTAGCATGTGATGAGTGAAGTCAGCTGGTGATGGAAACGGCTTCAGTGCCACGTCTGATCGCGAGCCCTGGTCACGTGACCGCGGCTGCCCCAGAAATACAGTAATAGGAATGAACCGTTTGAAAACACTATTTTATTTCGCAGGGATTTCACATGTTATTATAATTATTATTATTAAGCAAATATTTTTATCATCGTTTCAACATCCAGACATTTAAACAATTATTTGAAATCTGTGACACTATTTTGTAATTTATTCTAAACTGAACAGGTAGCCAGTGCAGGGATGATAATATTGGGGTTATATGATCATATTTTCTGGATCTAGTGAGAACCCTGGCAGCTGCATTTTGGATTAACTGAAGCTTGTTTATTGAGGATGCAGGACAACCACCTAGTAATGCATTACAATAGTCCAGTCTGGAGGTCATGAATGCATGAACTAGTTTTTCTGCATCAGATACGGATAAGATGTTCCTAAGTTTAGCAATATTTCTAAGATGGAAAAAGGCTGTTTTTGTGATATTTGAAATGTGATTTTCAAAAGACAAGTTACTGTCTAATATTACGCCCAGGTCTTTTACTGCTGAGCTGGTAGTAACAGTACATCCTTCTAAGCGCAAGCTGAATTGTGAAAGCTGTTGTGTGCTGGTTTTGGGGCCGATGAGTAATATCTCTGTCTTATCTGAATTTAATAAAAGAAAGTTATTGGTCATCCAATCTTTTATGTCCTGGACAACGACCCTAAACATAAAGCCAGGGCAACAATGGAATGGTTTAAAACAAAACATATCCATGTGTTAGAATGGCCCAGTCAAAGTCCAGATCTAAATCCAATCGAGAATTCAATTCAATTTTATTTATATAGCGCTTTTAACAATGGTCATTGTCTCAAAGCAGCTTCACAAAAATGAAAGAAAATGTACAAAAAATGACAGATTTTTTTTAGAAAAGAAAATATTTGGAAGTGTGTATGTGTGAGAAAAATGTGTCTAGATAATAATGAGATGAATGAATGATGAATGAAATGTCTTTGATGAGCAAGCCAAGGGTGACGGCGACGGTGGCAAGGAAAAACTCCCTGAGATGGCATTAGGAAGAAACCTTGAGAGGAACCAGACTCAACAGGGAACCCATCCTCATTTGGGCGATAACAGATAGAAATGATATAACATCTTGTGTGTTGTGCAGGTGAAAATTCAATATGACAGAAATTATTTAAATTGACATGAAGACCAGTTCAGCATAGGGACGAGTCAGTAGGTGCAGAGGGCAGATGAGGTCTGGATCACTGGAAGCACAGGAGCAGCATGTGTAGCTCCAACCATCATAAAGCTGAATCCAGCTGGAGCTGGTCCTTCTCTGGACGCCTCAGGAACCTCGCAGGGTCGGCCTTTGTCTACTGAAGCTGGCACAATCTCCCGATGCCTCGGGATGGGTAGAGAAATACAGAACAAATGGGGAGAATTAGCGTAGTTGCCATTCAGGATAGGTGTACTGGAGTATGAGGTTGGCAAGAATCTGTGGCAAGATCTGAAAACTGCTGTTCACAAACGCTGTTCATCTAATCTGACTGAGCTGGAGCTGTTTTGCAAAGAAGAATGTGCAAGGATTTCAGTCTCTAGATGTGCAAAGCTGGTAGAGACATACCCTAAAAGACTGGCAGCTGGAATTGCAGCAAAAGGTGGTTCTACAAAGTATTGACTCAGGGGGCTGAATAATTACGCACACCCCACTTTGCAGTTATTTATTTGTAAAAAATGTTTGGAATCATGTATGATTTTCGTTCCACTTCTCACGTGTACACCACTTTGTATTGGTCTTTCACGTGGAATTCCAATAAAATTTATTCATGTTTGTGGCTGTAATGTGACAGAATGTGGAAAAGTTCAAAGGGGCCGAATACTTTTGCAAGCCACTGTAGTTCCGGACCCATGGACTTTGACCTTGAAGCTAATTTTTTTATTTAAAAAAATGTAATTAACACAACTGAAACAAAATAAAAATATATAATAGCATAAACAAATTTCTTAAACACATCAAACAGGACAGTCACTAGTCAGACTGACAGGAAAACTCTGTCTGAAAGAAGTAAAAAAGAAAATAAAAACACAACTAAAAAGAAAATAAATAAAATAAGTAAACACAAAAACAGAGGGGTCACTTTATTCCCTCTTCTAATAAAAACCAGGATCTCTTATTATTCCAACAAATTTCCCGCCTTTTTCATCTTTCTAAAACCTGTGAATATTACTGTAGAGAAGCTCTGCGTTATACAGTAAAGAGGCAGCTGGGAGATTTGGGACGCACGCGCTCCTACAGCGATTAAAAACTTCCGGTTCACCACTTCCGGTCTGAACAAACAAACAAACGAACGGCGGCTTCACCGGAATCAGAGCGCGCGAGCGTGTGTTTATAACGGCGTGTTTATTAACTGGGTGATGTTCAGGTGAGTCGAGTTTTAGCTGTTTATGAAGTTGTGAATATTTGTTGAGTGAGCGAGCGCTGTGGAGTTAGCCTCCTGATGCTAATGAGCGGGGTTTACCTGCGCGAGCCGGGGGGGCGCGCGCGCGCTGACTGTGAGTCTCTCAGGAACACACGAGCTAACAGGCTAACACACGCACACACACACACACACACGTATATATATCAGGGTTCTGAGTAAAAAAAATACTGTTAGTTTAATAAATAAATAAATAACTGTCTGATGCTAATTATAACTAGTCCAGATGACGTAATGTTTCATTTGGTTAAACATAAGTTCTATTATTAGTTAATATTGAGGTGTAAAGCTGGTAAACTGATAGTCTGATTGTTTTAATAAGTTCATGAGTGTGTGCTTCTTGTGAAATGTGCAGCTATTTATTACTTTTAGCTGTTTTACTTTTCATCCCTCACTAAATGTCTTTCCATCCATCATCCATGTAAATATCATCAGTCCATCCATCACTAGATATCTTCTCTCCATCCTCATGTTTATCTCCTGATTCGATCATATCACCAGACCTCTCTGCTAATTCTGATAAAATTATGGTTTTATAAATATCTGGTTCGATATTACATTTTCACCCAATTGTTGTTTTTTTTTTTTTTTTTTTTTTAAACTTCGATACTTTTTTAAAAATGAATAATTAAATGTAGTTCGTTCCTTTATAATATTAGCTTTCTCACTTAAAACCCACACTAACTTCAAATACAAGAGTTTAACATTCAACTTCAAATGTCCAGATGTACTTTGTGAATAATCGCTTTTAATACGCAGGATGAAAATGTTGTGCACCACCTGTAGGATTATAAAGAAGTAAATATCCCCGGCGGTGGTGTGAGACGAGTGTAAGTGTGTGTGTAATGAGTGGGTTTCAGACTAATGCACTTTAACGCGCAGGATTTTTTGGTAATTGTAACGGCATAAAATGTGTTTCTGTTGTTCCAACCTGAAGCTTCTGCTTTCGTTACAGAATGGTTTATATCTGAGGCTGATCAGCTGATCACTGGTCATGAACAATCACACTGAAAACCAGACGATTCTGGTCACTAACCGATCGTCCGGTTCATCTCGATTATACACTAATCGCTATTCATAACTAAATCTATTTACATATTAATTTTTTTCTCCATATCATCTATCCATACATCGCTACATATTTCCTCATCCATATCTTTTTTTCCATCCATCAGTAGATCTGTAGATCTTCCCACCACCATGTTCCACTTCTCCTCTGTAAGATCTTGTTTTTCTTGTGATCATTACAAATCAACCCTCTCGTGTCCTCGTGCCCCTGCGGCGTCTCTAACCGTCTCCTTTCTCACCTGCAGCTGAATCTGCAATGACGACGTCCCCGAGATTCCAGAGCTCCAGAGCGACAGGTAAAGCCCCGCCCCCAGAGGCTTCTGTCTGACTGTCTCAGGGTTTATCACAGCTGGACGTTCTCATTCGTCCATCACCTCCACACCCCTACTGAACACCTTCACTGAAGACAAAAGTATAGTAGATTGTTAAATATAAGTGAGCGACACTAAACAGTTCAGGGGTTGTTCGTTACCCTTTTTAGTGCCCAGTTGAGGTGAAACTTTGTGCTGTAGGTGTAAGTGCACTACACACGACCCCTGCACTCCTGATCAGTAGGCAGGTGATTGGGACGCAGCCCTAAGGCCGTGCTGTTCCTGTTTCCTGTGTGTCGCAGTCGTGAAGCCGGACATGGAGTTCCAGACGCCGGCCGTGTCGGAGAAGTTCCAGAGCCGGTTCGGATGGAGACCACACAGGACCGAGGGCGAGACGGATCCGGGAGCAAAGACCACAGACAGCACGGAGGGTGAGACAGAAATCTGACATCAAATGTGCTGAGGGGTAAAAAAAAAAACACGTAGTGGTGTGTGTGTGTGGTTTTGTGCTCTTTTATTCTTCGTGATAAACGAACCCTGAAGGTGACCTAAAGGAACACCATGTGGGGGCGCTCATGAGTCACTTTCCTGTGGATCTATTCACTGTTTTACATTTTTACATCATGACTGGGTCAATCCTGAGGTACACAGTGTACTGTCATGGAATTTGCCCCATGCAGAAGGTCCCACCCAATACCCCTGTCTCTGGATGCAGTGCCCAAGCCCAGATAAAATAAGAGGGTTGTGTCAGTAAGGACATCCAGCGTAAACTTATGGCCCATTATTTACCCCGTGTATTTACCCTCATGGTGCCACGTAACGTGATTCTCTGTGATGTTATGGCTGATCAGTGTATGACCATATCAACACCTGTGTGGTGTGTGTGTGTCTAGTTTGTACAGAACCGTGTGTGTGTGTGAGAGAGAGTACATACAGAGCAGAGTGCAGTGACGCGCGCGGCGACACACGAAACCTCTCTATAAATAACCGTAACCTTTGTGTGCGCTTTTGGAGAAACATCAGCAGTGCAGCAGTGAGCCAGAGCCGTGCGTGTGTGCGTGCGCGCTGAAGGACAGTGTGAGTTTAACAGCAGTGTGATGTGGAAGTGAACTCGGAAATGCAGAAAGTCACTTTACTTGTGTTTGTGTGTCTGAACTCGAGGTGAGCTCTGCTGATTGTTGTTGTTGATTTTTGTTCCTATTTTTAGTTACTGTATGAGATTTGTTTATACTTTTAATTTATAATTTTTTTCCAAAATTTTTGCTACTTATTGTTTTTGTATATTTATGCTTGTGTATTTATTTAATAACTATAATCTTAGTTGTCATTGTTTTAATTTTTTTGTTTATTATTCATTAATTTTCATGTTTTATTCTTTGCTTTTATAAATTGTGACGTGCGCTTGTTTGCAGTGTTTGTGTAGTTTGCACACATGACCTGTTTGTTTGTTTACACCGTGTTGACCCTTCGATGTCCACAGGAATCATTCAGACAGTAAATGACGTTGTAGACGATGTCACTGTTGGCTCGAAGCCCAGGATAAACATTAATCCCCCCTCCTTCCTCCCTCCCTCTCTATTAGACTCCAGCAGCACTCCGTCCTTCCAGCCAATCAGGAGTCAGATCCCCATCCCCACCGCCCATGTCATGCCCTCCACGGCCCACAATCCATCGCAGCGTCCCTCAGACTCCAGCTCCTCCAGCTCCAGGTCGTCGCTTTGTAAATCCGCCTCGTCCCCGAACCTGGAGGTGCAGGATGGAGGCGGAGTCAAGCAGGACTGCCTGAGCCGCTACCGCAGCCTCGTCAACGGGTTGGACCACTCGCTGTTCCCCGGGGCCGACCGCGACCACACCCGTCTGGACGAGGGCCAGGGCTTCGAGACGCCCCCCGTGGAGCCGACCCTGAACCAGTCGGCGCTGCTCGGGGGATTTGGACCCGACGTCAGGATGAAGCTGCACATGACCGGACTCGGAGACGGCGCAGATTACCGCGCGGACGCCTTCCGCACCGCGCTGGATCAGACCTACAAGGTGTTACCCGAAGCTAGAGCGGGAATCCCGTCGTCGTCGTCGGAGCCGTACGGCAAAACCTGTGAAAACATGGCCGACTGGCAGCAGAAGTTCGAGAGCCTGAGGATGCAGGTGGAGCAAATCCAGGTGAGGGAGCGCAACACTGACACCTGTCTGTCATTAACGGTATAAACATTCCATTAGTGTAATATTACTGTTGTACAGGAGGAATAAACACTGAGGGACATTCGGGAAGAGGAAATTAATCAGCGTCAGTGTGTAACAGTATCTGTAGTTGATGATTTTCCTCAAGTGGCACAACACACACAGTGTTACTCCCTACTCAACTGAGTGTGTAAACATGTTTAAGATACAATGAACGCTTTCTCGGAGTTAGACTCTCTCTCTCTCTCTCTCTCTCTCAGTACTCGTCTATGTATCCGTCTCCTCTGCAGTCTGAGAGCGGGAAATGGGAGGCGGTGATGAAGGCCAATGAGAGTCTTCTGAAGGAGAAGGAGCTCATCATCGACAGGTTCTTTATTTATATACAGTGGTGTGAAAAACTATTTGCCCCCCTCCTGATTTCTTATTCTTTTGCATGTTTGTCACACAAAATGTTTCTGATCATCAAACACATTTAACTATTAGTCAAAGATAACACAAGTAAACACAAAATGCAGTTTTTAAATGAGGGGTTTTATTATTTAGGGAGAAAAAAAATCCAAACCTACATGGCCCTGTGTGAAAAAGTAATTGCCCCCTGAACCTAATAACTGGTTGGGCCACCCTTAGCAGCAATAACTGCAATCAAGTGTTTGCGATAACTTGCCACGAGTCTTTTACAGCGCTCTGGAGGAATTTTGGCCCACTCATCTTTGCAGAATTGTTGTAATTCAGCTTTATTTGAGGGTTTTCTAGCATGAACCGCCTTTTTAAGGTCATGCCACAACATCTCAATAGGATTCAGGTCAGGACTTTGACTAGGCCACTCCAAAGTCTTCATTTTGTTTTTCTTCAGCCATTCAGAGGTGGATTTGCTGGTGTGTTTTGGGTCATTGTCCTGCTGCAGCACCCAAGATCGCTTCAGCTTGAGTTGACGAACAGATGGCCGGACGTTCTCCTTCAGGATTTTTTGGTAGACAGTAGAATTCATGGTTCCATCTATCACAGCAAGCCTTCCAGGTCCTGAAGCAGCAAAACAACCCCAGACCATCACACTACCACCACCATATTTTACTGTTGGTATGATGTTCTTTTTCTGAAATGCTGTTACTTTTACGCCAGATGTAACGGGACACGCACCTTCCAAAAAGTTCAACTTTTGTCTCATTGGTCCACAAGGTATTTTCCCAAAAGTCTTGGCAATCATTGAGAAGTTTTTTAGCAAAATTGAGACGAGCCTTAATGTTCTTTTTGCTTAAAAGTGGTTTGCGCCTTGGACATCTGCCATGCAGGCCGTTTTTGCCCAGTCTCTTTCTTATGGTGGAGTCGTGAACACTGACCTTAATTGAGGCAAGTGAGGCCTGCAGTTCTTTAGATGTTGTCCTGGGGTCTTTTGTGGCCTCTCGGATGAGTTGTCTCTGCGCTCTTGGGGTAATTTTGGTCGGCCGGCCACTCCTGGGAAGGTTCACCACTGTTCCATGTTTTTGCCATTTGTGGATAATGGCTCTCACTGTGGTTCACTGGAGTCCCAAAGCTTTAGAAATGGCTTTATAACCTTTACCAGACTGATAGATCTCAATTACTTTTGTTCTCATTTGTTCCTGAATTTCTTTGGATCTTGGCATGATGTCTAGCTTTTGAGGTGCTTTTGGTCTACTTCTGTGTCAGGTAGCTCCTATTTAAGTGATTTCTTGATTGAAACAGGTGTGGCAGTAATCAGGCCTGGGGGTGACTACAGAAATTGAACTCAGGTGTGATAAACCACAGTTCAGTTATTTTTTAACAAGGGGGGCAATCACTTTTTCACACAGGGCCATGTAGATTTGGAGTTTTTTTTCTCCCTTAATAACGTAAACCTTCATTTAAAATCTGCATTTTGTGTTCAATTATGTTATCTTTGACTAATAGTTAACGGTTTTTGATGAGCAGAAACATTTAAGTGTGACAAACATGCAAAAGAATAAGAAATCAGGAAGGGGGCAAATAGTTTTTCACACCACTGTATAATATAAACACACGCACACGTTCATCTGACTGTTTTTAAAAGAGCTTTCACACATCGATCCAGTCTGAATCAAAATTAAATTGTCGTTTTGTTTGTTTTGATTTGTGTTAAGTCCTGTCTGCAGCGTGCTGGATTCACTTCCTGAGTCGTTGCTCGGTTTGCCTCTACAGGGGTGTGATGATGAGTGTGTCGGTGATGAGACCTCTGTTATTATTGTTGCAGGCAGAAGCAGCAGCTGTATCAGCTCGAGCAGCGTCTCCGAGAGAGCGAGTTACAGATCCACAGCGCCCTCTTGGGACGAGGAGCGCCGCTCGCAGACGTCTGTCTGCTCAGACTGCAGGTCTCTCTAACATCCATCTCTGTCCCCTGTCTGTCCCTTCATTGTGTACTGTAGTTTATCTCAAGCTGGGCGTGTCCTGGCTCAGAGTGAGGGCGGAGCTAATACACACCTCATACATGATCAGGGGAGCGCGCACACACACACACACACACACACACACACACACCTGCGCGTGTACCGTGCCTTCAACTGACTCGAGCTGACTCTTTGTACACGTGATACGTTTCAGTAACTTTTTAATAACGATATAACTGAAAGAAACGAGTGTGTTTGTCAGGAGGCGCAGCGCGAGAACGCTTTCCTGCGCGCCCAGTTTGCCGAGCGCAGCGACTCGTTCGCTCAGGAGAAACTGGAGGCGGAGCGGCGTCTGGGCGGCGTGGAGGCGGAGACTCGGCGTCTGAGTGAGAGTCTGAGGGAGAGCGCGGACAAACACGCGGAGGAGCTGAAGAAGCAGGAGGAGAGGGTGAGCGCCTCAAAAACATAAACACACACGTACTGATCACACTGGGGGGTGTGTGTGTGTGTGTGTACAAATCTCTGTGTGTGTGTTAAAGATCCGCAACCGAGACAAACACATCACCAGCCTGAAGAAGAAATGTCAGAAGGAGGCGGAGCAAAACCGCGAGAA
>CM060124.1:31176253-31183753 GCA_030522415.1 Channallabes apus | reverse complement strand
CCTGCTGTACCAGAGCCGTGTGATGATTGGCTGAATCCTGCAGTTCTACAGAATAAACTACAGGAGGCGCTGCAGCTGAGACGAGACGTGGAGGAGCTGAGGAACACCGTCTCAGACCGCTACGCCCAGGACATGGGGGAGAACTGTACCACCCAGTAACGCAGAACCCCATCGGAACCACCCGGTGACGCAGAACCCATAGAACTCGTAGCACCCAAGAGGAACCACCTGGTGATGCAGAACCCGACAGGTAACACACACAAAACATGCAGAACCGGAACTGTACCACCCAGTAACACGGAACCACCCAGTAATGCAAAGCCCATAGAACCCGACCGGAACCGCCTGTTAATGCAGAACCCATAGAGCCCAACTGGAACTATCCGGTAGTCCAGAACCCACAGAACCAGAAGGATCTAAACTGATCAAACTGAACTCACCATCTGAACTTAACCAGAAGAAGCTCCATGAGAACCTGAACCAGAACTCAACACTACACGCAAGAACCAGAGGAACCGGCAGAACCACCTACAGTATAAACCGCGGAACTGAAATCGTAACTCGTTCCTCTCTGGAAGGGCTAACAATGCTAACAACGCTAATGCTAACAACGCTACTTATTTTTATATAAAGTACTGTGTATTTTTCTAACGTCTGTAAAGCTTTGAGGTTCTTGGTGTCGTTATTTAACACTAACGTTCCTCCGTCTTCAGGAACGATTCTGATCTGGTTGACAATCAACTGATGATGTTTTAAACTTTTGTATTGTAGAACGTTTTTGTTTTTCTTCGCTGTAGTAACACACGAGGTGTGACGGCGCTTTACTGATTTTGGTTCTTTTCAACGAGTTGTTTGAGTTGATTCATTTATTTGATTCACTGTGAACAAATGAATCCCAAAACATCAACACTGCAAACTCTGATTTAACAATAAAGGGATTTTTTATAGAGTACGCTGTGATTGGATTCAGTCAGGGTTGTGAATCGATTCATTCGACTCATTTAAATGATTCATTAAGATTCACTCATCATTCAGGAATCATTTTAAGTGAATCCCTCGATATTCAACCTGTTTATTAAAAGTCATTCAGTGTGTGCGATTTGTTTGAATAAGAAAAGTACAAGAAATTTTCTCATTAATTGGTTCTCAGTCATCGATTTTTCTATTTTTATTCCTAATAAATAATTTCATATGCGCATATCGTTTACTGAGTCTGGAAAATGAGAACCAGGACGAACATTTAAATACTGATTTGTTTAATTTTAACTTAATATTAAATTTCATACTACTATAATAAAAAGAATGGAATATAAATTATCACCAGCAATCTTAATCTTATGCGGTTCAGGGTTGCCTAGCAACAAACAGCTGATTGGACATTAGCAAAGTAACATGGTTGTCATTTATTTGATCCTTCTTTCAGAGTAAGAATTCGCTCAAGTCTTTTTTTTTTATTTTATTTTATTTTTTTTATTAACTTTGCACTTTTGTATGATGAATGTGGCTACGATGAACTGAGACGGGCTGCGTGTTTAGATTAGCGCATGTTCGACTTGGGTGATGTGATTTATTTATTTATATTTTTTAAACCTAATTAGCATAAACAGTCTGACGACAAAACTAGTCTTGACCTGTATCGCGCGTCCTGTCTCGTGTGCGATGGGCGGGTCAGTATCTCACCTGGCCACTGAGCCTCAGCCTGACACTAACATCTGAATGAACGTGTGTGTGTGTGTGTGTGTGTGTGTGAGAGAGAGAGACTTTTTAGAAATAAAGCTTTGATATTAAAGGTCCCATGTGGTGGTGATTATTTACAGAATCTCTAAATAAACGTGCGGCCAAGGGGTCGGGTCACGATGCTCTGCTGTCGAGGTGGAGCGCTGCGTCCGATTGGTCACTTCAGGAGGCGTCATTTAGAAAGAGTGACATCATAGGGCAAAGCTAAGCTGTTTTTTAGAGATCAAGGTAAGATCAGGAGGATCTCATGGAGGTCATATAAGAGGTTATATAATCATAGGTTATCTTAATTTTTTATTATCTTAATTTTATTAAAATAAAAAACATCAGACTTTGAATCGGTTTTAGTTCTTGGGTTTAATGCGAGATCTCACGCAGCTCGTCACACCGTACAGGAGCGTCGACTCCTCTGTCCTGAAGACGTCAGGAAAAAAAAAACCTTCCGTCAGTTACACGGCACTCGCACTGGAGACTCCTTCCACCGACGGTACACCAAACATCTCCTCACTGTCGTGTTGCTACGGAAACTCGAACATATCATTGATCTAAACCTGCGCTGCTGTCAGAGCTTCTGTTGGAGATAATTAACACCTTCTGACCAATCAGAGCTCAGGATTCATCATCATATTAAAACGACGTATCGCAAAACTTATAAACGAGAAACAAAATTTATACGTTTGGGTGTTTTTTTTTTTTTGGTGTAATAATGCAGCTTGTGAGGGAGGGGGAGGGGGGTGATATAAAAATATATATATTTTATAAACGTAAACTTGTGTGAGTCAACAATTATCCGCACTCTGGCTGTAGAGTTCATTTGGATTAGTTTTTAGAAAAGACGAGCATCATTTTTCAACACACTTTGTCCAAGCTTTCACACACAAGCTTTCGTGTTCCCTCGTTAGAATGTTTTATTCTGAGCTGCGGGACACGAACGTACCGCTGTCTTCATCTGAAGTGACACTTCGTCCTCATTGTTCTTCTTTCAGGGGACCAGACAGATGAAGGTCTGATGGGGTGAGATCAGGACTATAATGAGGACGCTTTAACACCTCAGTGTGTGTGGACGTGTTTAGTCTTCAACTCCTCAATAAGCGTTAAGCAATAACTCCTCACTCTAACCAGATCTGTCGACTGTTGAGCCTTTTTCCTGATGATGGTGTTCCAATACTTTTGACCCTTTAAAAACAGAAAACTGTAAACGTTGAATTTTTCCAGCCGATGGTCGACTTTTAAACTTTTTCTCGGCCCGTCATTGAGGATGTTTCAGTTACGTTCTTTAAGAAACTCACTTCCGTCGTGCAAATCACAAGAGCGGCATCCGTTGTTGCTCAAACCGCAGTGACGGATGTTTAAACTGAAGTAACATGTTCTCTCTCTCACTCACACACACACACACACACACACACACACACACACACCTGTCTGGGGAGATGGGAGGCTTAATATAGCGCGGATTAGTGTGGATAATTTTTGACTCTCCCTCGTATCCTTCCTCCCATCAGTACTCGTTTGGATGAGAAGGCGTGTTAATAATAATTATATATACTTTAGACGATGAGCTCTGATGATGTGCTTTAGTGTGAAAATCAAACATTACTTTCTAATAAACACTGAGATTCTGAAATTAAAATGATTTTATGTAATAAAACCTCCAGATGGTCGTACAGTATTTAAAAATGAAACCAGGAGTCTTTTAATTCGCCTTTGTAGATGTTTGCGCTTCTATGATGTCACCAGTGGGCGGGGCCACAGCAACAGGGTGGCGCTGGGCGTCAGGCCGCACTGCAGGAGGGTTTTCTTGTCGCTATGGCAACGCCGATGCGGTAAGGCACTGATGATGTCATAGGGAGGTCCTGAGCCCCTGTGGTGAGGAGATGAATAACGTTTACACACTGATTATAAAAAAACTAAACACACACACACACACACACACACACAGTTTACCGGTGAGAGTCCAGGTATCGGCGTAAATGTCCGATCGTCTCAGAGAAGAACATTCTCAGAAGAAAGATCTTCTCTCCGTCTTCAGATCTCACCCGCAGCCTGGAGATCTCAGACGCCTTCTCACACTCTGGTCTACACACACACACACACACATACACACACACTGATTAGCAGGTTATAATACACTTTAAGGTAAGTGAGTGTGATATCTGTGAGAGGACGGAGAGACGTTACGTTACAGTCTGTGACGCCGGAGTTTCTATCACACACCTCTCAACACCATCGGCATCCTACACACACACACACACATTATATACCTTGCTCCGTGTTCCAACTGCTCAGCGTCCACCTGTAATAATTTGCATAATGTGCTGTGATTGGTTCTGGTATTTAGTGACATCACAAACTGAGCTCATCTACATAGCTCCACCCCCAAAACAGTTACATATGCATGAGATGTGGAATTAATCCCAGCATGCACCTGGCTCCTCACACAGTCTAGATTAGATCATTAAATAAAATATAAAATGCATCATTATCTCTGTGAGTGTGTGTGTGTGTGTGTGTGTGTGAGAGAGACCTGCAGATGGTGTCTGAGCGCTGAGCGAATCTCAATCACGTTCCCTGCTTTCACCACACACTCCGGGAGTTTATTCAGGAACTGCTGCATAGACAACTTTCTCTCTAAACACACACACACACACACACACACACTCAATAAAAGATGATCTGCTAAAATAATAACCCTGCAGAAAATCCTAAGCTTAAACTCCGGACGCATGTGTAGAACACGGGGTCTAAATAAGACCTGCGACAATATAAATATATAAAATATATTTATTTTAAAAAATTATATAACAATTATACATTTAGAGGAGTTTGACTAATAAAAAAAGATATATTTATTTATAAATATATAGTACATAAATAAAATCAATGATATATTAAATAAAATCTTATAGAAAAATATCCTTCTGTAAGACTTCCATTAAACTCTGGAAAATATTTAAAATAATAAAGTGAACAACAAATATTCCTCATGAGAGTTAGTACGCAACCCTGATGGTTAAAGAGTAGAAACAGTTAAATCTAATAATTTGCTGATCATTAATGTAATCAGTGATCCATCCATCCATCCATTTTCTTCCGCTTATCCGAGGTCGGGTCGCGGGGGCAGCAGCTTCAGCAGGGATGCCCAGACTTCCCTCTCCCTGGCCACTTCTTCCAGCTTTTCCGGGGGGATCCCAAGGCGTTCCCAGGCCAGCCGAGAGACATAGTCCCTCCAGCGTGTCCTGGGTCTTCCCCGGGGTCTCTTTCCGGTGGGGCGTGTCCGGAAAACCTCACAAGGGAGGCGTCCAGGGGGGCATCTATCCCAAGCCACCTCATCTGGCTCCTCTCGATGCGGAGGAGCAGCGGCTCTACTCTGAGCCCCTCCCGGATGACCGAGCTTCTCACCCTATCTCTAAGAGAGAGCCCAGTCACCCTGCGGAGGAAACTCATTTCGGCCGCTTGTATTTGCGATCTTGTTCTTTCGGTCACTACCCACAGCTCATGACCATAAGTGAGGGTTGGAACGTAGATCGACCGGTAAATTGAGAGCTTTGCCTTTTGGCTCAGCTCCTTCTTCACCACGACGGACCGATACAGAGCCCGCATCACTTCAGATGCTGCCCCGATCCGCCTGTCGATCTCCCGTTCCATTTTACCCTCACTCGTGAACAAAACCCCGAGATACTTAAACTCTTCCACTTGGGGCAGGATCTCACTCCCAACCCTGAGAGGGCGCTCCACCCTTTTCCGTCTGAGGACCATGGCCTCAGATCTGGAGGTGCTGATTCTCATTCTCAGCTGCTACCTATCAAGTGAGAGCTGTAGGTCACAAGGTGATGATCTGCAAAAAGCAGTGACCCAATCCTGAGCCCACCAAACTGTACCACCTCAACGCCCTGGCTGCGCCTAGAAATCCTGTCCATAAAAATTATGAACGGGATCGGTGACAAAGGGCAGCCCTGTCGGAGTCCTACTCTCATCGGAAACAGGTCCGACTTACTACCGGCAATGTGGACCAAGCTCCGACACTGGTTGTACAGGGACCGGACAGCCCTTAACAGGGAGTACCCCCCACAGGACTCCCCGAGGGACACGGTCGAATGCCTTCTCCAAGTCCACAAAGCACATGTAGACTGGTTGGGCAAACTCCAATGCCCCCTCTAGGACCCTGCTAAGGGTGAAGACCTGGTCCATTGTTCTGCGACCCGGACGAAAACCACACTGCGTCTCCTGAATCCGAGGTTCGACTATCCGACGGACCCTCCTTTCCAGGACCCCTGAATAGACTTTCCCGGGGAGGCTGAGGAGTGTGATCCTCCTGTAATTGGAACACACTCTCCGGTCCCCCTTCTTGAAGAGGGGGACCACCACCCCGGTTCGCCAGTCCAGAGGCACTGTCCCCGATGTCCATGCAATGTTGCAGAGACCTGTCAACCATGACAGCCCTATAACATCCAGAGCCTTTAGGACCTCCGGGCGGATCTCATCCACCCCCGGGGCCCCGCAACCACGGTGCTTTTTGACTACCTTGGCGACCTCGGCCCCAGAGATGAAAGAGTCCACCTCTATATCCCCAGACTTCCTCATCGGAAGGCATGTTGGTGGAATTAAGGAGGTCTTCGAAGTACTCCCCCCACCGACCCACAACGTCCCGAGTCGAGGTCAGCAGCGCACCATCCCCACTATACACTGTGTTGACCGTGCACTGCTTTCCCCTCCTGACATGCCGGATGGTGGACAAGAATCTCTTCGAAGCCGTCTGGAAGTCATTCTCCATGGCCTCCCCAGACTCCTCCCACGCCCGGGTTTTTGCCTCAGTAACCACCGAAGCTGCATTCCGCTTGGGCTGCCGGTACCTGTCAGCTGCCTCCGGAGTGCCACCAGCCAAAAAGGCCCGGTAAGACTCCTTCAGTTTGATGGCATCCTTCACCGCCTGTGTCCACCAAGGAGTTCTTGGGTTGCCACCGCGACAGGCACCGACCACGTTACGGCCACAGCTCCGGTCGGCCGCCTCGACAATGGAGGCGCGGAACATAGTCCATTCGGACTCAATGTCCCCCACCTCCCCCAGGACGTGGTTGAAGCTTTGCCGGAGGTGGGAGTTGAAGCTCGTCCTGACAGGGGACTCTGCCAGACGTTCCCAGCAGACCCTCACAATACGTTTGGGTCTACCAGGCCTGACCGGCATCCCACCCCGCCAACGAAGCCAACTCACCACCAGGTGGTGATCAGTTGACAGCTCCGCCCCTCTCTTCACCCGAGTGTCCAAGACATGTGGCTGCAAGTCCGACGACACGACCACAAAGTCGATCATAGAACTGCGGCCTAGCGTGTCCTGGTGCCAGGTAACAAAACACCGCTCTGGTTCAGATCGGGGGGTCCATTCATCCCAATCACGCCTTTCCAGGTCTCACTGTCATTGCCCACGTGAGCATTGAAATCCCCCAACAGAACGATGGAGTCCCCAGAAGGGACGTTCTCTAGCGCCCCCTCTAGAGACCCCAAAAAGGGCGGGTACCTTTAAACTGCTGTTCGGCGCATAAGCGCAAACAACAGTAAGGATCCGTCCCCCCACCCGAAGGCGGAGGGAGGCCACCCTCTCGTTCACTGCGGTGAGCCCCAATGTACAGGCCCCGAGCCGGGGGGCAATAAGTATGCCCACACCTGCTCAGCGCCTCTCACCGGTGGCAACTCCAGAGTAGAAGAGAGTCCAGTCCCTCTCAAGGAGACTGGTTCCAGAGTCCAGGCTGTGCGTCAAGGTGAGTCCAA
>CM060124.1:31158753-31171253 GCA_030522415.1 Channallabes apus | reverse complement strand
TTATAAAAATTTTTTTTTGAGTTTGATATTTTGAGTATCTACAGTATATGCTGTACTTCTATCTATACATCTATCTAGACTCTGTATAAAGAGTGTGTGTGTCTTGAGCCCTGATGAAGAACACAGTGATGTTCATGCAGTGTGTCAGCATGTAATTGTAATGTAATAAATGTTTACTGCTTTATTAAGAACAATATTTTCTAAAAAAAAAAAAAAAAAAAAGGCACATGTGTTCAGGTCAACATTCTACTAAGAAAAAAAGCAGAATATCTTGTAAATTATTGTTGTCAAATAATAAAAAGTAAACATTTTTTTATTTATTTAAAATAATTATAAAATTATTCTTTATAAAGTAATATTCTGTAAATCCATACCCTTTAGGAAATTGTTTTTAATTATTTTTTATTTACATTTTTATGTACATTTTGAATTACATTTTAAAAAATGTTAATGTTGGGAATTTTTTAAAATAAAATATAATTATTAAAAAAAATAATTACAGTGCTATATTATTCATGAAGTCCATACCTTATAAGATAATGATTTAATTATTTTTTTATTTTATATTTAAATGTAAATTTTTTATTGAAATTTACATCTGAGGTTTAATTGTAATTTAATAATAATAATCAAAAAGTAATAAAATGTAGCAATCATACTTTCATGTCCTGTACCATTATATCCTGTATTCACTGGGCCTGGAGCCTATCCCAGAAAACTTAAGGCAGAAGATGGGGTACACCTGGGACAGGGTGACAATCCATCGCAGGGCACACACACACACACAGACACACACACACAGACACACACACACACACACACACACACACACAGACACACACGCGTGCAAGGCGGGAATCGAACCCTCGACCCTGGCGGTGTGAGGCCGCAGTGCCACCGCTACAATAGCAGCTTCTTCTCCTTTGTCTTTCGGGTATAATATAACGTCGTTATAATGCTTCTAATCTATTATTTTTTAAGGCCTTTAAGATACTAATAATTTTTATGTTCCATAATATTAAATAATTAGTATAATATTTTAAACATTTTAGTAAAAAAACATTTTTTGTATCTTACTGTGAGTAAAAATGTACAAAAACATTTTTGTATTGTATTATTTGTGAATATTATAAAATGTTTATACAAATTCTGAAGTCTAAACGCAGCGGAATTGTTTATTTAAACAATTATTATAATTTTAACGTCATTTGTTTTGATCTGATTGGCTGGAACAGCAGCGCTTCCGCAGATTCATCCAATCAGATCGCGACCGGAAGTAGGGGGTAAGAAACTCGACACTACACCGCGCTGCTCCGCTACACCACACCGATAGGCGCGCGGCCGTGACGTCATCACCCGGCGCCCGAAGAGCAGCAGTGGATTGTATGCGGAAGATGCTGAAGAAAAAGGGGCTGCTGGTAAGTGGAACGGGGACAGTGTTTATGCGTGTGTGTGTGTGTGTGTGTGTGTGTGTGTCTCCGCTGGAGGCTGACCGCGGACTTCCGGTGTGTGTATGTGTGTGTGTGAGAGTGAGAGAGATGTTTAGAGAGGAGTGTGTGAGAGTCCCAGACGCTGTTTACATTATTACAGTTTATTATTATTATAAAGAGAGAGAGAGAGAGTGTGTGTGTGTGTGTGTTTTCTGAAGCAGGACACTATATATATTATACACACATATTGTATAGTGTCATATATCATATTCAATTATACTATCACTAGTAATATTAAAAAACTTTAACACGTTGCAATAAACAGATCACTGATGGAGTCAAAGCTTCCGAACTTGTTAAAATGGGGCAAACCATCCGCGGGCCTCGTCTCAATCCGCGCTTAGTAGAACAGGAAGTGCGCTAAACATGGCGCGCGCGCATCAGCGTTACAACCTGAGAGTTAGGGCGCCTAGGCAGGGGAGCGCGGGCGTTTTGGGATGCGACCAGGAATGTTGGAGAAATGATGTCGCGCGAGGCTAACGCTAATGACAACGGTGTGTTTATTCAAATCTAATAATAAATATAAAGCGGTTGCCTTCCATGGATTAAAGAAAATGTTTATAATCAGTGTTTGATTTCATACGTTTATTACGAGGTTAACTAATTAAGCTTGTAAAGGCTATAGCGTTGAGTGTTAGCTAGCTGATTAGCATTGATTTTACTCACCTTATCTCTCTCTCACACACACACACACACACTCTCTCTCTCTCTCTCACACACACACACGGTGTATACGTGTTAATGTCAGCATCAAACAACAATAATATAAATTCAATAATCGATATGATTGTAATTTGTATATCACAATACATGACGTCACTTTATATCCTGATTCACTTGTTCAGGCATCAAGATATAAAAAAAATGTTTTTTTTTTAATTCCAAAGGAAAGTGATGAAAGAGCTGGACGATATGACATCGGGATTATTATGAGGTGGGGGCAAAAAGTTTTGAGACCTTTGAGTCCCAGGGAGCAGCGAGCTTCATAAGTCAGCGTGGTAAAAGACGCGGTCGTGTGTACGTCTGTTCTCACCACGAGCGCGACCTTCACGTCGACCTTCATCACTGCTGACGGAACCTCGGGTGCACGACCCTGAGACGAAGCGACCGTCATCTCCACAAGCGAGGAGAAAAGTGAGGCGTTTATTAAAGCACAAGACAAATAAAGGGCGAGGGGAAAGACCTCTTCATTATTAACACGATTCGGGGGGGTGTGGGGGGGGGGTGTGTGGAGTGGGGGTACGAGTCCCAGAGATCAGACGAGGAGACGAGGTGAAGCTGACCGCATGAGGGACCTGCTGAGCATCAGTGACCGGTTGTTCATGAACGATTCTGATTTAACTTCAATTACATTTTATTTGTATAGTGTTTTTAACAATTGAGATGGTCGCAAAAGCAGCTTTACACAATCAAAAGAATTTACAGAAGTGTGTGAGATGTGAGTGTGTGTGAATCAGAATGATCAGATCGTCCCTGAGATGGTGACAGGAAGAAACCTGGAGAGGAACCGGACTGAACAGGGAACCCATCCTCATCTGGGTGATAACGGATAGCAGGGATTGATCTGCACTCATACTGTGTGTCAGGAGGCTGGAGGTTCAGTATAACAGGAGATGTGGAGAAGTTCATATGGAGTCCAGTTGGTTATTGGAGGATCAGGTAGACTGTAGGAAACTCCAGTCCTGAACTATCAACCTTCCTGTTCAAGAGGCTGTACAACAGGAAGTGTTAGGCTTGTAGGCGGAGCTTATTGAATTATTGATTGAGAATGTTCAGGTCTTTAAACAATACAAACAATTCCATGTTTTGATGTGAGGAATCCCAGAGAGAGAGAGAGAGAGAGAGAGAGAGAGATACTAATACAATTGTATAATTTTTTTATTTGCTTTGAGGTTTAAAGCCCTATTTGCACGGGATTAGGATTACTTGGGGACCTCGTGTGGTTTAGAAACTCAAACTGGGTGTTTGAGTTATACAGAGTGTTAAAGCAGAGTGATGAGGAGAAGAGTGTGTGTGAGATTGTCTCTGTGTGTGTGCGTGTTTTCATGAAATGTTTCAGTTTTAAGTGTTTATAAATGTGAATCAATTCTGAATCAAAAACTGAATTTAGTTTCCCAAGAAATACAATCACAATAATCACAATAAACATCTGAGACAGACCCACACACACACACACACACACACACACACGGAGAGACACATGAGGGGGAGAGAGACACACACACGCCACATCTGCAAAAAGGAATATTTTCTTTGTCTTACTGTCATGTCCTTACCGTGATGATGATGATGAAGCTGAAGTGTGTTCCCTGCGACGGGCTTTGATGTTTTTTACACTGTCGTGGTGTTTAACGTTATCAGTGTTACAGTGTGTGTTTATACACACACACACACACACACACACACACACACACACGCACAAACCACTCAGTGTGTAGTATTAGTTACACTCCTGTGTTTACTCTATAAACTCCCTTTAGCGTTCACTCTCCGTCTCTTTGTTTAGTGTGTGTGTGTTTGTGTCTACTCTGTGTGTGTGTGTGTGTGTGTGTGTGTGTAGATCAATCACATGATTGTGTATAACTATATAATGTTAAATATATGTTAAATGTAGACATGACTGCGTGATGCGCCACCGGTTAATCCTGTGGTCTAACAAGAATCAGAAGCTTCAGCACAGATTTATCTCTAACGTGAGATGCGCTGACGCCGACCCACATGCTCGTGTTTCTCACGTCAGAGGTTAGAGCGGTGGTTCGTGACCCGTGGTTCCGGTCCGCCTCTCTGTGAAACCCGAGCGGTCTCATGCGAACGCGCTCCTCAGCAGATTTGTTGCAGACGAATTGAGAAACGTTGTGGGAAGCGCGTGGGCCGGATTGTCTGCGTCGCCCGGAAAAAACATGCTACGTCTGTAGAACGTTAAAGCAAGCGATGTGGGTGAGGCGGTGTTCGTCAACACGTTCTTCTTCCGCCCGATCTGGAGACGGTGTCACGGCGTCGGTGCCGATCCGATCTGCTCCAGATGACATCACCGTTACCCGGTCACGGAAAAACTTCTAATCTGGTGCGAGCGTTAGAAATAAACCATGCTGCATTTCTACATTTATGGTCATAATAACTCGTTAACTGTGTGTGTGTGTGTGTGTGTGTGGGGAAAGAAACATATTTGCATGTATACTAGTGCTTTATTTCATTTATTTAAGAAAATTAATGCCACTGAAACACATTCAGTCCTCGTTAGCGAATATTATCCTTCCAGACTATAATTATCAAAGGCAGCTTTATAGATCCAGAGCTACTTTTGTATAAATAGATAGAAAGATAAGACTTACTGTAATTAAATGTAACCTGCTTCTTATAACAGCAGTTTTTTTGCACTTAAAAGCCAAGTGCAGAATTTAAACAATACAAGTTAACTTCAGATAGAAGAGTTTAACATTTAACTCAGAATTAACATTTAATTAAAATTAAATGAAAAAGCTACATTTTATTGAGCACGTATCTGTCATCCACCATAATTGTTATTTCTGAAGAAACTTGGCAAATAATTCACTCCTGCCATATGGAGTAGTTTAGAGCGCCACCTGTACGGTTATAAAGAAACGGCTTTTTAAAAAGAAAAGTTTTATTGCCTCAAACACCTCTAAAAAAGTCTTGACCGTGGACCTGAGGGGAAAGGCTCGGGACGTGACCCGGACTCCCGAGGGGAAAGGCTCGGGACGTGACCCGAACTCCCGAGGGGAAAGGCTCGAGACGTGACCCGGACTCCCGAGGAGAAAGGCTCGAGACGTGACCCGGACTCCCGAGGGGAAAGGCTCGGGACGTGACCCGAACTCCCGAGGGGAAAGGCTCGGGACGTGACCCGAACTCCCGAGGGGAAAGGCTCGGGACGTGACCCGAACTCCCGAGGGGAAAGGCTCGGGACGTGACCCGAACTCCCGAGGGGAAAGGCTCGGGACGTGACCCGAACTCCCGAGGGGAAAGGCTCGGGACGTGACCCGAACTCCCGAGGGGAAAGGCTCGGGACGTGACCCGAACTCCCGAGGGGAAAGGCTCGGGACGTGACCCGGACTCCGAGGGGAAAGGCTCGGGACGTGACCCGGACTCCCGAGGGGAAAGGCTCGGGACTGCACCGTCTGGAACCAGCTCCATCTGTCCCCCCACGGCGTGTGTGTGTGTGCAGCACGTGTAGAGCTCGTGCTCTGACCTACATGGTTGATACAGTACTAAGGCAGTGTTGTTGTTAGTGCTCATGTCTGGTGAATCCGTCTGAGTCTAATTTAACGAGGTTCCTGTTTCAGTGGAGCTTCTTATTCCTGACTGTTTAACCAGAAGAACCCAAACCGGTTCTGCGATTGAGGTTGGGGAAAATCAGTCATGTTTAATTTGTAATTTAATAACGATTGGTACGTTAATCGAGCTAATTGTCTGCGTAATTATCGATAACGCTCTGTGTTGAGATGACATTAATAGAGTGGATTACGGAGTGAGATGATCGTCATACCGAGAGCTGGTGTTTGTTCCAGCGTTCAGGAGGAGACAATAAACACCGTGTGCTGCTTCGCTATTAATAATACACACAGGAACAGTAAACACCCCACCACACCCCAGACCTGAACAAAGAAAAGACTTTTTTTTGTCATCTGCTATTTGCCTCGGGTGTGTGTGTGTGTGTGTTAAGTCACAGAGTTGTGGAATTCTGTACCACAGCACTCAACAGTCAGGTACGTAATTAAAATGTTTAACGGAGCGAGTCTGTTTAAATTCGACTGCGGCGTCTGTGCGCGTTACAGTGACCTCGTGACCTTCAGCGTGATCACCACGAACCCCCCCCCCCCTTAACCGGCTGAGCTCCCGCCGCCCCTCGTTACCCTAAGCCTCGACAATGTCCTAGACACCAGGATGCCGTGTGTTTATGGAATCATGGTGCGAAATGGGGGCGGAGCATATTAGATCTAGAGAGCATCTGATTGGACGAAATCGAAACAAGGGCACTGTGACCTCCTTGTTGAGGAAACTCATGGTTTCAGGAAAACAGATACACTTCCAGATGATGTATTTGAGTGTGTGTGTGATCTCACTAGGTCCTGGAGACTCGCATGTCTTTGCTATCGGTTGGTTTTTGGTCATTACACGAGTTCTGTTCATGGCTCAAACACCCCTCCCCCCCCCCCTTGTACAATCCGCTGCCATCTCCAGCTCTGTCCCAGAATGCATTGCAGCAGTCAGATGTGTTAATGTAACAGTATTAATGCTGCTACATTACGCGTGTGTGTGTGTGTTCCCAAGACACAAACCACAGTGTCCTGATTAGAACACATCCTCTCCTGTTATCACTCTAATGGCCTGAAGGTTTCTCCGTCTGAGGACATGAAGCTGGTGAAGCATGTGGTTCTACAAGAGAACTATAATCACACAATGTAGAGACAATCCTGTGACGCACTTTGTCTTTGTCATGAGGCATCGAGCCATCGGCTTCTGCCTCTGCTTCTGAGGAAGGTGGGGGGGGGGGGGCGTTTACTTACATTTTTTTCATGACTTTACATTCCTAGGTGTGTGTGTGTGTGTGTGTTGTTTGTTGAAGTCCTCATTCCAGTGCAGCTCCTGTCTGACGTTAATGATAAAGAAAAAACAATGGCTGCGTTCGGACCCTCTGATGTTCTCAACATTCTGTTCAGTTTCCAGAACACTTGGGTTCCAGAACTGTTTTCAGATTAATCCTCAGAGAACTCATGGCGTGGAAACTTTTTGAACCCTCAAAGAAGAACTCTTATGTCCTGAGATTATCCAATGATCTCCTGAAGAACCCGTGGGTTACCAGAACCAGGAGGAACCCTATTATAAACCTACAAAACACTCAACAAATGGATGTTTAGAGGATTATTATTGATCAATCGTGAATAATTCAGTGGCATGTAGAACCCTTTAATGAAGCGAAGAACCCTTGGTCAACATATAATCCTTTTAAAAACAAAACATTTGGTTGCCAGGTGGAAGCATTTTTGGAAGCTACTAATGCTTATCAGTAGAAGTAGAAGAGTAGAATGCTTAATCATGTGGAGAACCACTGGGTTGCCAAGTAGAACACTTTTGTAGCCTTGGGGCGCTTTTACATCAGGGACGGTTGATTTGTCCCGTCGCCAGGAACGATCGTGCCCCCTATAGACGCCCTCGCCTACCAGAGTTCACATTATAAATATTCTCCGTACTCAGGTTCTCCGATACAGCAGGTGGCAGTGTGCACCTAGTACGCCAATGAACACAAAGAGAAGAAGAGGACGTCAAAATGCTAACGCGGGTCAGACATGAAGACACCGATGGTGTGTTCGGGTTCGATATCTCATTCCGGTCGGGCCGTATCGCTCTCGAGACCACCTTTTCCACCGGACCCGAGTACGGTTCCAGAGCGCACATGCGTGTTTACAGCGCCACCTTTAACCTGAATCCTGAATTTCCAACCAAGTCAGGATGATGGAAAAAAACACAGTGTGTAAACTTTGTTGTGGTAATTATAACGACTTATCGTCGTCTCACGCTCACTGTTACGACTTGTCGTAACCTGCTGACTCGTGCAAACACACAGCTTTCACTTTGTTGTCTCATATTTGATGTTCAACACAGTCTTGTGTTTCCTCTTCATCCTGACTTTGTTGGAAATCCTGGAGCCGAGCTTGAAGGTGAACACGTTAAGTACGGGGGTGAGAACCTCTGTAGCGTTGATGGATTCTGGTGTTACGGGGCAGGTGGTGGTGTGGTGGAGTTCAGGAGGAGTTGATCAATAAACCCGTCCTGATCTACAGAACACTGGTGAAGAACATGTTGACCTGAAGCCGTCTCGCTTCATCCGTTACTCGGGTTCCTCAGGTTCCTCGTCCCTTGAAAAAGCGCCCAAGTCAAACCCTACAGGCTCGCGTAGCTCCTCCGTACACGCTACCGGACTTCCGAACCGAACCGAACCTCCTCCTGCTCAGAGTGAAAATCTCATATATATTCTCTCTACAGTAATAACATTTATACATTTATAGTTTACATGGAAATTTAGCCGAATTTATGTTAAAATTTGTTACAAAATTAGTAAATTGTATTGTTCTTAATAGTATATCGTTACAACATATGAAAAATTATATATTGCCACGAAAAAAAGACATGAAAGTTCATGAACATTGGCGGGTTTTAGAGGTTATTGGTTTAAGTTCTAATGAAAAATCCGTGAACGACTGAGGCTGCGAACTCGACTGTACTCCACTCCACCTGGGTTTAGTGTTGTAGCTGAGGTGTGTGTGTGTGTGTGTGTGTGTGTGTGTGTGAGAGAGAGGCCCAAAGCTCTGACCACTGGGGTGACATGAAACAAGATATTTTTCTTTTTATTTCGGACTTTAGATTTCTAACACTAACTGGGTTAAACTAACAATAGGAGCTGGACCACATCCAGCACTAACGGCACTCGACCCCATGTGTGTGTGTGTGTGTGTGTTATATTAAGCACATTTTTTTAAATTAAGCCAAATGATTTAATAATTCATTCATAAATAAACTTTTTATAAAATAATTAACATTAATTTAGTAGAGTTATAATAGATGTAATGTCTGAATAAATATAATCAAGAAAATGTTTCAGATATTCAAAATTAAATCGGGTAAAATAAAACAAACTAATAAATTAAATAAATAAGTCGATCTAATGTAATTTTTTAACTAAAGATTATAGAATAAAATATCAAAGATTCACAATCAAGTTCAGGAGGAAATAATAGTTTCATTAAATTCATCAAAATATAAAATTCATTCATGAATAAAAGTGTAGAGCTGGACAACAATGTAATGTTTATATAAACAATACAAAAATAAACTGTTTATGGACAATTATTAATAATAATAATTATTATTATTATTATTAATCTGGCATAACTCCTTTTGTTCTGTTTGTTTAGAACATTTTTCTTCTTTCTTTTGAATTAAAACACACCCAGACACACACACACACAGGTCTGCAGGTTGGTGTGTGTAGTGTGTGTGTGTGCGGTGAATGAACCTGCAGGTCAGGTGTTATCTCAGGTATTCGGGTGGGCGTGGCCCGCGGCACTGACGTCTCTCTCAGCCGCGTCTCAGCGCTGCTCCTGTTTGCTTTGGGTTTGAGCTTCGCCTCTCCCACTTCATAAAACCCACACACACACACTTTTCTGCCTCTGTCTTTTTTTCGGACACACACACACACACACACACACACACACACACCCTCAGGACGTTCCTCCAGGGTCAGACGCATGGTTTATTTCTGAGAGGAACATTCTCTTACTCTCACCTCACTCTGATCACTGTGAGAGACTCACTCTCTGTCATACATTTACACACACACACACACACACACACACACACACACAAAAGTTCCTCACAGAGGAGCGACACATTTTTTTTTTCTTCCTTCCTTCTTTTCGTCCTGGTGTTCGGAGGCTCCTCGGGCAGTCAGACCGTGATCATGGTAAGAGTTGAGCTGTATGTTCTCCTGATGAGTTTTATGTTCTCCTGATGAACTCTATGTTCTCCTGATGAACTCTATGTTCTCCTGAGCTGCTAGAACCTGCTGTTACCTTCAGGCTTTAACTTTTTATTATACAGTCTAAAATTCTTTAATAACAACAAACAAACAACAGCAACATGAAACTTATTACACATCTGAAGTCACTGCTTAATTCCAGGACTTCCAGGATATCTGCTCTGTGTGTGTGTGTGTGTGTGTGTGTGTGTGTATATACACATGCGCACACGCACAGTCGGAGTAAGACCGATGTACAGATTCCTGTGTAAATCTCAGCGGGAGGTGGAACCGGAGAGGTGAGCTGATGATGATATTAATATTGAGATAAATTCCGCTGCGGTTCTCGTGTTCTGCTAACACGCCCTCGACTCTCCCGTCAGGACAATTCTCTAATTAACTCTTTAATTATCAGGCATTTAAACAAAAACAAACAAGCTGACTGGATTTTAAGATTATTTTTAACTAAATGATTTTAAGGGAAAATAATTTTATTTTATTTTTTTAGGACATTATTGAAGAATTTCGTAATTTCTTTGCGTATCGTATATTTTTTGTTGTTGTTGTATTTAGTTATTAAACCCAGTTGTAGAACAATAAGCGCAGTTGAAGAATTCATCAGGGTTCTTCACATCACAAACTGGGTTCTGCTCGGAGCGCGTCCTGACAGAGAAGCACACGGAGAACCCTTGAAGAACCCGTGCAGGCATCAGAATCAAGTGGAGAGCAAACCCATCAATTTTCTCATCAACGTGTGCTATATACTACATTTGTTGTGTGTATATATATATATATTTAAAAAAAAAAAAAAAAAAAAAAATATATATATATATATATATATATATAGCAGTTTTTGGACAAATAATACAATAAAATTAAGCAAAATGAGTTAGTAGAGTCGAAATGTTTTGTTTTGATAAGTTTCTGCGCAAACAAAGAGACGTCAAAGAACCACAGAGGAACCCGACTACCAAAAGACGTTTTTAACTTCTCGCAGGTTCTAGACGTTGGTGAGAAAAGTGATAAGTTTTACACATGTTCTTCAAGGGTTCTCCGTGTGTTTCTCCCTCAGGAGGCGCTCCGAGCAGAACCCAGTTTGTGATGTGAAGAACCCTGATGAATCCTTTAACTGCGCTTATCGTTCTACAACTGGGTTTAATAACCGCTACTAGTTCTTCAGTGGGTTCTCTGGTTCTAAGCAGAACTCAACCATTTACCGTATGAACTCACAAACCGTCCTCTCTTACACGAGGTGTTAAAAAGCTCCGACGGGTTCCTGAAAGATTCGGAACCTTTAATTATTTAACAAACATGGAAGAACCTAAGCTAAGTGTGTGTAAGCCGAATACCGCGAACACCAAGATTAAAGTCGCGAAAGCCGCGCAATAAATGGTTAGACGTTTATCGCTGCCTTTTTCCTGTCGACTCGGGAGTCTGAGGTTCTGATGAAACTGACGTGCTGATGCGAGCGACTCGAGCGGATGATGATGATGATGATGATGATGATGTCATACCCAAAATCCGGAGCGCTCAGTGTGTGGTTAGCTGATGTACACAACGCTAATGCTCGTACAGATTAGAATAGGAGAGTTATAACAGGCGGACACGTGCGCTCGTCCCGGCGTTCATCTTATTTATACGTCTTATACACCTTATAAAGCGCTGACTCGCACTGTAACCTCGTTCAGAATGAAGTGATCGCACACTCCAGGTCACGTGACGCACGAGTACTGAAAGTGTCACTCACAGGTGTGCTGATATTTGGCACGACGTCAAACGTGTGATATCGCTTCGATACAACAGTCTCACAGACACCGTTTATTATAAACAGATTCCCATATGTTTCTTTATTTAACCAGTTATTTAGCTCCGCCCACACACACATTGTGTGTGTGTGTGTGTGTGTGTGTGTGTGAGAGACGAGCTTTAATTCACTCACCCACTAACCTCAGGCTTAATTATGCCGAATCCTCTCTGACACACGTTCACACACGCACTCTCACCATGGTAAGACGCTTTAGTGTGTGTGTGTGTGTGTGTAAGTCGTGTGGAGCTGAAATAGATTAAAGGTTTACGGTCCGTGTCCTGGCGCTCGGTCGTCCGTCTGTCCCGTCCCAGCCCCGGGGGACGAGCAGCGTTCCTCACCTTTGTCTCCGTGCAGGTGCTCAGGCAGGTGGAGGTCACGTGACCTGCTTTAACCTTTTTCTTCCTCTTCACCCGCAGCGGTGACCTCAGAGGAATGTTCAGGTAGACTAAGCCCAGGGTTTAACACGTCTTCACAGGGACGTGAAACGAACAGGACGGTCCAGATTGTTCTTATTCTTTCTTTTTAATACACTTCATTCTTTGAACTGCGCACACGCACACGCACACACACACACACACACACAGCACAGGGCTCTGATTGGTCAGAAGCTGTTGATTAGTTGTCTTTAACAGTCGCTCCGACGGTGACGCAGGTTTATACTGACGGGTTC
>CM060124.1:31143753-31151253 GCA_030522415.1 Channallabes apus | reverse complement strand
TACTTAAAAAGAAATCTTTAATTGATTAAGTGATTAATCACGCCTTGAACTGTTCTCACCTAGGATCTGCCTTATTGTCTGTGGTACAGCGGATGCAGTTGCTATGGCAACATCCTCAAAGTCCCGTGCGACTGTCTGTGGTTTAGGGGTATTAACTGTGTTCTGTTTGGATTCAGGGCATCGTCATAGGTACAGGGGAGAGCTCCGAATTCGGAGAAGTCTTCAAGATGATGCAAGCAGAAGAGGTAAGCACACACACACACACACACACACACACACCAAATGAAGATGATGTAAATATTCAGATTTATTATAACAATTATTTTTTTCTTGTTATTTTTTTAAAATCCAGTCGCCTAAAACTCCTCTACAGAAGAGCATGGATGTTCTCGGGAAGCAGCTCTCGCTCTACTCCTTCTGCATCATAGGTACGACACCGAGCCGAGGGACGCTAATGCGGCTAACCGCGAGATAAATCACGCTAACGGTCCCGGGATTAGATTAGTTCATATCCTGCAATAGAACTAGGATTTTAAATAACCGTTTTCAACTGTGTCTTTGCTCTGAGCGTTTGAATGATGAGTGTGTGTGTGTGTGTGTGTGTGTGTGTGTGTGTGTGTTCCCTGGCAGGTGTCATCATGATGGTGGGTTGGCTGCAAGGAAAATACATCCTGGACATGTTCACTATAGGAGTCAGGTACAACACACACACACACACACACACACACACACACGCAGCTCACCTCTCTGCATGGGTTACATCCACCCTTTAGGTCTCCCACTAATGTGTGTGTGTGTGTGTGTGTGTGTGTGCGTGCAGCCTGGCGGTAGCCGCTATCCCTGAGGGTCTGCCCATCGTGGTGACGGTCACGCTGGCGCTGGGCGTGATGAGGATGGTCAAAAAGAGAGCCATCGTCAAGAAGCTGCCCATAGTGGAGACCCTGGGTACGCTTTCACACCTTCATCATCATCATCATCATCATTGGTGATGTGTTAATGAATCCTATAATAAATGGTTTGGCCTAATAACACTGATTATTAAAATAGATAATCACAAACATCACGTCACATGATCCCTTCTGATCATCACTCTACTATTTCTTTTCTTTTTTTTAATTGATTAAACATTTTCTACTTTTTTTTTTTTTCTTTCTGTCTTCAACATTTTCGACTAAATTTTTTTATCACAAATTTTTTTATTTCTTCTTATCGTTAATACGTTTTCCTTTTTGATTATTTTCTCCTGTCTATTATTTTTATTAGTGTAGTCGTTGCTTGATTGATGGTCACATGACCTCCAGGCGGCTGTAGAATCGGCTGTAGGTTCCACAGTGTACAGTAAGTGTTACAGCTCATCATAAGACGGGGCAGAGAGAGTAGAGGATGAAGATAGAGAGCGAAAGATGAAGCGGAAAGAGAAGAAGACGACGAGAGGAAGAACGTGATGATGAGTATGAAGAAGGTCAGGAAGACGGAGCAGCAGCAGAAGATGAAGAGTTAGATCTTGAAGAAGATGAAGACGATGATGTAGAGCCTCAGGTGTGTGTGAGCGCCGGGAAGAGGAAGGTTCCAACCCCGTGCTGCAGGGGGGGTCAGAGTTCAGGCCCAGTGAATTGATGATGAAAGAGTAACCAGATGTTTACTCTCTCTGTGTGTGTGTGTGTGTGTGTGTGTGTGTGTGTTTGTGTGTGTGTGTGTGTGTGTGTGAGGAGCTGCTCTTCCAGTTCCTCAGTCTGTCAGCTCCATAAACCTCACTGTGTCGGTCAGCTCCTCACTCACACACACACACACACACACAGTAAACATCTGGTTACTCTTTCAGTCGGTTAGCTCCACCACTGATGGTGTGTGTGTGTGTGTGTGTGTGTGTGTGTGTTGTGGGTTTTTCGGGGTGTGTTGTTTTATCTGAAACGGGAGAAAAACCCACTCAGCGGGCGTCTGGTTTCAGTTCTCGCTCCTCCTCTTCTCTCAGCAGAAAGTGAAGACGTCGCTCGCTCGGAGGTCGTCAGATGTCAGATAAATAAACCTCAGGAGTCTTCTCATCAGCAGGACACACACACACACACACACACACACACACACACACACACACACACACACACACACACACACACGTCTCTCACAAGACACAGAGAGAGAGAGACAGGGCAGGGGTGTATCACTGCGTTAAAGTTCTTTATAATCACGTCTTTTGAGGTCACCACACACACACACACACACACACACACACGCTGTTTATATGATCTGTGAATAAAAAAAAACATCATTGCGTGATGAATGGAAGAAATGAAATAAATGAAGAATAAACCTCCTGTCTAGCTGATTCTCATCGACCCTCTAGAAGCTTCTAGAAACCTGTAAATGTTTGGGGGGAAAACCTTTGGAACCCTGCGTGTAGAACCCTGTAGAATGTTTTAGATGGCTATAGATGTCTGGAAAACCCTGTAGAACCCCATAGGTTTCTGTAGAACCATGTAGATGTCTGGAGAACCAAATAGGTGTCTGTAGAACCATGTAGATGTCTGGAGAACCCTGGAGAACCCCATAGGTGTCTGTAGAACCATGTAGATGTCTGGAGAACCCTGTAGAATCATGTAGATGTCTGGAGAACCCCATAGGTGTCTGTAGAACCATGTAGATGTCTGGAGAACCCTGTAGAATCATGTAGATGTCTGGAGAAACCAATAGGTGTCTGTAGAACCATGTAGATGTCTGGAGAACCCTGTAGAATCATGTAGATGTCTGGAGAACCCTGGAGAACCCCATAGGTGTCTGTAGAACCATGTAGATGTCTGGAGAACCCTGTAGAATCATGTAGATGTCTGGAGAACCCCATAGGTGTCTGTAGAACCATGTAGATGTCTGGAGAACCCTGTAGAATCATGTAGATGTCTGGAGAAACCAATAGGTGTCTGTAGAACCATGTAGATGTCTGGAGAACCCTGTAGAATCATGTAGATGTCTGGAGAAACCAATAGGTGTCTGTAGAACCATGTAGATGTCTGGAGAACCCTGTAGAATCATGTAGATGTCTGGAGAACCCTGGAGAACCCCATAGGTGTCTGTAGAACCATGTAGATGTCTGGAGAACCCTGTAGAATCATGTAGATGTCTGGAGAACCCTGGAGAACCCCATAGGTGTCTGGAGAACCATGTAGATGTCTGGAGAACCCTGTAGAATCATGTAGATGTCTGGAGAAACCAATAGGTGTCTGTAGAACCATGTAGATGTCTGGAGAACCCTGTAGAATCATGTAGATGTCTGGAGAACCCTGGAGAACCCCATAGGTGTCTGTAGAACCATGTAGATGTCTGGAGAACCCTGTAGAATCATGTAGATGTCTGGAGAACCCCATAGGTGTCTGTAGAACCATGTAGATTTCTGGAGAACCCTGTAGAATCATGTAGATGTCTGGAGAAACCAATAGGTGTCTGTAGAACCATGTAGATGTCTGGAGAACCCTGTAGATCCATGTAGCTGCCTGGAGAACCCTGTAGAACCCCATAGGTGTCTGTTGAACCATGTAGATGCCTGGAGAACCCTGTAGAACCCCATAGGTTTCTGTAGAATCATGTAGATGTCTGGAGAACCCTGTAGATCCATGTAGCTGCCTGGAGAACCCTGTAGAACCCCATAGGTGTCTGTTGAACCATGTAGATGCCTGGAGAACCCTGTAGAACCCCATAGGTTTCTGTAGAACCATGTAGATGTCTGGAGAACCAAATAGGTGTCTGTAGAACCATGTAGATGTCTGGAGAACCCTGGAGAACCCCATAGGTGTCTGTAGAATCATGTAGATGTCTGGAGAACCCCATAGGTGTCTGTAGAACCATGTAGATGTCTGGAGAACCCTGTAGAATCATGTAGATGTCTGGAGAAACCAATAGGTGTCTGTAGAACCATGTAGATGTCTGGAGAACCCTGTAGAATCATGTAGATGTCTGGAGAACCCCATAGGTGTCTGTAGAACCATGTAGATGTCTGGAGAACCCTGTAGAATCATGTAGATGTCTGGAGAAACCAATAGGTGTCTGTAGAACCATGTAGATGTCTGGAGAACCCTGTAGAATCATGTAGATGTCTGGAGAACCCTGTAGATCCATGTAGCTGCCTGGAGAACCCTGTAGAACCCCATAGGTGTCTGTTGAACCATGTAGATGCCTGGAGAACCCTGTAGAACCCCATAGGTGTCTGTTGAACCATGTAGATGTCTGGAGAACCCTGTAGAATCATGTAGATGTCTGGAGAACCCCATAGGTGTCTGTAGAACCATGTAGATGTCTGGAGAACCCTGGAGAATCATGTAGATGTCTGGAGAACCCTGTAGAATCATGTAGATGTCTGGAGAACCCCATAGGTGTCTGTAGAACCATGTAGATGTCTGGAGAACCCTGTAGAATCATGTAGATGTCTGGAGAAACCAATAGGTGTCTGTAGAACCATGTAGATGTCTGGAGAACCCTGTAGATCCATGTAGCTGCCTGGAGAACCCTGTAGAACCCCATAGGTGTCTGTTGAACCATGTAGATGCCTGGAGAACCCTGTAGAACCCCATAGGTTTCTGTAGAATCATGTAGATGTCTGGAGAACCCTGTAGATCCATGTAGCTGCCTGGAGAACCCTGTAGAACCCCATAGGTGTCTGTTGAACCATGTAGATGCCTGGAGAACCCTGTAGAACCCCATAGGTTTCTGTAGAACCATGTAGATGTCTGGAGAACCAAATAGGTGTCTGTAGAACCATGTAGATGTCTGGAGAACCCTGGAGAACCCCATAGGTGTCTGTAGAATCATGTAGATGTCTGGAGAACCCCATAGGTGTCTGTAGAACCATGTAGATGTCTGGAGAACCCTGTAGAATCATGTAGATGTCTGGAGAACCCAATAGGTGTCTGTAGAACCATGTAGATGTCTGGAGAACCCTGTAGAATCATGTAGATGTCTGGAGAACCCCATAGGTGTCTGTAGAACCATGTAGATGTCTGGAGAACCCTGTAGAATCATGTAGATGTCTGGAGAAACCAATAGGTGTCTGTAGAACCATGTAGATGTCTGGAGAACCCTGTAGAATCATGTAGATGTCTGGAGAAACCAATAGGTGTCTGTAGAACCATGTAGATGTCTGGAGAACCCTGTAGAATCATGTAGATGTCTGGAGAACCCTGGAGAACCCCATAGGTGTCTGTAGAACCATGTAGATGTCTGGAGAACCCTGTAGAATCATGTAGATGTCTGGAGAACCCTGGAGAACCCCATAGGTGTCTGGAGAACCATGTAGATGTCTGGAGAACCCTGTAGAATCATGTAGATGTCTGGAGAAACCAATAGGTGTCTGTAGAACCATGTAGATGTCTGGAGAACCCTGTAGAATCATGTAGATGTCTGGAGAACCCCATAGGTGTCTGTAGAACCATGTAGATGTCTGGAGAACCCTGTAGAATCATGTAGATGTCTGGAGAACCCCATAGGTGTCTGTAGAACCATGTAGATTTCTGGAGAACCCTGTAGAATCATGTAGATGTCTGGAGAAACCAATAGGTGTCTGTAGAACCATGTAGATGTCTGGAGAACCCTGTAGATCCATGTAGCTGCCTGGAGAACCCTGTAGAACCCCATAGGTGTCTGTTGAACCATGTAGATGCCTGGAGAACCCTGGAGAACCCCATAGGTTTCTGTAGAATCATGTAGATGTCTGGAGAAACCTGTAGATCCATGTAGCTGCCTGGAGAACCCTGTAGAACCCCATAGGTGTCTGTTGAACCATGTAGATGCCTGGAGAACCCTGTAGAACCCCATAGGTTTCTGTAGAACCATGTAGATGTCTGGAGAACCAAATAGGTGTCTGTAGAACCATGTAGATGTCTGGAGAACCCTGGAGAACCCCATAGGTGTCTGTAGAATCATGTAGATGTCTGGAGAACCCCATAGGTGTCTGTAGAACCATGTAGATGTCTGGAGAACCCTGTAGAATCATGTAGATGTCTGGAGAAACCAATAGGTGTCTGTAGAACCATGTAGATGTCTGGAGAACCCTGTAGAATCATGTAGATGTCTGGAGAACCCCATAGGTGTCTGTAGAACCATGTAGATGTCTGGAGAACCCTGTAGAATCATGTAGATGTCTGGAGAAACCAATAGGTGTCTGTAGAACCATGTAGATGTCTGGAGAACCCTGTAGAATCATGTAGATGTCTGGAGAACCCTGTAGATCCATGTAGCTGCCTGGAGAACCCTGTAGAACCCCATAGGTGTCTGTTGAACCATGTAGATGCCTGGAGAACCCTGTAGAACCCCATAGGTGTCTGTTGAACCATGTAGATGTCTGGAGAACCCTGTAGAATCATGTAGATGTCTGGAGAACCCCATAGGTGTCTGTAGAACCATGTAGATGTCTGGAGAACCCTGGAGAATCATGTAGATGTCTGGAGAACCCTGTAGAATCATGTAGATGTCTGGAGAACCCCATAGGTGTCTGTAGAACCATGTAGATGTCTGGAGAACCCTGTAGAATCATGTAGATGTCTGGAGAAACCAATAGGTGTCTGTAGAACCATGTAGATGTCTGGAGAACCCTGTAGATCCATGTAGCTGCCTGGAGAACCCTGTAGAACCCCATAGGTGTCTGTTGAACCATGTAGATGCCTGGAGAACCCTGTAGAACCCCATAGGTTTCTGTAGAATCATGTAGATGTCTGGAGAACCCTGTAGATCCATGTAGCTGCCTGGAGAACCCTGTAGAACCCCATAGGTGTCTGTTGAACCATGTAGATGCCTGGAGAACCCTGTAGAACCCCATAGGTTTCTGTAGAACCATGTAGATGTCTGGAGAACCAAATAGGTGTCTGTAGAACCATGTAGATGTCTGGAGAACCCTGGAGAACCCCATAGGTGTCTGTAGAATCATGTAGATGTCTGGAGAACCCCATAGGTGTCTGTAGAACCATGTAGATGTCTGGAGAACCCTGTAGAATCATGTAGATGTCTGGAGAAACCAATAGGTGTCTGTAGAACCATGTAGATGTCTGGAGAACCCTGTAGAATCATGTAGATGTCTGGAGAACCCCATAGGTGTCTGTAGAACCATGTAGATGTCTGGAGAACCCTGTAGAATCATGTAGATGTCTGGAGAAACCAATAGGTGTCTGTAGAACCATGTAGATGTCTGGAGAACCCTGTAGAATCATGTAGATGTCTGGAGAACCCTGTAGATCCATGTAGCTGCCTGGAGAACCCTGTAGAACCCCATAGGTGTCTGTTGAACCATGTAGATGCCTGGAGAACCCTGTAGAACCCCATAGGTGTCTGTTGAACCATGTAGATGTCTGGAGAACCCTGTAGAATCATGTAGATGTCTGGAGAACCCCATAGGTGTCTGTAGAACCATGTAGATGTCTGGAGAACCCTGGAGAATCATGTAGATGTCTGGAGAACCCTGTAGATCCATGTAGCTGCCTGGAGAACCCTGTAGAACCCCATAGGTGTCTGTTGAACCATGTAGAT
>CM060124.1:30886253-31141253 GCA_030522415.1 Channallabes apus | reverse complement strand
ATTCAAGAGCTCTCGCAGATCGTCCCTAGGGTGACGTCTTTATTCATGTCTTTAATTATCCTAATAATCAAATGTGATGATTGAAAAGCTCATGGTTTTGTGTATGTGTGTGTGTGTGTGTGTGTGTGTGTGTGTGTGTGTGTGTGTGTGTCTGCAGACGGTGGTGTTTTATAGAGCAAGTCCCAGACATAAACTGAAAATAGTCAAGGTGAGGAAAATTACCACATGAACACAACAGGTCTTGTTAAGGTTACAAACCTGGAAATGTAATTTTTTTTTTTTGCATCTTAATGGGGACGGAAGTCCCCAGAAGGCCCCCTCCCCCCCCCCCCCTTTTTTTTTTTTTTTTTTGAGCTTCTGCATTATAAGCAATCAAATATTTCTTTTTGTGTTTTGAGGTAAAACTGAGACTTAGGGACATTTGACACTGATTACCTGCCCTGGTCCTCATAGCGTCAGTAATACCGGAATGTGTGTGTGTGTGTTTGGTTTCCCCCCAGTCGCTGCAGAACAACGGTGCCGTGGTTGCCATGACGGGCGACGGCGTGAACGATGCTGTAGCTCTGAAAGCGGCCGACATCGGCGTGGCGATGGGTCAGTCCGGCACCGACGTGTGTAAGGAGGCGGCGGACATGATCCTGGTGGACGACGACTTCCAGACCATCATGTAACCGACTTTAATGTATTTTTTCTTCAAATCTTGTGAAATCTTTTTGAAAACCAGACATCAGTCTCAGAGATGGTGTTGAGTTTACACGAACGGAAATGTTTCCAGTGAGGGACTCTAAGGGGACGTTAGTGGGACATCAGTAAGACATCAGTACGCTGTTGGTTGGACATTAGAGAGACATGAGAGGGACGTTTGCTGAGACATCAGGATGCTGTTAGTAGGACGTTAGTGAGACATTAGTGAGACCTCAGGATTCTGTTAGTGAGACATTAGTGAGACATCAGGATTCTGTTAGTTGGACATTAGTGAGACATCAGGATGCTGTTAGTAGGACATTAGTGAGACATCAGGATGCTGTTAGTAGGACGTTAGTGAGACATTAGTGAGACATCAGGATGCTGTTAGTAGGACATTAGTGAGACATCAGGACGTTGTTAGTAGGACATTAGTGAGACATCAGGATTCTGTTAGTAGGACGTTAGTGAGACATTAGTGAGACATCAGGATGCTGTTAGTAGGACATTAGTGAGACATCAGGACGTTGTTAGTAGGACATTAGTGAGACATCAGGATTCTGTTAGTAGGACGTTAGTGAGACGTTAGTGAGACATCAGGATTCTGTTAGTGGGACGTTAGTGAGACGTTAGTGAGACATCAGGATGCTGTTAGTGAGACGTTAGTGAGACATCAGGATTCTGTTAGTAGGACATTAGTGAGACATCAGAAGTGGGACGTCGTTGGGCCGCTAACACTGACCCGGGTGTTCCTGTCCCTCTCCACAGGTCGGCCATCGAGGAGGGAAAAGGCATCTACAACAACATCAAGAACTTTGTGCGCTTTCAGCTCAGCACGTAAGTGTTAATGAAACATTACATCACTTCCTGTAAAATATTATAGTTTTTTTATATTGTTGTACAATTACCAATTAATGAGTCATTGGGGCTCACACACAGTAAACCACCACATACACACGCACACGCACGCACACACACACACTAGCACTGTACGTCACAGCTATGACCACATTTATGTCACCAGCAAAATGATGTTCTACATATTTTCATTAATTAGTCAGGAATTAAAATATTTTTTTTTAAATCTGAAACTGACCAAAAATCTAAACATTAGAGCACAAAAGTATGAACAAGTCTAATACAGAGGGAACTGAACTGATGTAGATTAACCAGGTTTAAACGAGTGAATCTTGTTTTTAATGAGTGTGTGTGTGTGTGTGTGTGTGTGTGTGTGTGTGTGTGTTTGGTTCCTCAGGAGTATCGCGGCTCTCACGCTCATCTCTCTGGCAACGCTGATGAACTTCCCGTCCCCTCTGAACGCCATGCAGATCCTCTGGATCAACATCATCATGGACGGACCTCCAGCTCAGAGGTCTCTCTCTCTCTCTCACACACACACACACACACACACACACACACACACACACACACACACACACACACACACGTTCCTGCCGCTCAGTCTTCTCTAATCAGTGATTGTGATTATCTGGTGCAGTTTGGGTGTTGAACCTGTGGACAGCGACGTGATCCGTAAACCTCCACGAAACGTGCGAGACAGCATCCTGACGCGCAGCCTGATCGTGAAGGTGCTCGTCTCGTCCTTCATCATCGTCTGCGGCACGCTCTTCGTCTTCTGGAGAGAGGTGCGTCTCGAAATCCATCGTGTTTTTCTTTTTTTTCTCTTTTTAATACAGTGATCACCAAAAAATGTAAAAGTTTATTGTCTGATCGACTGAAATGGGATTAAAGACACTTTTTGTTCTGTTGAATATCGACTAGACGTCCATATTGGTTCTGCGCATGCGCGAGCGTGCAGCCGCTTGGTGCAGTTGCTCTCGGAATTCTCGTGTGTTTTTTTACTTTTTATTATACTTTCCTTCTATTATTTATTTATAACTTTATTCTATTTAACAAGTAAGGTCGCCCTTTCAAACCATGCGTTTTGAAAGTGTTCTTGTTCTTAATTACGCAATTTTAATTACACTTTCGGCGCTCCGGGTGATCAGCGCGCAACAGCAAGGCGGCGGCTCCTTTGTTTACACCAGGGAACAGCTGATCGCACTGAAGCCGGCCGGCATCAGAGATCCGACTCTGTATAGGACTCTAAACATTCCGGATGAGATACGGAGGAGGACGATAAGAGGATGCAGAGGTGGAAGGAAGCGGCGCAGAGGAGCCAAAGAGGAAGAGAAACGCGCGGCGCATAAGGAAAGGATGAGAAAGTACAAGCCGTATGTCCCGTCTCTTATCATGGGCAACGTGAGATCTCTGGACAATAAGATGGACGAGTTGACAGCTTTGTTAAAGACTGAAAACATGTTCCGCGAGTGCAGTCTGATGTGTTTTACTGAGACTTGGTTACATAGTGATGTGCCAGACTCTAATATTACACTGGACGGCTTCAGCGCGATACGGAGCGACAGGACGAGGAGAGAGAGCGGTAAGAGGAAAGGAGGGGGGCTGGCTGTTTACATCAACAACATGTGGTGTAACCCCGGTCATGTGACTGTTAAGGAGCGTGTTTGTAGTCCAGATATTGAACTGTTGGCTGTCGGACTTCGCCCATATTATTTACCAAGAGAATTCTCACATGTGATAATAACTGCTGTGTACATTCCTCCATCCGCGAATGCCGCTGCCGCGTGTGACGTCATTCACTCTGTAACTGCCAAACTCCAGACTCGACACCCTGATGCCTTTCTCCTGATCTCTGGTGATTTCAACCACTGAACAAGACTATTCCCATTTTCACTCAGTACGTGGATTGTCACACTAGGGGGGAGAAGACACTAGACCTGCTGTATGCTAATGTTAAAGGTGCTTACAGTGCTGCAGCACTCCCCCCCCTGTCCTGAAATCCTGTGCTCCCCAACTATGTGGTGTCCTCCAGTACCTCTTTAGCCTGAGTCTGTCTCTTCAGAAAGTCCCTGCACTGTGGAAAACATCATGCATTGTGCCGGTACCCAAAACACCACGTCCCTGTGCCCAAAACGACTACAGGCCGGTTGCTTTAACATCGCACATTATGAAGGTGTTTGAGAGACTGATCCTGGATACACTTCGTCCCCTGGTGAAGTCCTCTCTGGACCATCTTCAGTTTGCCTATCAGCCGTTCATGGGAGTTGATGACGCCATAATACACCTGCTACATCGCACCTACTCTCACCTTGACAAGCCTAGGACCTCCGTAAGGATGATGTTCTTTGACTTCTCCAGTGCCTTCAACACCATCCAACCAGCAGTACTGGGGGAGAAATTAAGGAACATAAACATTGACACCCGCTTGGTTTCCTGGATCATGGACTACCTGACCTGTCGCCCCCAGTATGTCCGACTAAAGAACTGTGTGTCAGAGACTTTGATCTGCAGCACTGGAGCTCCCCAGGGGACGGTACTATCTCCGTTTCTTTTCACCCTCTATACATCCGACTTTAGATATAACTCAGAGTCATGCCACCTGCAGAAGTTCTCTGACGACTCTGTGGTTGTTGGGTGTATAGAGGAGGGTGACACCTCGGAGTACCAGTCTGTTGTGGATGACTTCGTTTCCTGGTGTGAGCGTAATCACCTACAACTCAACATCAGGAAAACAAAGGAGATGGTGGTAGACTTTAGGAGAAGCAAGACCCCTGTGACTCCTATATCTGTCAAGGGGGAGATAGTGGACATTGTCTCTGATTACAAATATCTGGGAGTCCATCTGGACAACAAACTTGACTGGTCACTCAACACAACGGCACTCTACAAGAAAGGTCAGAGTCGATTGTACTTTCTTCGAAGGCTCAGGTCTTTTAACGTCTGTAATACCATTCTACGGATGTTCTATGAAACGGTTGTGGCGAGTGTCATTTTTTACGCTGTGGTCTGTTGGGGTGGTAACATTAAGGTGTCTGATAAGAACAAACTGGACAAGTCAATTAAAAAGGCCGGATCTGTGCTCGGCCTGGAGCTTGACTCGGTGGATGTAGTAGCGAAGAGGAGGATTCTGTCCAAAGTAGAATCCATTGTGAACAATCCTTCTCACCCGCTATACAGTGTTTTGGCTGAACAGAGGAGCAGCTTCAGCCAGAGACTGATTACTATCAAGTGTTCCACTGAGCGTCACAGGAGATCCTTTCTCCCAACGGCCATAAAACTTTACAACTCTTCTCTGTAACTCATACACACATGTATGTGGATTTTTTCACTGACTGTTACACAACAGGACATTAATACTTACCCATATTAATAATATGATAACTGCAATACTACCTCCCAATAGAACGTGTAATACATGATTGCATATAATAATACAATATTACATACATACTTGATTACTGTGCAATACTTACAAGTGGTCTTGAGTCATATTTTGTTGGTACTTAATGTTTTGGGAACTTTTTTTTTTTTTTTTTTTTTATTATTTATTACCTTTATTACCTTCCTTAGATAACAACTGTGAGCACCTGTAACCGAGCATAAGCAATTTCCCTTTGGGATTAATAAAGTTCTTTGAATCTTGAATATGGAATCACTCTTTAAAGGGTGCCAATACTTTTATGCAAGAGTATGAATCCTTACATATACCCAGTGTGTGGTTACAGAGCGTGTATTTATGTTTTGTGCGTGTGTGTGTATATATATATATATATAAAATGTGTGTGTGTGTGTGTTTGTAGCTGCGGGACAATGAGATCACACCTCGGGACACCACCATGACCTTCACCTGCTTCGTCTTCTTTGACATGTTCAACGCTCTCAGCTCTCGCTCACAGGTGTGTAAATATACACACACACAACTTTCTTAAAAAAAGTCGCTCTAAAGTCGTCCGCTCAGTCACATGACGTTACGGTTTAAATTAAACTCGCGTAGAGACACTAAATTACCTTTAGCTACATAACGGGTACGAAGTTACACTGTTCCATTAGAACGACAGCTTATTAGTTACAAAGTTACAACCCAGTGATGACATGAACAATCGGCCAATCAGATTAAACCTGCATCATGTGACCCTCGCTGTAGAGGGGAGTGTAAACTTATAATAATCCGTTCAGTAGGTAAATATTAACCATGTAAACATTTGAAATCTTTTATCTCTCGTTGCAATAAATCCATTGTCATGTTTGGGGTAACGTTAGGTCATGTGACCAGTTTCTGGAAAGGAAATTTAGTTTCTGTTCCTGATCAATAAACTGTGAGAGAACAAACACATCCCCTAAAGTAAAAAAAGAATATTCATAGCTACATTATAGTTATATTAAAGTTAAATTGTTGTGTTAAAGTTTCTTTATATCAGAAGTACATTAGTTACTTTGGTTGGATAGAGATGTTGTTATAATAAAGTTACATAACATTTTCTTTAGAAAGTTGCATAGCTTTGTCTGTAATAGTTTATTAATAGTGAACAAGTTGAGTTAATTAACACTGTTACATTGTAGTTACATTGTTATATTAATGTTCAATTGAACCTAGTTACCTTAAACTTTAAACTACACTTACATCAGCTACATAAGTTATATTGTTATTTAAGTTGTGTAGATTAAAGTTAAAATTATAGATATTATACCACACCTGAAGTATGCAAACTTAAAAAAAAAAAAAAATTCTTCCGTCTTTATATTAACGTTACTGAGTTTGTTACATTGTGTCCGGTGTGCTGTTGGATCAAAGATATATTGTTGCATATATTGTCAAAGTTACATTGAGTTTTGCATTAAAGTCACATTTTCTCCCTCTTGCTGTCTGTCTGTCTGTCTGTCTCTGTCCCTCTCTCTGTCTCTGTCCCCCTCTGTCCCTCTCTCGCAGACCCGTATGGTACATGAGATGGGTTTGTGCAGTAACAAGACGTTCTGCTTCGCGGTCCTCGCCTCCATCATGGGTCAGCTGCTGGTCATCTACTTCCCTCCACTGCAGAAAGTCTTTCAGACCGAGAGCCTCAGCATTCTGGGTAACGAACCCCACCCAGTCCTCGTCCCAAACCACTAGTTCCTTTTTACACTTTACCTTTCAGGGTAGTAGTTTAATTTATAGTCACTTGGCGTTCCAGCCTGTTTACACACTCAGTGTTAAATGTAACAGTTTGTATAATTCTCTCTCCTCCTGCACGTTCTCACGTCCACGTGTCCCCCCGCAGATCTGGTCCTCATGGTGTGCCTGACGTCCTCCGTCTGCTTCGTGTCCGAGCTCATTAAGATGCTGGAGCGGTGTCGGCGCGGAGGAGAGAAGGCGGAGAAGGACGATGTCGAGGATTTCCACGACGTATGACGAACGCTGCGTCTCTGTGAGGACCGAACGCCGTCGTCTTGTCCCCGGGGGAGGGGTTTTAGATGGGTACCGGGGCGGGGGTTTTAAGGGGAGGGTGGGGTTGAGTTTATTGGATTTGCACTGGCTCGTCCACGTCCCGGACTTCATCATGGAGCAGAGGGAGAGGTCGAAGGTCAACCTTTTCGGCAGGGTGGGTTTCTCAGAGTGGACGCGAGCGCCGAGGGAGAGCGAACGCCCGACTCGGACCTCGACGTCCTGCTGCTTTAGGACTCCGCTGTGACTCCGTGACGTCTGGACGAAGCGCATTAATCAGACACCCTGGCTGTCGACGTCTCCTGATTCTATACGCCTGTCTGACTTTTTTACTCTCTCTCTCTCTCTCTCTCTCTCTCTCAGCTTCCTGAACTGTTGCTGGTTGTAGTTTTGTGGAACAATACGGCTAACGCCTCTTCACATTCGGGCCACTCGAGCCTGAACACGCGTGTCAGCTAGGCGTGTGCCAATAATGGGGTTTAGGATTTAGTTTTATTCAGGCTCAGAGCGTCTGGTACGTAACTGCGTTAATATCGCGGACTGTGACGTCGCGGTGGCGTGACGGTGATATCGGCACATGCCGAGAGTCGGCGCTGAGGGACAAACGAACCCCCACGATTCCACCCCAGAGCCGCAGTGTGGAGAAAGTTCTTAGCCTTATGACCCGGCGCAGCCGAACACTTTATTATTGTTATTATTTAAAATTGTTTAAAAGTTAAACTTTACACAAAGAACAAGCGATGAGACAATTGTATACGCATTATTTCCGCACTGATTGGCTGTGACACAGGTGGAGGCGGGGTCAGACTCCGCACTGAGATACAAATCGTCCCTTAACGAGATTATTATTATTATTGTTTTTTTAAACCCAGTGCAGCTTTCGGGAACGTCGAAAAAACATTCGTCACTAAAAACGACATCGCCCTTCGACCTCGTCGGCTTCTTCAGTCGCAGCACTTTATTAGGATAACGTGACCTAGCGTGACCTCTCTCGCATCCCAAATCGTTTATTTAAATGCGTCACGGATTAAAGTGCGTTTTTAGAGTATTACGAAAACTTTTAAACGATGTGAAGTTCGTTATGGGAGAATATTCCTTTTCCTGGCACTTTGGTGTGACTCCTCCCCCAGAATTGGCCCCGCCTCATAAAACTTAGCTGGAATCTTAGCACGTGTGAATAGAAACAAAATCATTTATTGAAAAACGTCGTCATGGAGCGTCGAGGACTATATTTACAGGAATGTTTTCAGTCAGACAGACGTCCGTTAGCGGTTAGCTACATCGCGTAAGGAAACGTGTCGGCGCGTTTTTGAGTAAATGCGTACGGCGCTGCGTAGAGACGACGATGACGTGGTGACGGTTCGCTGTAGGTGGAGGTCTAGTCCAGGGTTTTTTTTTGTTTTTTTTTTTTTTACACATTTTGGACCTTTAGAGTTAGCATCGATCAGACTTGTCCCATTTCCTGTAGCGCGCGTGCGCGCGGGTTGCGAACGGTACTCGGCTCTCACGCAGCTGTGTGACTGTTCACTCTATAACAGTTCAGTAACGTATGTAGAATGGTTCGATTATTATATATTTTTGGATAAATCACCACGACAATGTGGAGAACAAACAAGCTAATTACAAACACGCTAAACGTCAACCTCGCCAGTTATGGACGCCGTAAAGACGAAGCTACAGGAATAATAATTATAATATGATTAATACTAATAATAATGCTGATGTATATCTGTAGCAAGTCCCAGCGCGTGTGTGTGTGTGTGTGCGCGCGTGTGTGTGTCCGATTATTGGCTCCTCCCAGCTGACCGCGGCGAGGCGGCTCCTCCCAGCTCCACGCGCCTTTCTTCATATTGAGGAACGATACACTGAATTTTCTGCAGTCTGTTTATTATTCTGAAGTTTTTTTCTTCCCTTTACATCCTCTTTACAGCAGTGTGTGTGTGTGTGTGTGTGTGTGTGTGTGTGTGTGTGTGTGTGTCTAAACACTCGGTTTATTCTTATCTGCCCATCACTGAAGAAATAGTGAATCCGTTTCACGTCATTTTATCGGGTCAGTGTAAATGTGTTGTTTTTGTTTTTTGTTTTCCTTCCAATCATGAACTGGTGACGAGCTGAAATGAAATTTAAAGGGTTATAATGAATCTCTTTTATTTTTCTCTTTTTGTTTTAAATATTGTATTTAATTTATTTTCAGTTCTGCACAATTGAAGTTCACGCTCTGTGACGGCCGTCTCAGAACACGATTGTACATTAAATTTCTACAAATCTTTAACAGAACCTCTGTGAGTTTGTGCTCCAAGTTTGTTCAACCAGAGTTTTTTTTTTTTTTTTTTTTTTTTAAGTGTGTTCACTTTAAAACTTCCAGACGTCTGGTTGTGACATTTTGTTTTCGAGGCGTCCGGCACCAACTGAAACCGAGCGATTGAGGCCGGCAGTGGATCGAGCGTTTGAAGCTGCTGTAATGTAACTGACGTCATGAACTCCGTCATTTCACTGAACATTAAAGTGACGTTAAATTATAAATAAATTAACAATTCTGGTTCTGATGTAAAGAAGAACAAAAAAAACACCAAGCTTAGACTCAAGTCTTTTTATACATAAAATCGTAAAATGAACAATGCAAGCCCAAACACAGTAAGCATGACTGATATGAAATGTTCCACCACATTTTAAACATTCTACTTGCATTAATAAAATCTAATTTAAGTTAATGGTGGTGTTTGTTCTGTAAAACACTCAGCGTAAAAACCTCCTTTTTCCTCGGATTTCTGCAAAAGTCCGTTTATTCTGTAAACACTATGCACGATAACAGTCGTTATTTTAGAATAATTTTATGTAAATATTTAAAGTAAGTGCGAAACTCAAGTCTTCAGAATGCAGTGCAGAATAAAAAACATGGCCGCCGGAGCCTCCTGACTTCACAATCGCTGGAATTTCTCCTTCTCGCTCGTGTCGCAGAGCTGATAAAGTCTTATTATTATTATTATTATTATTATTATTATCACTGCGGCGATCAGTAAAGATTTCGTGTTTCGTGGCCTTTGAGTCAGTGAAGATATTTTAAGGATCGTCACCGTTTGTATTTATATCAAAACACTGAAATGAACTGAACAGATGAACAATAAATGTATACTATATTAACTATCGGTGCTCGTTACTAGCAGTGGGACAGTTACAGTTACTCCGTTAAATTTACTTGAGTAATTTTTGTAAACTATGTACCTCTATGAGTAGTTTTACTGCACAAAACCTTTTACTTTGAGTCGATTTGTGAAGAAGAAACGCTACTCTTAACCGTTTATTCTACACATGTGGATCTACCGCGTTTCACCAATCTGACGTGGGAACAATAATCACATGACTCTGTTTGACCAATCAGACAAAATAACAATAACCACATCGGGGAAACAAAAATCTTCAGCCGGCATCCCGGCCTCATATACAGTACACAGCATGTTTCACTTACACTGTGTGCAAAAGCACAGCTTCATACTGAGGTGTCGTCTTTATCTGACAAAACTCACACACACACACACACACACACACACACTTCAGTATATAAACACTCTAACCTCTAAACACTCTAAAACTTTCTAACCCGTGAGGAAATATTTCACGGTAAGTTTAGCTGCTTCATTGAATGTTGCAATGTTGGTATATAATTATACTATAATATACTTATAACATGTTATACTGTGTGTGTGTGTGTGTGTGTGTGTGTGTGTATATAAAATAATATATAATTATTATAATTTCTAAAAAAACAAGTTATCCGACATTACGATTGAAACAGTTACTCAGTACTTGAGTATCTTTTCACCAAATACTTTTTACTTCCACTTGAGGAAGATTATTTTGAAGTACAGCTTCTCTTACTTGATTACATTTTTCTGCTACTCTACTCGCCTCTGTTAATTACCGTAAATTATTTAAAAGCGATCAAACAAACATAAAATCCTCTGAGACTTGACTTTACTCCCAGCTCACACGCTCCTGCTTCTTACACCTGGATTTCGGGGACCTGCGTTTGGTTTTGTGTCTCGTGCGAACGCTGCACTTTTCCTCGAGAACCTTTTCGTCCTTTGTACATTGATATTCATCATCATCATCTTCATCATCCTCCTCTTCATCATCCTCCTCGTCCTTGTCCATCAGATGCTTAAAGTCTTTGCTCAGTTCGTCCAGCGGCGCCCGGGCCTCCCTCGTCCTGGTCCTCAGTCTGGCGACGAGGTCGGCGTCCAGCTCGCGCTCCACCGCAGCCCGGAGCTTCCTGTAAAGCCTGATGGCGACGGGGGCTCCGGCCAGGAAAGACTCGGGTTCGATGCCTCTTTTCAGCTCGAGGGCTGCGGCGTGCACCAAAGAGCCGCAGTACAACCTGTTAAAACATACATATTCAGTACGGGGTGAACAGACGAGTAAACGCGCTGGTGGAACTTGAACTGCAGCTCTGATTCAGGCTGATTCAGTTTGCCGTTTGTTCTGATGTGACTCCAGGCTGTTGTTGTTTCTGAGTGAGGACGACTTCACCTCACTCTCGAGCAATGACTAAGAACAGGGAGGATACGAGTCCGGGCAAGAAGAGTCACGAGACAGCGACTTACACTCTTCCACTTCTCATCTAATGATCCAATGATTTTCTGATTTATTTTTAGGTTAAAAATCTGTATTGTTAGACTCCGTGTGTAAGTTTTAAAAACTCTAGTTCATTATAAATTAAGATTTTTAAAAGTAGTTTCTGGGGTTTCTACTCTTTAGTTCGTCCCTGATTAAGACTCAAACCCGTGATGTTTGTGTGGGACTCGAGCCCAGCAACACAAAGCTGGAATTTACACCCACGAGGCAGCTGAGGGTGAGGCAGTGTAGGAAGAAGAAGTGGACGTACCACGCTAGCTCCGGCTCGGGCACCGGATAGTTCAACAGCTGGTTCAGAATGAAGCTGTCCCTCAAACAGAACAGCCACTGAGAGTAAGCGCGAGCCAGCTCCAGGTCCACGTCCTTCTTACCCTTACGACTCTTCAGGTTCTTAAACCTCAAAATCACCGGGACGACCTCTGCAAAGCAAGAAAAAACAAAGGCCTGAATGACACTGACTCGGGGTCTTGTCGGTTCAGTTCTTAGAGCTCTGACTCATTTCATTTCAGTTGCTGAAGCTCTGACTCGGTTGGTTTCTGTTGCTTGAGCTCTAACTGTTTGTTTCAGTCACTTCGGCTTTGGCTCACTTGACTTCAGACTCTGTTGGATTAACTGGCTCGAGTTCTGACTCGGATCGTTTCAGTCCTGCATGCTCTGACACAGTGGGTATCAGTTTCCAAAATATCTGACTCACTTGGTTTTCAGTTGAGCTGTGAGTCTTGTTTACAGACTGGAGATTGTTGTGCTATGGTAACATTAATGCTATCACGGTTTTTTTCACACTAGTCTCCTTACCTTTCTGCGTCTGCTTCTCTCTGCACAGGTATCCGTAGACGAAGCCGGTGAGTAAAGCCCAGAACATTTCTGCTCTTGGCTCAGGTTTGGCGTTTTTAAGCCAGAAACACGTGACGTACACGGGCAGCTGGAGACCTTCAGGAACGTGCAGGGAATCAGAGATCGGATTTACACTCAGAACCTCCAACACGACCTGCAGGCGCAAATACTGCGGTGCCTGGAACACAAAAACACACACACACACACACTTTATAAGCAAAAACCCCAACATGTACTGTTCCACATTTAGTTGAGATAAATCCTCAGCTCTACCTCCCACAGCGAGTCCAGGTGAAGGTGTGTTACTGCACATCTTGGTAGAACAGCTGGAACGGTGAAGCAGGTCAGCTTCACGTCCTGCCTGTCGTATTCATCCACGTTATACTGCTGTTCCTCTTGAGAAGACGTGCTGTGTTTACTGACTTTCTCCCACCTGGTACACAGCAGAACACCATACATCACCTGTCTAACCAGCCGGGACATCTCACTACTGCTGTTCAGACCAAAATCCTCCACCTGAATGTTCAACATGACCCTCCGCAGCGTCAGGACTTCTATGATGGTGGTAGCCAGTTTGCCTTCTGCCAGAGGTTTTAGAGTCCACTCTGGCAGAGACTGTAACGGTCCCAGAGGTGTTTTCTGAGGTTCTCCAGTTATGAAGAACTGTGCTATGGAGCTGGGATTGAGTCTGTATGCTTTCATACCCTGATTTATCGCGGTGTTGAGTTTTTCTGCTTTCTTTTTCTTCCCCAGGGGTCTGAGGAGAGCCTCGACAGCTGTATTTGGGCTGGGGAACCGTGACAGCCACATGAGTAAGCCATCGATCTGAGCGCTTCCTCCAGGTCTGGTTGAGAACTTTGAGAAGTTTGGAAAGACACTCTTGTCCAGTTTGGTGTAGTCGTTTCCCAGGATGGTGGCAAACAGTGGAAGAAGGGGTGGTTGCATGTGATTGAAAGCATTACAGAGGCTCTCATAACTAAAACATTTGGCAGGGATGAATTTTTTGGCAGCAGATTTCTGATGCACCTTCCTCCACTGGAAATGAGTGATGGGCAAAAATCCATTCTTGAGGCTGAAGATATAAAAATCGCTGTCGTCGGACAGAACAGGACAGTTCCACTCGTTGGCCAATGCGGCCACTTCGCAATCCGCCTCTGCCAGACACTGAACAAAGGGAACTGCGAGTTTCCGGAGGATCTGCTTGAAGACTTTTTTGGTGAGAATGGGTATAATCTGTCCTGAACTTCCCCTGGACATGGCGTTGGCTCTTCTGATTCTTTCTTGACATCTTGTCTTCAGAGTGTCAAATTTTCTGCCACTGGCGTCGTCCCCTCCATCGAGCACCACGTAGGGCTCAACGCTGCACAGTCGAAGATTCCTAAAAAACAGCGTGACTATTTTCTCAAAGCCATCGTAATCTCCGCCGTGTGCTTGGTCCAGAGAAGACCTGAAGTAGAGACAGTAGTACAGACTGGAGCCGTCGATGATGAGTTTACTTCCTTTAAAGAGGCGTGTCTTCAGGAAGTCACTGTTGCTCTCGATGTAGCTTTGAAGCCCCTTAACTCCCATCGTGAGACGAGTTTGGTCCTGGAAATGACAGCAAGAGTGAGGAAATGTGTGTGTGTGTGTATGCATTTACAGAGAGATTCCTGCAATCATCATGGTCATAGAGAAACTTACCGCCTATACACTCTCACACAGAACGTCTGCAGTGACTTCAGTCAGCAACATGAAGTGTGAAGATGATCCTGTTCTGCTCTTCAGGTTTTATTAAGAGCTCCGGCTGCGTCCCAAACCACCATCATCCCTCCTCATACAGTGTGTGTGTGTGTGTGTGTGTGTGTGTGAGTGAGCAGCTCTCCTGCAGGAATCTAGTGTGACTTTACACCCAGTAGACTAGTGTGTGATTTGGGACACAGCCCGGATGATGACTCTACACCCAAACAAGTGCCGGAGTCCTGAGAACCGAAACTCAGACTGGAAAACGAAACTTGAGGTTTGTGACATATTATTATTATTATTGTTATTATTATTATTATTATTATTAACAATCATTCAGTCTCTCTGTCAATCCCACCTTGAATCACTAAACTGTCTGTCTATTAAGAATAGAAGTAGTGCCTCATACATCATACATAATGTGACGAAAGCTAAATAAATAAACAAATAAAACCAAAAGAACCGCAATCACACAAACCGCTGCGCTAAATAAGTGGGAAAGACGCTGAGTGTCACCATTAATCGTGTATTTTGGCGCCACCTGGTGGAACAACAGGAAAAGTACATCTTGACAAGTTGAAGTGAAAAAAAGGCAGAGAAAAACATTTAATTATTGATTGATGGTTTAACATTATTTTGATGAATATATATATATATATATATATATATATATATATATATATATATATATATATATATATAAAATATATATTTTTTTAACTCAATCATTTATTTAATCAGTCTACGCTTCATTAGAATCCTGTTTATCAGAAACCGTGTTTAAGTTTTAAAGTGACGTACACAGACTATCACTTAGTGCAACCATGAATTTATGAAAAGTATATATAAAAATACATTACAACAAAAATAAATATATAAAGAAACGATACGAATAAAAGAGTTTAAGAGAGAAAACTGAGCGTCACGACCCGGAAGTAGAACCCGCATAAAGTGCAGAAGCGCGTGAACGCTGCTCGTGCGGGCATGCGCGTTCCTTTGCTATGCTAAAGAGTTAGCATTGCAGCTAACGCTGCTGTGTGTGTGTGTGTGTGAGAGAGAGAACTAGCTTAAATAATAACACTAAACACTGTATATATAATATGTGTGTGTGAAACAGGTCGTGGTGTTTAGCGGTGTTTACGGGAATCAGTTTTATGAGCGCAGTTTAGTCCAGAATGAGTCCTGAGGTGGTTAAATTTTATAGCTAAAGTGCTAACTGGATTAGCTGAAGTTCATCAGTGGGTTAGTGTGAAAGGTACACGATTATTTTCACTAAATAAATATTGCATACATGTAAAAAAAAAAAAAAAGTACCGCTTTAGTAAATAAAAATATAAATTAATTCACTGTTTGTCTTTCGGACTGTTGTACTAAAATTTATAATAAGAGAGATGCTTTGAGACTCCCTGAGCCCCCTAGTGGCTAATCATGGGCACAGCCACTAACCGGCTAGTTAATGAACTACATACGAGGGATTGTGGAAAAGTTTTGAGATTTGCTCTGTTTACAAGCTTTGCCTCCCTCACATGCCTTAAAACCTGGCAGTAGAATTCGCTATTGAATTTTCAATGCACAATACTGAGAAAGTCAAATAAGACATGCTGTGCTGCCATCTGTTGGTGTTACAAAACTAGTCTCAACTTTTTGATAAGTTGTGTCCTCGTGTTAATTAGTACGTTTGGACGATAGCGGTTTAAATGTAGCTCATGTTAAAGCCGTCTTGTGTCTATTTTTTTTTCAGGCGGTGAAATGGAGAACTACAGGAAGGCGGGCGTGGTCGAGCAGCTGTGTCTCTGCCCCTTTACTGACCTCCATGAGGACACTCCCGTGGTCCGGGTTCGAGACGGCAGCAAAATCCGAAACCTGATGCGATTCGCTCAGAGCCGAATGGAGGGCAGAGCCGAGAAACCGTCGGAGAGCGGCGGAGGTCAAGAGGAGGCCGAACCGAGCGGCGAGTCCCAGCTGTGCCGTCAGATCGTGTTCTCAGGCGTCGGCCCGAGTGTCTCCAAGGCCATCACGTGCGTTGAGATCATGAAGCGGCGCATGGGCGGGCTGCACCAGGTCACGCGTATAATGTACAGTTCACTGCAGGAGACGTGGGAGCCGCTGGAGCCGAGCGCCGGCCTCGACAGCATCACCGTGAACCGGAACATCCCCGCCGTCTGGGTGCTGCTCTCCAGAGACCCGCTGGACTCGACCACGCCCGGATACCAGGCACCCGGGAGGTTCGATGCGCTGTGGGTGCAGGCCAACAGTAAAGAGGAGCGGGAGAATCAGAGGAGGAAGAGCGGAGGAAGAGGAGGAGGAAGTGGACGAGGAAAAGGACCACGCAGACAAGCGGCGCGTCCCAGAGACGAACGGAGAACTTCAAGACAATCATCAGGAGCGCACTGAGGCCCACGCCCCCAGGCGGAGCTTAAGTTAACTGTGATCAATCGGAAGCAAGATTGTCCAACAACACAATAAAATGTAACATCAGAAAGCTCACGAGAAATTTACATAACAAGTGGTGATGTCATGACCTGATTTATGATTTCATTTCATTTAAGCTCCACCCCCATCATGCAACAGTACAATATTTAAATCAGGACACGACAAAGTTTTGGCTGAACTGGATGTAAAATATTTAGAAAATATATAATTTTTTTTTCTTTATAAATTCAGCAAACAATAAGGTGTTCTAGTTTGGACTATGTTTCATTGAATTTACTTTTTAAATCCTTATTTTGCCAAAGAATAAAGAAATAAAAATGTAAATATTTAAATCCCATAAAAATTAAAACACAAAGGTAAACGCTCACAGGAAACAATTCCAATAAAATTTTCCCTTTTATCGAATGTGGTGATGTAATAAAACTGTGAAGATTTAACAGATATGAATCAGACTAAAGCTGTTTATTTTATTTCAGTTATTAAGGTATAAATTGATGTTAATGTCAATATCAAATAGTTTTTTTGTGTGAAATAAAAGAGATTGTTGAAGACTTTTCATCTTGCCTGGCTTTAATTCAGTTTAATTCAATTTTATTTGTATAGCACTTTTAACAATTGTTATTGTGTCAAAGCAGCTTCACACCATCAAAAGTGAAGATTTATTATAAAGTGGTTCTGTTTCCCAGTGCTGATTAATACAGATTAGCATTAAAAACCCAATCTCTCTTTAAACATTTCTGATGGGATTCTTTTGATCTCGGTTCAGGTGGCCGGACCAAAATGATTCACTGAATCAACTGAATCATTTCATGAAAGTGGAACGGTTCTCAGTCATGATTAAACAGATTCACTAACTTACCCGAGTCAATTAATGAAAAAGGAATGATTCATTCTTAATTCTTAATAATTTTTAGTACCCACATAAACTAAAGCTGAAACAAATGCCAGTCATTAATGAAAGGAAGTGATTGACTTGACTGAACAAGAGCAAAAGTTGGTCAGTAATAATAATAATAAAAAAAAAGAGTCATTAATTCCTTCGCAGAGAGGAGCGATCCTTGGTCATGACCAAAATGATTCACAGATTCACTTGAAGAAAGTGTCATAACTCTCAGTCATGATCAAATAGAATCAGTTAACTTATCAGAGTCAATTAATGAAAAAAGGAATGATTCACTGAGTCAGACGTTTCAGTGGATGAGAGAGAAGTAAGTCTTAATCCTGACCGGAAGAATTTTCAATTCAGCTTCAGGTGGAAAAAACAATTATTAATTGATTCGATTGAGTCACGTACTGTAATATGAAATGAGCAAAACTCAATCAGTATGATTATCTGATTAACCTGATTTAACCAGTTAATGAGGAGTGAATCTGGGTCATGACTAAGAGGATTCACTTCCTCAGAACTAATTTCAGATTACTTGGTACCGACTGTTAATGCAAATATGACTCACAGTGTAATCGCAACAGAAGCTTAGTGGTTAACACTTGGTGGGTTTCCTCAGGGTGCTCCGGTTTCCTCCCACAGGTCAAAGACCCTGAATCCATGATCGGACTGCCTGCTTCACGCCTGAAACGCTGGCCTCCCAGGAACTCCTTTGTTTTGGAGCGAGGCCAGGGCTGTACCGGGGATGTGGCAATAACTCCCAGCTGAGCTCCTGTAATGTGCGAGTGGTGAATGAGCCGCACTGGGTCAGGTTACAGACGACTGCAGTGAGCTCAGAGACACCTCGGCCCGCTAACACAGACGTAAGCCGTTCTTTAAAATGTTTGCCCCGTTCAAAATATTTACGGCTAAGTGTCTCATCACTGTACTGTACTCAAAGTCTTCTGTAAATCTCAATCACTTTTATAAACTAAACAAAATCTTTTGTAAAGGATCAGGAAGTAAAGTACCGAATTCTCTCCTGAACAGAACGAATGTAAACGGATGAGATAAAAGCAGGTTAAAAGCTGTTTCTGCCTTGAGGTCCCTCAGCCGTTTCTTATTGAATATTTTATTGCAATGTGTTTCACTTCGCCACACTGTAACCTCGGGTGTGTAATATCTAAAAGGTTTTGCTCTGAGGAGAAAGTACACAGTCTCCTTCAGCTTCTCTGGTTGGATTTCATGCAAAACTTTGTGAAAATTCTTTGTGAAAGTTTGAAAGTCAAATGTCTAAGTGTGTACGTCAGAAGGAGGACAGAAACAAACCACGTACGCATTCAGTCTGGAGGATCGCGGAACGCTGCACTGGCAGGTACTCGGCTCTCTTTTTCTTCTTTTTATTACTATTTTTAATATTTTCATATTTAAACAAACTGGTTTGGAACTGATTTGATTCTGGAATTTGGATTGATGTTATGATTGGTGTAGCGATAGGATTAACGTCGTATGATTATACTCTTAGAAACAACTTTAGTATGTTCCTGTCACTGAGCCGTGACCCTCAAGGTTAGATCTTTGGTCCTGTTTTATAAAATTTTATATATTTTAAACACATGTTCAAGTTACATAAATGGACTTTGAGCACTAGAACATGTTTGCCAGGGGTAGCTCAGTGGTTAAGGCATTGGACTACGGTTCGGAAGATCCCAGGTTCACCAAGTTGCCACTGTTGGGCCCCTGAGCAAGGCCCTTAACCCTCAACTGCTCAGATGTGTAATGAGATAAAAAATGTAAGTCGCTCTGGATAAGAGCGTCGGCCAAATGCGTAAATGTTTGGACGATGCAGTTTTACTGTCCAGAGTGATTTAACTCAAGAGATTTTTAAAGACCCGTAAACGTTATAATTTCTAGCATGATTATTTCTTCTTTTCTCGATCATATGTTGCAAGTCATTTTCTGATGTAAATTCTGTGGCTTGTTCTACTGTACAGCGGTTTGTGTGTGTTTAAATTGAACAGATCTGTTTTGAGCATTTGTTTTATTGAACTTTGGAAAGAAACCAACTAAACAAACCAATGAATAAAAATTTTCCATAAACATGCAAAGGCGAGGTTATGATCTTATATATTTCTTACTTGCAGTTTAACTGGTGATTATATTTGCAATGATTATTATAATATATTTTTCATGCCACAATTTTTATTTAAACACACACAAGTTGATTATAACACACACACACACACACACACACTCTAAGTTGTCATTTGTGTACACATCTCTTGGAAAGGCACATTCACAGTTTTGTTAAGCAGATCAATGCAAATCAGACAGGACAGACCCGGCCAGTGTAAACACACACACGGGAAAGATTTTGCGTTTTTTTTCTTTACACTTTACAACTATAACAATAATAATAATAATAATAATAATAATAATAATACAGTAAGACAGCTGTGACTCGGAACTGACACAATAACTGATATGACTTTTTTCAAAGCATCTTTGAATTTGTATTAGATTTAATTCTGTTCTAGAAGTCTAAATATGCGCGCACATACACAGAAAGTCTGTTTTCAGAGTTAAAAATAAAACAGTTTAGAAATGGCCAAATCAGACTAATTCTTTTATTATTATTATTATTATTATTATTATTATATTTTAAGTTTCAATAAAAAAATTCATGTAAAAAACATGTTTAATATAATATCAATGTAATATAATAAACTTCTACCACAGCAACAACTGCTAATAAATGCAGTGTAATTTGTTTACAATTCATTAGCATTTATTTGTTTTAGATATTTTCATATTTTTATATATAAATATATTAAAAATAAAGCTGATGAATATGATAGATAAAACATATTGAATGTAGACAACATTAACTAATAAGTTACAGTTATCATTTTAACCATTTAAGTGTTTATTTAATTGATGATTGGTGTAACTTATAGATTTAATAACTTAATTTAAGGTTCTAATACTTCTTATTAATCTGGTAATTTCACCAGTATTTTTATATCCTAGCTTTATAACCAATATTATCAAAATGTTGTTTCTCATTTAAATTATATTCCAGTAAAAAGAAAAAACAGCATTAAACCCAAAAGCAGAGAAAAGTTGATTCCAGGTTAAATAAACAGAGCAGCTCATGCAAACGATCTCAGCCGTTTACAAATCTGCTACACACACCCTGATCGCGCAGAGCGACACGCAAATCGCATACGTGACTTCAGCTATTTGTGTCACGTGACTGTGATTAGCGTAACGACTCTGTCCTCAATGACACAACATTAGCTTCTCTCGCTAACGTGAACATGATCTCAGCTGATCAGTTAGGAGGCTAGTTAACATGCTCTAGTGTACCGTGTCATGAATAGTAATGTTAATGTAATGTAGGATCATTACAACTTAAAAACTGAAAGTTCAAAATTAATCCAATTCTGATAAACACTTTTGATGGAAATTTTAAGGGTTTCTTCAAAGGAACAACATGAACCTAAACCCCAGAACATAGAACCCTCACTTAAGTATACTGCATATATTTCAAAAAAGCTCTTTAGTGGTTCTACTGAAATATATAGATTTTTTTATTTTATTTTATGATAAAGAGGTATTAAAGGGTTTGCATAGGTAAAAGTTTTTAGCTATGTTTCTGCTATGTAGAGGGCTCTATAGGGAACCTTGAAGGGCTAAAGAACAGTTAAGTGTTTACTTTTACAATTGTGAAGCACTTGTGTATGTTTCTGTCTTGTTCTACAGCAGATACCACAGAGTCCTGAGTTTGGAAGGAATCCGGCCTGTTTGAAGCGCCCGGTTCTGCTGTTTAATCATGTTCCCCCTCATACTCATCATGTCGATCTTATGTCAAGGTAAGTATTGTAGTTCTTCATTGTGGGTTCATGTTTAAACACACCCTAAACACACAATATTTCTTAATCTGAAGTTCAGATATTGTGAACCTAAGAGTATGCTGATAACTGAGTGTGTTCAATTTTTTTTTATTTTAACAGGCCAAGCTACTGACTACGGCACTGAATTTGTCACAGCTTTTCCAGAGAACCTTGCTTACTACTATCCAGCGACTCTCACCCTCACACTGAAAATCACCACCTTAGTTGATGGCACTACTATTAATGTCCTCCTAAATGGTCAAAGTATCTGGAGCTTGACTGCCTCGACAAGTGTGAGACAGAAGGTGTATTATGTCACTGTTGGTAATACCGCAGAGGTGAGTCAGATTGGCCCCTCTGGGAATGTGGTCAGAATCACCAGCAACAACAACATCACTGTTTATTCCATCAGCACCCGAGGAGACAGCATACAGACCAGCGTTGTTCTACCTACAAGAAACCTGGGAATGGATTATCTGGTCCCTTCCTTTAATTACACCGATCTGGCTGTCAGACTGAACACCTATAATGTCTCCCAGTTCATTGATACGACCACTGTGCCGATGGATTTCAGTTTCAGACTCGTTATTATTAACGCAGAAGCAGTTAACAACACCGTCACGGTGTCCCAAGCCCCTGGGGGTACCCCTAATACCGTGATCACAATCGGGCCTTATTCTCTGTACCAGCTGCCAAGCGATGATTCCTATTTTCAAGTCTCATCCACGGGAAGAGTGGCTGTAATCCTTACCAATCCCTGTATCGACACCCCGAACTGCAAGTGCAACATGGTTGCGCACCAACTCCGTTCCACCAGCACTCTGGGAGAAACTTTCCTCTACCCTTACTATAACGCCACTGGCATGGGTCTTTTCGTAGCCTCAGACAACAAAGTTGATATCACCTCTGGCTCTCAGACGTCATCTGTTAGTCCTGGTTCAATAGCTATGCTCCCTTATTTCCCAGGTCTCAGCACCGGGAGCACAATCATCACAACATCACAGTCAGCTTCGGTCAATGTAATCTATCCTGGCCTTATAGTCGAGCTCATCCCGACAACCACGTTTGCTGGCTGCTACTTGGTACACAGCACTGGTGGGGGTGTAAGTACTATGGCTTTAATCATAGCCCTAACAAGTGTAACAGGTGGCATTCAAATGGGCACTAGTTCTCTGTCTGGTGCAACCTGGAATGCTCTCAATGATACAGGGTACTCATATGCTTTAGTAACCATGAAGAGTGGGTCATCAAGTCCGTCATCAAATTTTATCTGGCATCCTTCCTCACCGATTGGGGTGTACATCATTGAGACTTCATCCATAGGGGTGAACTTTGGAGGTCCGGCAATTGTTCTAAACGATGAGCCAGGTAAGTTCTGCAGACTATAAAAACAATGAAAAGACAACTGTATGTGCACTTAAACTATGTTTGTTTGCTCCACAGACCCCAACGGTTGTGTTGTGGTTCCTATTCCGTTTGTTCTTTCTAACAACACAATGAGTTGGCAGGCGTCTCGGGCTTACTGCTCGAGTAACAACATGGTGTTGGCGAGTCCCAACCTAGAGTTTACGCAAAAAAAAATGGTTCAGTCGCTTATCACCATGAATGCAGCAGGTGACGTGTGGCTCGGCATGCGACGCAATCTTACCACCTCTGATTGGTACTGGAACAACAACCAGACCATATCCTTTACCAACTGGAACGACAACGAACCTTTGATCGGCATGTGTGTATCCCTTACTGTGGACCAAAGTGCGAATTTCAAATGGAGCAGCGAGCGCTGTTGCACGGCCATGCAGCCCCTGTGTGAAGGAAGTATGGTAATAATGACCTCCATCACTGATCCGGGTGTTTAAGCGATTTAGATTTAGACCACCACCAGCTCAGACTCGACCACCAGCCTCAGCAGCTCATTATTTCATGTTTCTGTAATCTGTGTTAAGTCCAACCTACATGTTTGGAAGTTTACAATAATTGGCTTAAAATGATTATCAAATAACCTGCAATTTGCTTCAAACGTTGGCCTCTGAATTATTTAACCTGGGCAACATCCATGCTAATGCTAACGACACAACAATCCATTAGACAGATGCTAATCATCTTATCAGCATAGTGCATTGCTAGTGATATGTTTTAAGTTTTATTATAATAAAAAGTAAATATTTATATTCCTGCTTCGTAGCTTAATACTTAATATCGCAGCAGCTCATCCTAACACAAAGCATTAGCCAGTACCAATAAAGAAAGAGTCACGATTAGCTGCATGCTAATTTAAATGATGAAGATGTTAAACAAAGTAGATGAAATCAGACGGCATTGCATTCGTCTTTTTTTCATCTCTTTCAGCAGTAGCTGCACTTCTCACATCCGTTAACTGTGTTTTAACTGTAAACTGTAAGATTTCCACTGCGGTTTGTCAAAATTAATTTTCATTACAGTTATTCTAAGGATATTATATATGAATAAAAAAATAGCTTTATTTTCCTTTATCCTGTAAATATGTCTATCCTATACATATATAATTATATAAGCACATATGGCACATGTAATGCATTCTCCTTGAATATTTAATGTACTTCAGTGTACTTACATTTTAACACTTGGGAATATTTTAATCCTTAATGACTTGTTACTGTATACAAAGATTATACTAAAATATGTACAATTATGTTTTTTTCTTTGCTCACTATCTCTTTTTGAATTTGTAAGCTGAAATAAAGACGAATAAATATCAAATGTAATAATAAATAATTTATATTTCAGACTCTCGCCTAAAAACATGATGATGAAAATATGACAATAAAAAAAATCCTGTTAAATATTTTGTTGGTTATGAAAGTCATTTTGATTTTGTGCGATAACACAAACGTACAAGTTTCAAAGAGTGAGTGCGTATTTATTAGCAGGACCTTTATTATATATTTTTAAGAAATAAACAGGACAAATGTTCAGGGTTAATTTTTAATAGAGTTAATAAGGAATTGAAAACACACACAGAGCCACACACCATTTTTCTGTAAAACAATGGACAAAAAATTGTAAAGATAAAAAGAAAGTCAAAAATTTTTTAAACTGAAACTGAAGCACAGAAAACTGTTAATAAACACATTATTATATTTCTAAATGTGTCATATCAATCAATCTATAATGGGTGGGTTAATCAAGCAGCTGATTATCGGTTCTCGCTAACCATAAAAGCTGTGTTTGAGGAACGTGTGCTGAGATTGAGAAACATCATTTGGTTGATTGACTCAGATTTTTGGACCCAACATGAGATTTAATGAACATTCCTCCCAGACCCCCAAGGAAGATGAGCAGCTTAACCGCTAATGCTAACCCAAGCAGCAGAGGTATGGTTAGGACATCGTCACTGTGGCTGCTGTGCTTGGTCATTTCTGGACTCGGGGGAAGGATGTAGACGGTAGCCTGGTCGTTGCCAAGAGGGTTGGACGCTGTACAGGTGTACTGTCCCCCAGGCTGGACGTCCAGGAGCTGGCTGGTGGTTCTGTGGCGATCTGGAGCTTCCTGTGGGAGTGGAGCTGCTTCGTTATCTGCATCGAGAACTTTGTCTAAACCTGTCCACTGGACATCAGGTAGCGGAGAGCCCTGAACCTGACACAGGGCTTTCAGATGTGTGTCTACGCTGCCCCCTACGGACAAGCTTAGGATCTGCGGTGGAGCTGGACGTAAAGACATCAAGACAGAAAACTAAGAGGTCTGATACACGTTGAGATAATAAACTCTTTTTTACACAGAACCCTGGAGGGGTTGTTAACCTTTGGGAAATAGTGTGAAAATACATGTCATTGATTACATTTAATATAAAGAACAAACCCCTGTAAGATTGTCTTTCCTGAGTTCTTGTTACCTTCCACTCGTAGCCGCGTGCCCATTTTGTTCTCGAAGTTGGCGTGCTGATGGTCGGGCAGCTCGACGCTGCAGTAGTAGCGCCCGTTGTCTTGCAGGCCGGTGCCGCTGATGCGCAGAGTCAGGTCGTGCTCTCTGTGGTTTCCCTCCAGCCGATATCTCTGGTCCTGGTCCGGCCCGGTCTCACAATGCTGGCTGCCATTGAGGCTGGAGCAACGGAAGAGTATGGTGCTGGTGCGGGCGTGGCCGAGGCGCCACACCACGTTCATGGAGGAGTGCAGGGTGTGTGCAGGGTGAGTGAAGGAGCAGGGCAGCACTGCGGGGTAGCCTTCGATGGTTCGCACCTCAGGGGAAACCTGAATGGACCAGGTGTCATCGTAGGCTGATAAAGCTAGACATGAAAGAGGAACAAATAAATCCACACTAATAAAACATGTTAATAACAAAGCAGGATGATCAAACTGCGAACATGATGCTTAACCGTTAACGGTGTTCATCATGAATTCGACCCCCTTTCGTTTTCTATGACCAGTTGTATTGGTTTGTATTGGTTGTTACTGGTTTGTAATGGTTAGTAATGAGTGATAAAGATTTGTAATTGGTGGGGAATGGTTAATACTGGTTTATAATGATCGTAATGGTGTGCAATGATTAGTACTAGTTAAAGATGGTTTGTTATTATTCATCATGGTTAATGATGGTTAGTATTTGTTAGTAATGGGGTTCCTGAGTGGTGCAGCGATAAGATGCTGGCCACAAGCATGGCATACTTGCATTCCCAGTTTCATCAGTCATTGAAACACCAGCCAGTCATGTGCATCTTTGAGCTCACACAAACAGTAGGGATCGGATAACGCCTTCCTCCAAGTGTGTTCTTGGTGCGATCTCTCATGGTGTGTGAACTAGATGCAGTTGGGACCTTCGTGTGCGTCAGAGGAAGCACCCGTTAGCAAACACCCTGCCTGGTTGGTAGCTGTTGCTAAAGTGGGCGTGCCCTAATACAATGGGTGGGTGGTAATAGTTTGTAATATTGATAATTATTTGTAATGACTAGAAATGGACAGTGATGTTTAGCAATGGCACATCCTAGTGGATTAACATGTCTTCTACTGAGGTAAAAGAATCTGTATTGGATATTTTTTGATGGAACAAAATATTCCATCCTGGATCTGGATTAGATCTTTATGGAAAAATTTGTTTAATGGAATCCATTAGCCAATTGCCATTAGGAGGAGAATGTTGTTTTGAAGAATTACTCTCTAGTCACATGATCAGCTCACTTTTGTCTTTAGATTTCTTTTCCATGCACCTGATCCACCTGGTCACCATCAGCCTGCAGTTGAATTAAAAATGGTTCTTACCCGAGATGCCGATCAGGAGCAGCGTGAAGGTGAAGCGCAGGACGTCCATGGCCGTGTCACACGGTTCGTCTAGCCGCTGGAGTCTAGAGTCTAGCGGCTGGAAACAAGTGTTGAGTCTTTAAAGACAGACGGTCAACATGTCTGACTCACGGTCACACGGCAAGCGTCCAGCCTGCACTCTGAGTGGAACAACCATTTCACATGAAGCTGTTCATGTCATGGATTCATGGGTTTAATACGTCTTGTAAAGGTTGTGTAATTTATGATTTGTGTAATTCCTGAAGGCAGATGAAACAGTGCTCATGTGCTTAATGCTTATAAAGACAACAGGAACTAACTCGGATATTTCACATTATTAAATAATAATAATATTAATAAATAAGTGGATAAAAGCATAAAGCGTCATTCTTTAAAATACAAAGTAGAAATAGTTACACACCTTATGTTTAACCTGTGTTATGTCTAACACTAAATCAGTTGCAAGCAGACAGACAGACAGACAGACAGACAGATAGCAGTTAGGGCTATATGCTTCTCCCTCTCTGTTTCTCAGCTATTTTTAAACTCAGTTCTGTTTTCTGGAGAACAAATTAGCTTCTTCCTGTTTATGATGAGAATGTTCACTGTGCTCCTCGAGCCCCTGCGCTATCACCATGGCAACAAACACAATGCTCCGCCCACAGACAGGAAACGCTTTTGTTCTCTAAAAAAAAAACTTTTTTGTTTATCGATAATACAAAACAAAAGAACAAAATCCGATTATTACTCTTACATGAATGCAAAAAATCTTTAAAATATAAAAATATAAAATATCAAACTATGACCACTTTTGTGCTGTGTCTTCCAGATCTTTTGGCACCCATCACTGATTATACAGTATATAAACCATTTAAAGAACCCCTGTGGTACTGAGCTCCAACATTGCACAGGGGCATTGCATAGTTTGACCAAATCATGTGTTTTTTTTTTTTTTTTAAGATTTCATTTTAAGTTGTGGATTTTTATGTAAAAAACTGTATCTTTGAAATGATCAGCCCCTTAGTAACCGTTCTTGGGAAGCTGCCCTGGAGATCAGGTTGTAGGATCTTATAGGATACTATTCCACTCCTCCAGAACATTTTTAGCATCCCATGATGCCTTCAAGCTCACTGTAAGAAGGTCATGTTTTTCATCCTCTTCTTTGGTTTGCATTCTTAATTTCTATACATTTTGACTTTGAAACATGTGGCTGTTTCTTTTGAGATCTCTTCAAACATGAAGCAGTTGTGATATGCCCTTCTAATATTGCTTGTACAGGAAGATCTATGTGTGGGAATTCCATTACATCACTTTCCCACCACCGAAATCCTCCTTCACACTTGTCCTCTATCTTTTCTGGACTGGAACTGCAATGACCATCGAGTCATATGAACATAAAAGTCACATTAATTCTGATCTGACTGTTCACACTGCAAAAAAACTGCAGACCTGATCCTGACTCAGAAGTGATTTGTGCTGTTTACATTGAGAAAAACAGACAAACCACAAAAATCTGGGTGACCTTCACCTGCAGTGTGAATATAGCAACTCATCATCTCATTTCAATTTCTGCATTTAAAATTAACCGTATAAACCATGAAAGTTGATCTTGAGGGTGAATCCCACATGGCTTCCTGATGTCCACACACCGTGCACTGGTGGACAGATGGAACCTCTAGACCACGCCCAGTCAGTTGTCTTACCACAGACACTTGGTTTTCAGATCATAATAAACTAGTGTATTAAAAATAATGAAACTATAGACTCTACACTCTGTGTACCGAAGCCTACTTGTCTCAAACTTTTGCTTCCTTGACATGACTCTATGCGGTGCACTAGACCATGCATCCTATATAGAGCTACTTCTTCTACTTCTAAATATTTTGCTTTCTGTATCCTGTACATGATTGTTAGAGAAAAAACTTGCTCTGTAGTACACTCGATGTCCATTTCTAACCTGGTGAAATGCGGCATTCACAGAGTTACTGAAGGAGCGCTGAGCTCCAGCTGTCTGAATGCTATTCTGAGTGGAATTCCTGGTGTTATTTAAGGTCCTGTATAACGAGGACATGATGGACACTGCGGAGTGACTGAACACAACAAATGGTTACATGACTATATGTGTGGTGCATGTCTGTGACTTTGTGTATTTAATTGTGTGCTGAATTCTGATTGTGATTGGTCAGAATGTGTTGAATAATTTTCTATAACAGCAGCTTACATATGATTACGACTGACTGGCAAATATATAAATATATATATGGATTAAGAGGAGATGTGAGATGAACATGTCCCTCTAAAGTACAAGTGGATCGCCATGCCCTGATCGTATTTATTGTAATAGGGTTAGTGCATAAGTCCCTTACAGATTTTAAATTTTTCACTAACAACAGATTCCATAGGGAGCATTTAGACTGAAAGAATTCAATATCAAGATTGAGGCAGGGTCATATCTGAACCAATCCTCCATCACTCAAAGATGAACAGCCAATTGATACAGTCTGATGCTTGGAAAATCTAAGCCCCCCTGGAGTCATCTGGAGTTTTGCCATCGTTAAACAGGGTTTCCTTTTGCTCCAAATAAAAGAACTCAACCAGCCTTCAAGCACCCTGATAACCTTCTTAGATAACAGTATTGGGATCATTTGTAAAGGATAGAGTAACCTGGGTAAGATATTCATTTTAATAAGGGCGAGGACAGAGGCAACGAGGTCCACTGTTCCAACGAGGTCTGCTTTAGTGGTATCCAAAAGAGGAGGGAAGTTAGCACTGAACAATTGATTATAATCAGGTGCTATGCGTATCCCCAAATAGACAAAACCAGCAGGAGACCCTTGGAAAGGAAAGGGTTCTGTCAGAGTTGGCACAGATGCCGGAGATCCCAGTGGCATAGCTTCAGACTTTGCTAAAATTTATTTTGTAACCTGAGAAAGAACCAAATAATGAAATAACACGAGTAAGATTGGGAATGGAGCATTGTGGTTTAGACAGAAAAATAAGTATTTCATCTGCATAGAGAGTAATTTTGTGTTCCTTTTCTCCAACATAAATACCAGATATCAGAGCACTTGGCCTTTCTGCCTCAGTTAATGGTTCTATCGCAATATCAAGAAGCAATGGACTGAGGGGTCACCCTACTGATTCCCACGGTGGTGGGAAAAGTTGCTAGATCTCATGCCAGCTGCAGTTGGAGTATTATAAAGTTCTCTCACCAAGTTAACAAAGTTATTGCCCAAGTAAAATTTTTCTAATGTATACAATAGATACGACCACTCAACCCGATCAAATGCCTCCGCTTCGTCCAACCGCTTACTAGCAGCCTGGAGCTCTGCCGAGTGCTTGTGAATGGTCGCGGCGAGAGGACTCAGCTTTTCATCTATTACTTTAAAAATGTTTGTGGTCATCAGGTCAAAGGTGTTAGCCAGAGCAGGGTCGAGTTCACCAGAACCCTAAGAGTCACACTCAGAGAGGGTCTTTTTTGTCTTTATTCTTTTGGGTTCTCACCATTTTCTCAAACGATTGTGGCCAAAAGTCTTCTAAGGAGATATCACGAAATGTTCATTTTAGATTACTTTCCTAAATGTTAATTTTTATAAGATAAACAAGAAAATAAAACCGAGCAAAATGATACCTTTCAGAAACGTTACTGAGTAAAATGTGCATATTGAAATGTAATGTATAAAATTTCGTGGGGATGGGGGTATTTCTAGTGTGATAGAAAATGTTTTAAATTTAGTTATTAATATTTATTAACAATAATCATTTAAACATGCAACCTTTAAAATATTTAAAACACATTTACTGTGGTACTCTGTGGTAACTTAATGAAAGTTAAAATAACATATAAGCCATTAAATGTGCTTTTTAAAAAAAAGTTATAAATAGTATTAAGTAGAAATATTAAGAATTATCATCTAAATAAACGAAATATAATTTAATAATAACAATAAAAAAAGAACCAGTCTTTACTTCACGTCAGATTAGCATTAGCATTTTGTAACAGGAGTTTGAGTCGCTACCGCGCATGCGCGGCAGCTCACGGAACGTGAAAACAAACTCAGTTAGCAGTTAGCACCAGCAGGCTCTTTGACCGTATAAGGCTTGACAATGAGCAAACTTTATTGAATATTAGACCGCACATATATGATTATTGATGTGACATCCTGCTTAAATAAGAGACTATACTTAAATAATAAAAAAAAAAATTTATCTTGTATAAACGAGCTTTTTTAGTCTTGGTGATATTTCTGTGAACGCCAGCCTGCGCAGGGTTTCCAGTATATTCTGAACGTGCTTTAAGCCCCGCCTTCATTCTCATGGCTGTGTCCAAAATGTGTAGACCTTGAAAACGAAGTGCACTATCTAGGGTACTGGACGCATTTAAAAGTTTATCCTCGTGGTACTTGTGAATGATGTGAAGCGGTTTAGGATTTAGCCGAAGTCACGCCCCAGAAATTACAACAGGACACACACACACACACACACGAACTCAGTGTGCGCATAGTGTACACACACACACACACACACACACACACTGAAACCCGTACAAGATTCCGAAAAGGGAATTTTACAAACAAAAAAGAGCAAAATGTCGCACAGGGTTGTTACGACGACGTCCACGACCACGACCACGACGGATGGAGGATTTTTAAACGTCGGTTACTGTCGCTCGTTTCAAGGATTATTAAAACTTGCCCAAGTGGTAAGAAAACAAGATTGTTATTAATACTGTTTTTAGAAGTATTTTTTCTTTGCATTCCAGATAGGACAACAGTTTATTTAAAACCAGCCTTAAAGCTGCAGTGTGTGTGTGTGTGTGTGTGTGTGTGTGTGACAGAGAGAGAGATAGATGTTAATATTATTAAACTCTTGATCTATAACACTTGCATTATTTCACATCAATTACTTTTCATGTATTGAATTTGTTTCCAGCTTTAATATATATATATATTTCTTCTGGCCCAGAAATGACCACGCCCCCTGTTAAGTGAAATGATGTTTTTGCATATCGCAGTGAGGAAGCTGGGGTCAGAGCTCAGGGTCAGACAGGATACAGCGCCTTCTGGAGCAGGCAGGGTTAAGGGCTTCGCTCACGGGTCCTACAACGGCAACTTGGCGGTGGTGGGGTTCGAACCCCGACCTTCCGATCAGTAACCCAGAGCTTTAACGGTTTGGTCCACCACTGCCCCGATGTTGACTATAGAGGAGACCTGCAGAGGGAAGAGAGCTGACTGACTGATGGGTTGATGGTGAGATCTGTCGGTGTTGTCATGGCGATTCGGGTTCACCCAGTGCGATCCTGTATTCAAAGCTTATCTTTAAGGCCGTGGTTCTCAAAGTGTGTGGCGCCCCACTAGTGGGGAATACAGACATGACAGGTGGGGCGCAACGAAGGGGAGGAAATTAGTGGAAAATAATCGGAAAGTACCTATTCTAATTCATGCTCTTCTTTATTGATAATGAAGAGCGTACGCTCAAAACTAAACAACCACACACAAATAAATGGATCATTAATACAAGTAAATTTAAAATAAGCAAAAGAGCAAAAGTGGAACCATAGTGCAACAATAACGGTTTAACGTCGGCATGTTAATTTCTGAGGAACAACATAAGGAAACTTTTGGTATTATATATGTAATTATCATTTATTCCAATGTGTAAGCTGATGTTTCTGTATTTTTGTTAAAAATTTATATTTTATCAGGCAGTATTAGTCTGGCATTTCTAGTTTCCAGTGTGGCAACAAAGGGAAGATCCATATCGTTCTACGCTTTTTTTGTTGGTCTGCGGAATTTGCGATGATCCCTAAATTAGGGTGACCAAGCGTCCTCTTTTGCCCGGACATGTCCACTTTTTACGTCCTGTACGGGGCGTCCTGGCGGGTTTCATAAATTCACGAAAATGTCCAGTTTTTCATAGGACCATTACGTGTGTATGTAAATTGACTGGCGTTTTGCACAAGGGTACTACTTTTTTGCGCGACATAATTACAGGGAGGCTGCCTTGTGGGCAGGTCTGCGCCGCGCGCGCAAACACACACACAGACAGGGAGCAGTGCAGACAGCAGAGAGCGGAGCAGTATAGCGGGAAAATGCCGAAGCGTAAGTGCAGCTTCACCGATGAACTGCAAAGAAAATTTCCCAAATACCGCGCCTGTCGGGACAAGTGGGAGGCGGAGTGCACCGTGTGCAAAGCCGGTACATATGTCTCGGGATCCAATAAAGGTGCTGGGAACCTGAAAGCCCACATGGACATAAAAAAGCGGTGCGAGATGAGAGTTCATCTGCAAAACCAGGAAAAACAGAGGATGATGTAAATGCAGCAGAAGGTGCAATGGCTTTTCATACAGTGAAACATCACAACTGTTACAGGTCAATGGATTGCACCAGTACTTTGCTTAAAAAGGCATTTCCTGACTCTGACATTGCAAAAAACGTTTAGTCTTGTGTTTGTGAGACTATTGTTATTTATTTTATTACATTTAAGAGATATATTGTTGAAGCTGGAACAGAATAGTTCATATTTAGAACAATATTTAATTATTAATTTGAAGAGTCTAAGAGAGCTATTCTTTTGTTATAAGTTTTTACAGATTTCATTTAATTTTATTACAGAGGTTAATTCTGCATCAATGCAGAATAATAAATAATGTTCATCAATCACCAAGAAGCTTGTCTGAATGCGTCTGGAGGCCGTGACGTCAACCTACTTAATTCATTGTTGCGCTGTAGAGAATAACGATGTTTAAGCTTTCAAACATGTATAATTTAGGTGCTTAATCGATGAAAAAAGGCGGGTGTAGCTTAAAGACAATGCAGAGAGGAAATGTATATGGGTGTCTTATTTGCGCGTTTATTTACGCAGCTATTGAAGCAGAATATGCGAATATAAAACTAACTTTACCGCGGACACAAACCGGGCCAGTAGCGTACTGTACAGTATGTAGTGAACATAATAACGTCAATGGATACATTTCTTACATGACCACATCAGCCTAATCAACCAAAAAGCAGTCGAAAGGAAAACATGATGAAGCCGATGTTGAGCTTTGATTCATGGTGGTGATGGTGGGGGCAGACTGTGTGTGAGAGACCTGTGTGTGTTTTGTGTCTTAAACCGCTGGCAGCAGACCGCATGAGACCCAACAAATTAGGAAGACACTTAGAGACAACACACTCCAGTCACGTTAATAATCCACTCGACTTCTTTCAAAGATGAATGAATGGCTTCATTCAAAGTTGCATACAGAATTGGACAGTGCAAAAAAAAAAAAAACTACAAACGATTGCTGAGCAGCTAATAAACATGGGGTCAATTATGCAAAGATAAGTGACGACGTAAACCTTTTATAACATTTGCACGTGTATTTTATCTGTTTTGAACTTGATGTTATTTAATCTTATTGGTTTAGAAATAGATAAACAGTAAACTTGACCGATTTCGCTGTCATTTTGTTGACAAGTGGGGTTTGAAAATTCGCTCACCCCCTAAAGTGGGGAATGACAGAAAAGGTTTGAGAACCACTGGCTTAAGATAACAAAGACGTTTCCCTTTTGTTGGACAGCCAGCGTAAGATGTGTTCCGGTCTCATGGGAGGGGAAGTCATGCAGCTTTTAGAGCAAAACCACTGAGGTTCACACACACACACACACACACACACACGGTGGGGAAGTACAGCCCATGTTAGGAGATCTCTCTTCCATTGAGAATGACTGAAGTTTAGATCTCTACACGAGTGTTAGTTCGCGTCCCTGACGGTTAAAGAGTTTGTAGAAACAGTTAAAATGTTCAATATAATAATAATCTGCTGAACTTTAATGTAATCAGTGTTATTTCAGACCAAAGTGAAAATATGAACTAATCCCAGTAAAAATATACACTTTATCTTTTCTAATTAATATCTATTGCTGCAGGTGTTTGTTTACATTGAGACAGTAGCGCATTAGTAGATTATTATACAGTAGATTATTAAATCCAGCACATAACTGTTCACAACATCACTTTTACTCCACATTTAGATTTAAACTGATGCTGCAGATTAAACTACAGACAGAAGATCTAAGGACTGGAAATTACAGACAGACAGTTTTTTCCCCAGTTTTCTCCCTAATTTAGTCGTGTCCAATTCCTCCCCGTCACTAGGGGGCTCCACATTAAGGCTACTACAACCACTCAGTCTGGAGGGCCGAAGACTGTCACGTGTTTCCTCCGAACCACGTGACGCCAGCCGACCTCATCTTTTTGAACTGCTAATAAAATAAAACGTATGTCTGTTTGTTACCCGGTCGCTTCCTCACCTCATCGATTTTGTAACAGTTTCAGGTTGTGATGCTGAGAACACGCTCGATCGTATCTGGTGAAATCCCATCATGTTCTTTAGGTAGCTTTTTTTGCAGTGATACAGATGGAGGTTTGATGAAGGAAGTGAAAGTCCTTTGAACCGTATCGCTGTAATGAATCCTAATGATTTAAAAAATGGATATATTTGTATTTTGCTTGGTTTTACCTCGTACTGTTTCCAGCTGAGCCTGATGATCGCCTTCCTGTGTATCCACTGCGCCTCCTGGTGGACAGACTATGACTCGTTCCGTTACTTCGAGGTGGTGACGCTCTGGTTCCTCTTCGCCTTCCTCATCTTCTTCTTGATGTACGTGTTCAGGGTGCAGTCGAAACTCCCCTGCATTAACTGGACGCTGGTGGTGAGCACACGCACGTTTAACCAGACCCTTTCGTTTCACAGACGTCTGTCTGACTGACGGTTTCTCTCATTTCTATTCGCAGGAGTTTTTCCACTACGCCTTGGGAACCCTCCTGGTCTTCATCGCGTCCATCATAGCAGCGGTGAAGAGCTACAACCTCTCCGCTCTCGTAGCCGGATCTGTGAGTGAGATCTTACTAGAACAGAGCGTTGGATGTGACGTTACCGTGCTGCGATAAAACACGTTTTAAAAAAGAAATGTTATTAGTACAAGATTTTTTTTTCTTCTTTTAAATCAGGATTGGATAAACTTTGTAAACGTTTGTCAGGCGCTTAAAATAATATTCCTTCTGTTTAATTATTAATGGTGGGAATCACCAGGGACAGTTCTAGACACACTTAGCAGATAAAGTAAATTGGTTTAGAGGAACTGCAACACGTTACATAAATTTTATATCTTTTATATATATATATATATATATATATATATATATATATATATATATATATATATTAATAAAAAGTAATAAGCGTTTTGTTTCTGGAGCACGTTCGTAAGTTGGATTTGTTCTTAAGTCTGATTCTAAGACAAACTGAGTCTTATACACCATTGATACAAATCTACAATATAAATCCACTTACTGACTATATCTCTGTCCCCTTTCCTCACACTGCCGTCATGTGGGCAAAAAAAAAAAAACCATAACAGCACTTAAGGAAATTAATCTCACGTCAAACGTAAAAGTGTTTGTCTCTGCACCTTTACACTCAAATCATAAGGGGAATGCCAGATGTCATTCTGTCTCAGAGCTGTTTTCCACTGTATTGGACTGTGAACTCTGTTATGTTGAGGGATTTCTGAAATGAGGATTATTCACCATCAGGACAGACATTTTCTATCATCATCCTCCCAGATTCAAACCAGCGAGGCCGAATCATTCCACGCTCTGTTCATGTCTGCGGAAATTCATAACAATTATTTTCATAACTGTAAAATAATTAATTATAAGCATTTATCAATTATAAAAAAAGAAACAAAAAGTTCACCTTTTTTCTATCATAAACCAAATATGGTATAATGACATCATGTAAATATATATATATATTTTTATATACATTTTTCAGTTTTTAAGGCTGTAGGTTCTGTGTGTGTGTGTGTGTGTGTGTGTGTGTGTGTTTCTCTTTCTCGCTCTGTCTCTCTGACCTCCAAATCCCATCACTCAGATTGTCTCAGTTTAGATATTTTTAAATTAAGCTTAAAGTTTGGGTTAAATGTAAAGAAACAAATCAAATATTGTCCTGAGGAGTGTATTATACACACACACACACACACACACACACACAACACACACGTTATTATTGTGTCAGAGACCTCATGACCTCAGATGGAGTTGTGAAAGCAGCAGAAACAAAAAGAGGAAGAAGAGAGAAAACATGGATATTAAAAAGTAGAGTTGTGGTGAACAAAATAGGAAATCACACTGAGCGCACACACACACACACACACACACACACACACACACACACACACACACAGAGAGAGACAAAGAGTATGAGTGTTTTCGTAACAGCAGAAGACCTGCACCACACCCTGTGGTAAAATTACAGAAATAAAAGTTAAATATAGATGATGTCAGAGAAGAAAATTGTCCCAAAAGCTCTGAAAGTGTTGGTGTTTATCCGGAAAGATCAGTCCATCCGTTTTAATCACACACTCAAATTAATTATTATTATTTTTTGTAAAAGTTAAGAATTTCATATTAATTGCATTAATTAAACTGAGAATGAGCTCACACACGCGCACACACACACACACACACACGCACACACTCCAGCTATATAACTGAGTGGAGTGTGTGTGTCTGTGTGTGTGGGTCAGTTCCACACCTTGTGATTTCTGAGAGAGTAACCGAGAAGTGACCGGTCTGGTATTTCTCAAGTGTGTGTGTCTCCACTCCTCTGTGTGTGTGTGTGTATGTGTGTGTGTGTGTGTGTGTGTGTAACAGTCACACACTTCCTCATGACTCCTAGACGGTGTTAAAGATTGATCTCTGAGTGTTCGCCTTTCTTAATCCGTACCTAATTCAGCATTTCTTCAGACATGTTCATCGACTTTTTAATATTCACTCACCGGCCGCTTCATTACATGGAAATCAAATCAGCCAATCAGACGCGAGCAGCTCAGAGCCTTCGGGCCTGTAGACCTGGTCAGGACGATCCGCTGACTGAGCATCGGAACAGGGAAGGAAAGTGATGTAAGTGACTCTGAGCGTGTTGTGGTTGTTGGAGCCAGACTCCAGGTTGTTGTCTCAGAGAACGTCGTGAAAAAGAGAAAATATCCAAAATACCCAGTGAGACGAGATGGCCAGACTGTGTCTAGCTGACACAACACATGGAAGCTTGAAGCAGGTGGGCTCCAGCAGAAAGAGACCACAGGTCACATGAACTCACCACAATAAGACAACAGAATATTGGATAAACATCGCCTGGTCTGATCTCGATTCGGAATGTCGGGTCAGAATTCAGCGTAAACAACATTTAAAACATGGATCCATCCTGGCGTGTGTCAGCGGTTCAGGCTGATGGTGTAATCGGTGTTTCTTGGTACTTTGGTCCCCTCAGTACCAGTTGAGCGTGGTTTAAACACCACAGTCTGAGTACTGCCGCTGAGCGTGTCCGTCCCTTTATGAGCACGGGATAACGTGTCCCAACTCTAAAGACTGGTTTCTTTAACATGCCAGTGACGTCACTGTGTGAGGGGAATACATTTTCCCGAATGATGTCTCCAGAAATGAATACAATGAGTTCTTGAACATTTTTTCTTGTTTGAAAAACCTGCATGACCGTTCCTCAAGATGCCACTAGAGGGTCAAAACCAAAACGGCGCACCTGGTGGGGGAAAAAATTGAAGTGTGCCTCCTTCGTGACGCTGCGGCAGCCTGTTCAGTTCACGAAAAGCTGAACAGGCCGCTGCGGAAATAGTGAAACCTGTGGGCGACTTGAGGTACAAAATTCTGCCTCATCCCCCACTATTCCCCCGACCACGCACCCCGTGACTTCTTTCTCTTCTATCACTTAAAGAAACCACTTACTGTTTGATGTTTCCGTTGTTTGACGACGAGGGGAAACTTTTCCTCAAAGGCTCATCAGTCGTATTAGGAGAAATGTGTCACTTTATGTGGAGGAGATGTGGAGAAGGTCTAAGCTCCTCCAATGTTCATCTTCATTACATTATGTTTCTTAGCAATAATTTTATGACCGCGCCTCGTACTTACAAGGCCTCCACAGTCTCCTGATCTCACTCCAATACAGCGGCGGCTTTGGGACTTGCTGGAGGTTCGGGAGAGTCGCATCATGGACATGGAGTCGACAAGTCTGCAGCGATCTCATGTTGATATCTAATGAGTGTTTGCAGCACTGTGGTGGAGAATTAAGGCAGTGTAAAGGGAAAAACGGTCCAGTACTAGCCAGGTATACCTAATGAAATGGCTGGTGAGTTTAGTCTATAAGTCCAAATTACCTTCAGTTTTGCCTCTGAGAAGTTCAGGTCCTGTTCTGTTCCATCGTAATTTTGCCATCTGGCTTTTTTTTTTGGTTTTGCCTTTTTGGGGAATTTTGTGGGCGTCAACAAATGCAAAGGAGCTGTTCAGTGCACACGTCTACTATACGTGATGAAGAAAACACGTGAATTTTTGTACACAAAAGAGTAAAAAAACAATGATACCCGAGAACGACTGAGTGTACAAACTATTGTCTGAAGTCTACGTTTTTCTTTTGTCTTTTAAAACTACAGGAGTACATCGATGTACAGATTAAACCCAGGGAGTCGTTTTACGATTTGTATATAACACACATTTCCGTAATAAATAATACATTCTCTACAATTCTCTCCATGATTAGTATCTACATTTATAAATCAGAGGAGTGAAGGCAGTTTTCTCACGTCCTCCTCTCATCTCGGGTGTGTTCTGATGTAAACGAGTTGTGTGTGTGCGTGGAGATAGGCGGGTAAAGGTTAAATCTGAATGCTGTTCATATTTTTTTATTCTCCTACAGCGTGACAGTCACGAGTCTGAACTCCTTTGCTAATCTCTTTCAGGTTTTTGGCTTCATTTCGACTTTCCTTATGGCGATCAGTTTATGGACATCGTACAAAGTCTCGTGCGGCTCGCAGCAAACCAGTGAGTCTCCCTCTGTCTTTTACTCATCTCTGTGTCTTTATTTTTATGGAATATATAAAATTTGGACTGTAATGAATAGAGTGATTGTAATTATTTTTGCACTTTTTTTTTAATCACACATGGACCCAGACTTGATCCCTGAGTCACTCATGAACAGTGTTGGGGGACGTTACTTTTTAAAGTAACTAGTTACATCACAAAATTACTGTCATTAAAAAGTAATCAGTTACATTACAGCGTTACTTTCTAATAAAAGTAACTACAGTGGAACCTCGGATTACGAGCATAATTCTTTCCGGAAACGGGGTCATATTTCAAAACACTCATAAATCAAAGTAAATTTTCCCATAAGAAATAATAGAAACCTAAATTATTCGTTCCACAGCCCCAAAAAATTTATACATAAAAATAATTAACACAAAATATAAAGTAAAAATAAAACAAATGAACCTGCACTTTACCTTTGAAAAGAATCACAGAGCAGTGTTTCTGTGTAGAGCAGAGAGAAAGTGTGTGTGTTTGTGAAGGCAAGAGGAGGAGGGGTGGGGATAGGGGTGTAACGGCGAGAGTGTATGTGTGAAGGGGCATGTTGTCAAATTATGCGCACGCACACACCGCGACAGAGAGAGAAAATGGATCTTTAACCTTTGTAATGAGACGTTTTTTTGCTTTACACGTGAGCTCTACACGCACACATACAGACACAAAATAAAATATGTTTTACACACACGAGGTCACAGTGTTATAGTAAACAGTACACGTGTGCACGGATGTTGATTATCCCAGTAAGAGACGAGAACTAAGACCCAGCAGGGGAGATGATTACCCACAATTCCGCAGCTCCCCATGCCTTCTCACCTCTACATTCAGATAAACTACAAATAACTGTGATGAAGTAAGCCTGTTATAATAATTGCACGTGTATTCTATATGTTTTCAACTTGGTGTTATTTGATCTTATTGGTTTAGAAATTTATATTTCAATAAATAGTAAACTTGGCCGATTTCGTTCTAATTTTTTGACAAGTGGGGCTTGAAAATTCTCCCACTCCCTTAAGTGGGGAATAACAGAAAATGTTTGAGAACCACTGCCTCGTCCTGTGTGTGCTTTACAATGCCAGACAACATTCAAATGCAAATTTTTCCCCCTCCCCCTATACATTCAGGACGTCTCCCCACTTCCCCAATCTGAGGCTCTTATGCCTCAGACTTTCAGTCAGGGGCGGACTGGGACCAAAAAGTGGCCCTGGACTTTCTGGCCCACAGCAGCCCACATCATAATACACTGGCTCATTAATGTAGAGATATATTTTAACACCAGTTACTAGTATAAAAAAATAACACAATACGGAAAGCAATGCTATTTAAACATATTATTTGAAGTATCACTGAACATATATTGGGTCATATTAGTGAAACAAAGAAACAAAGGAAAGAACATCAAGACAAACTACATTCATTCATTCATTCATCTTCTATACCTGTTCAGTTTGATTGTGATTCTTTTCACTTGGCTCTGGTAGATCAGGGGAGACGTGTTGGTCATCATCAGCAGGCACTGGTTCATCATCACTGACCTGCTGCACTTACAGTTTACACTGATGACTGGTAGATCTTACACTGCATCACGATGATACCCCCTGCCAAATGTTCATGATATCTCACAAACAAAAAGGCAAATTTGTCTTTTCCTCATAAAGTGTTTAGGTCAAATTCCACCCATACAAGTGTGACAAATATGCAAAGAAAAAAATCAGGAAGGGGCAAATACTTTTCCATGGCACTGCACATGTAGTCAGATTGTTCCACTAGGATGAAACTGTGCCAGGTGGAGTTAAAGCACTTTTAAAATCACACTAACTTTACACTGATCTGAATAACTTTGAATAATGAACTTATTGTTCTTTCCTTTTTTTTTTTTTTTTTTTACAAATATGACCCAATATAGTTCAGTGATACTTTTTATTTACATTTTTGTTTGTTATATTTCTATACTAGTATGTGGTTTTAAAAAATTCATCTCCACTTTAATGAGCCAGTGTATTCTTCTTCCTCTTTTTAAAAGGCAGAATCTGTTCATTTGAAGCATTTCACTGCATTTACCTCTAAAGCTTTTTCTTATTTTCGTGTACTTTTCAGCTCCACCTTTTCTTCTTCCTCCTTTTCATTCATTGAAATTATTAATATGCTCAAACAACTTCGCTGCATGGATAAAGGATCAATATCTCTCCCTCCGTAAATTAAAAGGAAAGGTGTTTAGTTAATATAGAGGGAGCGAAACATGCGCATGCACAGTAACAAACACAGTTAGCTTCTCCGCTTTGTTTTTAATGTTGCTCGCGGCAGCGTAACAGCCCGTTAATTCATGTAATGATGAGATGGACAAACTTGTCGATGTCCGTTCTTTATTTTGCTGCATATTGTCAGATTATAGTACAAACTTTCGGGTAGATCCTGCTATTAAATCAAACTAAAAACGAGTGAAAAGAATACAAAACTCAGACTCTATATCCCAGATACTCATCTCGCATTCAACTTCACACACACACCGGACCACATTACCCACAATGCATCTCCCGCACTGGACTACACACCCGTAAACAGCTGTCGTAAAATCAACCTCTCTCTCCTGCAACAACACGCTCTTTGTCGTCGGCGCCCGCGCACTCCTCCATATGATTAGGAAAGAGATGCAATATTATGGTTTCCGTCATTTTTTATATATTTGTGTACTGACTGGGCCGGACTACACTGGCCAGCGGCCCACCGGGAAAACTCTCGGTACTCCAGATGGCCAGCCCACCCCTGCTTTCAGTGATTTAAATTTGTGTAATTTTAATCTTCCGGATTCTAGATTCTAAAGTTGACATTCTTACCTTTTGTAATCCTTGGAATGGAAGAAATTGAGATTTTCCTTATGATAGCATGAATTGCATTGTTTTTAATCTGTAAAATGTTAACAATATTCCTTGGTATTTTTATAAAAAAAACATCATGCCTGGTATAGGTTTAATATTCAGTGCGCACCGTTTGTACATCTGTTATTTTACAACTATATAAGAACGTTCAGAAATACCTTTTATTTGGGGTTAAGTGACTGATGTGCCTAACATCTTTCAGCTGAGCCTCGTTTCACTGAATAATCCACCACACACAATCAGTATAATGACACACACACACACACACAGAGTCGTCACTCCCCTAAATTTAAAGAATACAAACTGGTTGCGTGCGAGTTTGCTGTTTTTCCTATAGTATGCTGAAGCAAAATCAGAATAAAACATTTTATTTTGTTTTATTTTTATTTTGCTATAATTAAAATAAAAAAAATTAAAACAGTCTCACGCAGGGATCGAACCCGGGTCCCCCGTGTGAAAGGGCGCGGACTAACCCGCTGCACCACTCAGACACTTAGAGACAACGCACCCCAGACTGTAAATAGCACCCATTCCTCCATACTGTTCTTTACAGATTTTCCTTATCATAACATGCGTTAGATAGTTTTTTTTATCACTCTATACACAATACTTTGCTATTTTTATAGATGTTGAGCATCGTGAGCAAGCCCGAGATCATATTAACGTTAATTATTACCAGCCGGCATGAATAGGCTGACTCACGAGTAACGTGATTTTATTTAGTTTTATCTTAATCTTGCTATAATTAAAATAAAACAATTTTAAAACATCATCACTCGGGATTCGAACCGGCGCTTTGTAGATCTCTGGTTGAGCGCTCTAACCGCTACACCAAGCAGGCACTTAGAGACAATGCACCCCAGTGACGTTAATAAGCCACTCGACTTCTTTGAAAGCAAGCTCTAGATAAGTGACGAAGTAAGCCTGTTATAATAATAACTTGGTGTTATTTGATCTTATTGGTTTAGAAATTTATATTTAAATAAATAGTAAACTTGGCCGATTTCGTTATAATTTTGTTTGATGAGTGGGGCTTGAAAATTCTCTTGAAAAGTATGGTCATTTATTTCAGTTAATAAATCTACTATAAATGTTTTTACTCATTATTGTACAGTACACATCAATAGCTCTGGTTCAGATTTTTTATGTTTGTTGTGGAAATTACCATCACTGTTGTATTTACTGCGATGAATGAAAATGTCACTTTGCGCCACCTGGCGGCCATTTTACGAATGACTTTGAAATGCAACTGATTTATTTTGGCCGCTGTTGCCTTTAAACGCCGGTGAGTGCGACGGAATGGTTATTCCGATTGAGTAACCACTGTACTAAGAGAAAACTGCTTCTTAAAATAGTCTGTTTTAGGCTTGCGAACGGCTTGTAAAGATTTATTTCTAAGTTGCTTGAAAACCAAAATATCTGCTGGGGATCTAGATTGTCGAGCCTTGCACCAAAGACTGTTTTTTTTTGTTGTAAAAGCATAGTAAGCTAGTAAACCAAGGATTATGTCGATCCTTTACTCTGAGTCTTTTCATCGGGGCATGTTTGTCAACAACAGCCCTTAAAAACGTATAAAATAAATACCAAGCCTCGTCTACAGTTGGAACCAGACTGATTCGAGACCAGTTAACATCTGCCATGTCGTGTAGAAAAGCTTGATGATCAAAATTTTTAAAAACCCGTTTACAACAGAATCGAGTCGGTTTCTTGATGGAGCAGCCATTTCGAACACATATAGTAAAACAGTGATCACTAATATCAGAACAAAATACCCCAGAGTAATACTTATGAGGAGAGTTTGTTAAAATTATATCAATCAATGTAGCCTTGTCTATAGATTTGGCATCATACCTAGTGGGGGAGCAGATAATTTGATGAAAAATTTAGTGCATCAAATTGTTGAATGACTTTATCGGGTGGTTTAGTCATATCCCAATTTAGATCACCAAGAAGCACAAATTCAGTTTTAATCAAGGGGGCCAACACACTGGACAATGTCGTCAGGGTGCAGGCCGGGGCTGATGGAGGGCGATAGCAGCCAGCCACTGACAAAGTAAAATTATTAGTGAGTTCAATGTTTAGAACAAGCAAGTCAAATTGCTTGGGAACTGACTTAGATAAGGCAATTGAGCACTTAAGATGTTCTTTGGTGTAAATTGCCACGCCACCACCTTTGGAGGACCTGTCCTGTCTAAACAGATTGTAGCCAGATAAATTTAAATCAGGATAGGAGACTTTTTTAACCAGATTTCAGTAATTACCAGGAATTCAGGATTTGAGCTCTCAACCCAAATTTTTAAGTTTGCCATCTTTGGTAAGAGGCTACTTGAATTTATATGAAGAAACCCCAGGCTCTTTCTGGCACAAAAGTCATTAAAGGACAGGTCATTTAAGGCTGGGTCGGGCCCGGGATTAACATGGACATTACCTGAAATCATGAGTAAAAGAACAATTAGAGCCCGGCCTAAAGCTTTTAAAAGACCACATTGTTGACTCTTACCCCTTGATCTTTGCACACAAGATGGTAACTCAACAGACAGACACAAAATTCTCATAAAATAACAGGAGTACAACCTCTGAGGGACAAAGTGCCGAGAAGAGAACATAACTTGTGTAAATATAAACAAGTCAATATGTCTGCTTACTGATATATTCATTTGGTTTAAGCCAGGTTTCAGTGAGGCAGAGTATGTCAAGGCAATAGTCTGAGATCATTTCATTAACAATAAGTGCTTTAGGCGCAAGGGATCTAATGTTGAGTAGTCCAAACTTTAGAGGTAGATTTTGATTACTTATTTGGCCTTTTTCTGGTTATCAGATTGTTTCGGGCAAATTTATTACTTTTTCTCACTATTCGGGGAACAGACACAATTTCTATAGGACAAGCAATGTGTGTGCGTCTATGAGTACAGTATGACTTACCGCCAGTCAGATGGTTCGTAGTGTCCTGGGGATGTTGTCAGAGAGGACCGCTGCTCCAGCTCTGCTAGGGTGAAGGCCATCAGTGTGATCGAGCCTAGGACGCTCAGAGAAAACATTCCAGTTATCAACAAAGGGTAATTTCTGTTGTTGACACCAAGATTGTAACCATTCATTAAAGGCAAATAATCTACTGAACTTCTTGATTCCTCGCTGAAATGTGGGAAGCGGTCCAGATACGACGATCCTTGTCGTGGGTGATGTGCTGCGGAACTTCTCGACCAGGCTCCTGAAGTCCTTCTTTAGGATCTCTATCTGCCTCAGCCTGGTGTCGTTCGTGCCAGCATGAAGGACCACAGCTCGAATGTTCTTCCTCAGGGCAGCAGGCACCTGTGCAGCAACATCAAGAACACGAGCACCAGGTAAACAGCGTCTGTGCACCTTACCTTTAGCCGTGGTAGCACGTACGTGCCGAACGATGGAGTCTCCGATGACCAGCACGTCGTGTGCCGTCTCGCGGAGAGGAGCGAAGCGGTTTCGGGTCGAGATCTCGAAGACGGGTGGCGGCGAAGGGTGAGAGTTCCTCGCCCGGGGCTTGGCGCGCTTCTTCCGCCGCTGCTGTATCCAGGCTCCGCGGTATCCCGGTGCCGGGGTGAAGGAAACCTGTGCGGCCTGTGTCCTTGGTGCGTTGGACCTGGGCAGAGAAACACGCGGGGTTGAGGTTGTAGGAGAATTCTCACATCGAGAATTTACCTGGGACAGGTGAGCGTCGGTCTGCGACGATTCGAGCGTGGCTTTCCGCTGCTGTAGCCGGGCCAGCTTCACCTGTAGCTCACAGATCAGCTTCTCCACGGCCTCCAAATCCACCGAGTGCAGCTCCAATGTCTCCTCACCTGCACTCAGAGGCAGAGTCACAACCGACATGGTGTCTAAAAACGGAAATAATCGATGTGAAGAAGCGTAAACAAACTAGTGATAGCCGGGCTAACGGGCTAGCGATGCTAATGCCGGCTAAAAGCGGTGTGCTGCAAAACAATTAAAACTTAACGATATAACACGCGTTTTGAGTAAATATATTATAAGATAGTATGAAATACTTATCTGCTATATGTTCACTCTTCGTAAGGGGACGAAAAAGTAAAAAAATTGTTCAGTCTGGCGGAGCTCGGAAAAAAGCAGCGTCTCAGCATCCTCGTACAGGGTTGCCAAATCCTCTAATGATGGAGAGAACGTGGAAAGCTAACATCGCTAATGCTAATGCTAGTGGTGCTGTGAAGGCCAACTTTGTTGTAGCTAATAACATGCTGGTTGATGTAGAGGATGCATTTGATACACGCCGTAACCCTACAGCTGACTTAACTTCATTGATTAGTTCATTATATATATCTGATAGCCATGATGATGACAATGATGATGATATTATTGCTCATGTGTCGGCTATTGATGTGGTGCACACACTACAAACAGAACTAAATCAATGCAAGGTGGACATGGTGGCGCTTACAGAGAAAGTGAGCTCCGTGGAGCAGGATTTTAGACAATCCGTGGACAGCAGTCTCAACAGGGAAATCAGTCTTCGTGACGCAGTGAACGCGAGCTTGGAAGGGCTGAAGCGCTACTGCCAGGAGGCTCTCGGGGAAAATGGAGAGAGCCATCGTTGACTGTCTTCTACGACGTGACGTCATCTGGAAGAACCAGATGAAGAGACTGCGTCTCACTAGTCCGCCCACAGGTTACAGGCCGGTACCCCTGCATCTCCACCATCTCATGCTCAACATCCTCCCAGCACTTCAACCACTACGGCCAAGGTAAAGCCACCAAGCACTCATGCTATCCGCGACGTTCCTCCTGGTGTTCCAGTATGCTCCTCTGCTCAGCTCACCTGCTCACTCACGCCCTCTACTTCTTCTCTTTATGCTTGACCATCCATCTGCATGGAGTTTCCAGCCTTCTGCGATGTGTCAGAGACAGCGGATGTGCTCAACTTCATTGAGCAAGCCGAGAAGTATCTGGAGATCAGACCACTGAGTCGCCCAGAGCTGCTAGGAACCCTCGGCACGGTTTTACGAGGTCCTGCTCTGAGTTGGTGGAAGGCGGAGAAAAGCAAGGTGAAGGATTGGCAGTCTTTCAAACAGGCATTCATGGCGGCTTTCTTACTGGACGACGACCTCACAGAAGTTGAAGACAAGTTGAGGTCTCCAGTACAGCAGCCGGGGCAACGCCTTGGAGACTCCGCCGATGACCACCCCGCCCTTTGTCTCAAGTGGAACCCTGATATCTCCGATGACGAATGAGTGAGGTGAATACTGGAGAACATCAACCCGAAAGTGGCCGGATGTCTAAGAGGAACTGCGAACACCATCGAACAACAGGTGAAGAGAGGTGCTGGGGTAGAGGAAGATGGCAACGGCCGTTCAAATCTTGGCCCAGATACCATATCCTGAGCACCCCCTCCGCTGAAAGGAGGCGACGCACCACGTCTAACCACCACGACCACTAAAGTGTCCTCCGACTTACCCAGCGAACTGTGCGAGATAATACAAGCCCAACAGAAGGACCATACTATCTTAAAGCTGCTCTTCAACAACCATCCAAGAAGCACACAAGAACAGAGGGTTTCCTTCGAGCATCACCAAGGTGCATTATATCGCCGTGTACCAGGTAAACGCGGAGAGAAGTTCCAGCTGGTTGTTCCCCAGGTGTTAATTAAAACCTTTCTCTATTATTTCCATGACAACCCCATGGGAGGACACCTGGGGCAACTAAAAACTCTGCTGAGGTTACTAGCGTGGCATGGTGGCCGACGGTGCGTAAAGACGTCTGGCACTACATGAGAACTTGCTGCGTTTGTCAACAACACAAGACAGAAAACCAGCCAATACCAGCTCCTACAACATACCTATCACTTCACCGCCAAAGTTTTATCACGGAGGAGGGCCAACAAAGAGCAAAACAACTGAAATCCAGACATGCCAGTTATCACAATACCCGGACGAAAGCAGCGCACTTTCATCCGGGAAAACTGTTTGGAGAAAAGCTCAATCACTCTCCTCCACAGCAAAGAGATGTTCTGCACCGCTAGCGCCCAAGTGGGAGGGACCAGCAGAAATTCAAATCAGAAAAGGACCAATTAAATACGCAATGTCTTGGGGCAATCCACATATAACCGACAAAGTGAATGTGGTGAATGAAAAAGCGCTGGTACGGACGTTCTCCTCAGATGCCGGAGGCTTGGGGGGAGGGTCTATGTAGCGCAGCCACATAAAAGGGCAGTTCAAATAGCAGGGGAAGGATAAAGAGCTAATGCTGCTCACCTGCGCCAGGAAACGGGCCCCATTTGGTTTTATTTGTCCCCATTGACAGTGTTGGTCCACACCGGGTAAGCTCTCGCATGCATGCGCGATTGCAGCGCGAGGGAACCCGGAAGTGACGTGGGGTCACATGCACCGGCGAAGGAGCCGGCACTGAGAGATGTTCACAGCGCGCTGCATGCCTAGAGAGAGTTTGTGTGATAGCCAAGGAGTATTTTTCACTGCAGGGATTACGCTTTTCTGGACACTCACGATTCACCTCTCATTCCGTTTCTCGACCTCCCGGACTGAACATCTTTTACCGTTGAGATCGAGCCATCTCTCCAGCTCATCATTTCATACACTCTGCAATATCTCAGACACTGGACTACCATACACACACTCACTCACTCGCATACATCACACACACTGTTTATATTTGTATATATTTTGTATATATTGGTTTGTGGTGCACCGTGTTTGTTTATTTATTTGTTTGTCTTGTATAATACACTTTGGTTTAATTTACTACAATTGTTTTGTGTCGCGTCTTATATTGTCCCGCCGCGGTTGCGCAATACCGGAAGTATTGTTTACTAACCCGTATTTAGATTCTCGACCCCGTAACAAAGTAACTAGTGATTTAATACCAATCCAAGCGTTAGGCTAAACCTAGCACCAACAGTCTTGTTGTAAACACAGCAGTACTCTAGAGAGAATCTCCAATCACACCACCCTGCCATCAACAATATTAAGAGACAAAAACACACTGGGAAACACTAGTCAAAATATGCACAGTTGAACTTGTTGGTGCACATGGTACGGTGGCAAGGCACACACCCCACACTCTGGATGTAAGGCCTTAAATACTTGCAGCACACCACTGATTGGCAGAGCGTCATGATGTTAATGATGATTGACAGCCCAGTCAGCCAATACCCTCGGACCCAAGGAATTGAACACAAAAGGTAGAAGAGCAAGAGGGGAGAAGAAACAACCACACAACACACAAACATAAGTGGAACGTAACACTCATGCATATTGTTTTAGTCAAGACCTTTATAATTATTCTACCACCATCACTCAGCCAAGTTTGGCCCATAATCTGTTAACTACTAATACCCCTATCTCACCTACTAATACCCCTATCTCACCTACTAATACCCCTATCTCACCGACGCGGTTTCATTCGGTGGCTGTAAGTATGGTTTATCATGATTCACTGCGAGTTTTGGCACTGTGATTAGGTTTACATCTTTCCGCGCGTCGGTCCTCACATAGTCAAACCGTATAGGTGAGATAGGGGTATAACAGCAGGAATAACAGAGGGGGCGGGGCTTGTAGGACGACGTTCACACACACACTAACGGATTGGCAATCACTGCTGTCTGGCTCTGGATTACATAAATTGTTTGAGTAACGGATTCCATTTTTGAAAAAATAACTAAATAACTGAGTACTTAAATGGCGGAGATAACGCGTTAGATTATTTGTTATATCAAAAAAGTAATCCGAGTCCTCTAACGTGTTTGTAACGCCTTACACCCAACACTGATCATGAAAGTGCAAATATTTACTCTGTACAATTTTCCACCTGGGCGTTTTTTTTTTGGACTTCATAAACTGCATGAGCAGATTATGTTGTTGTTATTATTATTATTATTATTATTATTATTATTATAAAAAATATATATAATTCTTTCATTTTGTGAAGCTGCTTTGAGACAATGACCATTGTTAAAAGCGCTATATAAATAAAATTGAATTTAATTATTTTTCATTTTTAATTAGTTTTCGTTTTTCTGTCATAAAAGTTCTGTTAGAAATGGTATAAAGATATACATTCATATTTTACACTAAACATGCTAAGATGAGTTTTTGTCAAGCCTGCAAATTCATCATGCCGAGCAGAAACATATATGACGATGATAACGCTAAACCGTAAATATTGGCACCATTACATATCCTGTATGTAGGCAATGTATATTTTCTTGGTGAATAAATTATTTAATAAAGACATTCTGAGGAATGTATAAAACGGTGATTTCTGTATAATTTATACAGAAATACCTCAGCACACATCCTGAAATTTTGTATTGTGAAACGCATTGTCCCATAGGAAATGATGTAAATGCAGATAATCTGTTCCAGCCGTCCTAAAAATATTACCAATATTATCATATATAAAGTTTTTATCATATATATATAGTAATATATGTATTATCAATATAAAGCTATCATCATATTATTGCATATAAAAACAATCCAGACATTTTGAATAGAAATGTAAATAAAGTAAAATATTAAATAAATTGATATTAAACTTCATTTAATCTTAATTTATGATTCCTCTCGGCACCGGCTGCATTGGGCCTCCGAGTGGCGCAGTGGTAAAGTGCTCGTCCTATTACCTCTCACAGTCGGAGGTCTAGAGAGAGCTGATTGGCTGAGCTCTCTCAGGGGGGGAGGGATGAGTGGTACTTTGTGCTCCCACATTAATCACAGCCCTACAGCCAATCGGGCGTCTGTGACCTCGCGCACGCGGAAGGAGCGGCTAGCGCTTTCCTCCGAGTGTGTTACTCCGCCTCTAACAGTGCGTGAGCAAGTAGTTCGAAAAGATGCGGGCGGCTGGCGTCACGCGGTTCGGAGGAAACACGTGATAGTGGAGGAACACTCAGACATCCCGGCTGAGTAGTAGTGGTAGCCTTAATGTGGAGCCCCCTAGTGACGGGGAGGAATTGGACACGACTAAATTAGGGAGAAAATTGGGAAAAATAAATAAATACATAAAACCTGAAACGGCTCCCTTTTCTTCTTGCTACCATCCTTGGTGACATTCTTGTCACCCGCGGTGCTACGTCTTACACAAAATGCATATATATATATATTTATATATATATATATATATATATATATACATACATACATACACAGAAAAATATGTACATTTGCTTTGCCTGGCTTTCCACCGACACAAACAGATTTTGAGCGGCTCCCGGACGTAAGCGCAACTTAGCCGGCGTTCGGTTCGACCGCGCATATGCAGACGATGCTTTATATTTCTTGCAAAATTTCCTTTAAAAAAATGTAGATATTTTCTCTATTTACTAATTGACTTCTGAATCAGTCACATGATTTTTGTTGGGGGTATCGGAGTGAAGGGGGTGAATACTTATGCACGCCACACTTTTCAGATTTTTATTTGTGAACATTGTTAAAAACCATTTATCATTTTCCTTCCACGTCACAGTGCGGTGCCACTTTGTGTTGGTCTGTCACATTAAAACACATTTACGTTTATGGCTGTAACGTGACGAAATGTGGAGAAGTTCAAGGGGTGTGAATACTTTTGCAAGACACTGTATATAAAACATTTTTAAACTTTCACCCTGTTGTTCTGCTCTGCAGCTATCGGTGTGTAACGCGACCTGATCCACAGTCACAGGAAGGAACACGTGATCCGCTGCTGTATGGAGTGATGAGGGTTCGGCTCCGCCCTGAACGCTGCAGTTCACTCAGTTACGACTCTTACTCTTTAACTCCCGACTCGTGGGCGTGGCCTGTCCAGCATCGCAGCTCGCAGCTGTGAAGCATAAACTGTGAGAGAGAGCATAATGCATCAGGACTGACCACACACACACACACACACACACACACACACACACACATCTGCCCTGACGCTGCTGTCATTCTGTTCATCACTGCAATATTAAAATATTAGAATTCATTTATATTATGGTGGGAGCAAATATAGAATTTTTGTTTTAAAGTTTTTTTTAATTCCATTTATACCAGAAAGTGTTGATGTATTTAGTTTTAAGATAGTTCTGTTTAAAGTTCGAGCGCTTTAGGTTACAGTGGTGGATGTCGAGCGATCCTTCTTTTTGTGAACATGACTGAGCATTTAAAGTGATAAAAAAAAACAAGCAAATAAATAAAAATCATACTGTGCAGTAGTGTGTGTGTGTGTGTTTGGAAAGCATTTTAAATAACTTAATAATAATAATAATAGGTCTTTTGCTTTTTAAACTTTTTCCCCCTTGACACACTGTGTTCATGGCTTGTATTTGCATACTGAATCCTGATTGGCTTGTGTATTTTATCATAACGATTCGGCTCATATTAGACTCTGTTTAAATGTAAAACGTCTCTATAAAGGATCAGGGCTGCCTGTGTATGTTCCAGTTTGGCGTGTTGGGACAGGGTGGGACTCCATACTGGCCGGAAAACTGAGTCAGACTCATGGAAAAACAGAGCGGAGGGAAGGAAACCGCGGTCGTTACACCAAAAACACGCTGCTAATGAATCCTCAGCTGTGTTCAGCCGTCGGTCAGTGAAGTGTGTTCGTGCTGAGACATCAATAAGGTTTTATATTCAATCTCTCACACTTGTGTATGCGCTTGTTTTTAACTCCAGAAAATCGTCCTGATGTAACAGATTGTAAGCTTTGCTCTATACACACAGAGTCGGCCAAAAACATTAATACACACTTCAGGGAAAGAAAAATAGTATGATGTATATTATACTAATATTATATTAATTATATCATATTATTGTCATATCATGTATATCAGTATATAACGTATAGCAATACATTTAGTATTAAATATTATTATAATATATATATATATATTGCGTACACATGTTTTGGCTGACTCTAATATACAGCTCTGGAAAAAAATAAGAGCATGTGTTGGTCAGATGAACAGTTTTGTTAAATTTTTTTGTGAACTTTGACAATATTTCCTCATTTCAAAACAAACTGTTGTTTAGATTGTATATTTAAAGGAAATGACATCATCACAACACATTAAAATAACCCCAGATCATTCAGAACTTTAATAAGTCAAATAAAACAAAATGCAAATCATTTGTAAACAAGTTGTGTTAATGTTTTGGCTGAATCACGTAAAAAAAAATCAGTATTTGGTGAAATAATAACCCTGATTTGCAGTTTTGGCTCTCCGCAGTTTATCACATTGCTGTTGGGTAACTTTATATACCACACTTTATGACTTTATGACCCTCCGGCTTCCTCTTGATCACGTTCTGGAAGTTTTCTGGACTAAATTGCAGTGGACACTGTATATACAGAATCGGCCAAAAACTTTTATACACACAGTTCAGGGAAAAGAAAAATAGTATGTTAGATATTATATTAATATAATATTATCATATAATTATAATATTATCATATATATGTTTATATATACACACAGTGGGTACAGAAAGTATTCAGACCCCCTTAAATCTTTCACTCTTTGTTATATTGCAGCCATTTGATAAAATAATGTAAGTTATTTTTTTCCCCCTCATTAATGTACACACATCACCCCATATTGACAGGAAAACACAGAATTGTTGACATTTTTGGAGATTTATTAAATAAAAAAAACTGAAATATCACATGGTCCTGAGTATTCAGACCCTTTGCTGTGACCCTCATATATGTAACTCAGGTTCTGTCCATTTCTTCTGATCATCCTTGAGATGGTTCTACACCTTCATTTGAGTCCAGCTGTGTTTGATTAAACTGATTGGACTTGATTAGGAAAGACACCCACCTGTCTATATAAGACCTTACTGCTGACACTGCATGTCAGAGCAAACGAGAATCATGAGGTCAAAGGAACCACCTGAAGAGCTCAGAGACAGAATTGTGGCACAGATCTGGCCAAGGTTACAAAGAAATTTCCGCTGCACTTAAGGTTCCTAAGAGCACAGTGGCCCCCATAATCCTTAAATTGAAGACGTTTGGGACGACCAGATCCCTTCCTATAGCTGACCGTCTGGCCAAACTGAGCTATTGGGGGAGAAGAGGTAGAGAAGACCCTAAAGATCACTGTGGCTGAGCTCCAGAGATGCAGTCGGGAGATGGGAGAAAGTTGTAGAAAGTCAACCATCACTGCAGCCCTCCACCAGTCAGGGCTTTATGGCAGAGTGGGCCGACCGAAGCCTCTCCTCAGTGCAAGACACATTAAAAAACACCTGAAGGACTCCAAGATGGTGAGAAATAAGATTCTCTGGTCAGATTAGACCAAGATAGAACTTTCTGGCCTTAATTCTAAGTGGTATGTGTGGAGAAAACCAGGCACTGCTCATCACCTGTTCAATACAGTCCCAACAGTGAAGCATGGTGGTGGAAGCATCACGCTGTGGGAGCGTTTTTCAGCTGCAGGGACAGGACGACAATCGAGGAAAAGATGAATGCGGCCAAGTACAGGGATATCCTGGACGAAAACCTTCTCCAGAGTGCTCAGGACCTCAGACTGGGTCGAAGGTTTACCTTCCAACAAGACAATGACCCTGAGCACACAGCTAAAATAACGAAGGAGTGGCTGTCCACCAACGTTGACCATCCAACCCGACAGAACTGGAGAGGATCTGCAAGGAGGAATGGCAGAAGATCCCCAAATCCAGGTGTGAAAAACTTGAGTCTTTCCCAAAAAGACTCACGACTGTATTAAATCAAAAGGGAGCTTCTACTAAATACTGAGCAAAGGGTCTGAATACTGAGGACCATGTGATATTTCAGCTTTTCTTTTTTTAATAAATCTGCAAAAATGTCAACAATTCTGGGTTTATCTGTCAATATGGGGTGCTGTGTTTACATTAATGAGAAAAAAACCCAAATGATTTTAGCAAATGGTTGCGCTATAATATACTGTATTAGTGTGTGTGTGTGTGTGTGTGCTCACTTTTGCTATAGTAAAAAAAATTTTTTTTAACTAAAATCAGGCAGATAATCTGAGACATGTTTTACTCTTTAGTGTCTTTTGCTCTTTTCCTTTCTGTCCTCGAGCTCTGAGGTTCATGTGGCTTCCATGGAAGCGTACACACCAGATTATTATCAGGTACTCTGTGTGTGTGTGTGTGTGTGTGTGTGTGTGTGTGTGTGTGTGTGTGTGTGTGTGAGAGAGAGAGAGAGAGAGATAGAGTGTGAGAAAGATATTTAAAAGAAAAAAGTAGGAAAAAAGTCATCAAAAACTATCAGAATTCATGTATAAATAGATGTATATATATTTGAATACTAAATGTATTGCTTAATGTCATTTTAAATGTTGACATGTGACTCCAGAGGTGAGGCGATAGATCGACCTGCAGTGTTTGAGCTGAACTGCTGCTGGACCTCGAGTGGAAAGAATCCGTCCTCCTCATACGTAACGAAGGACTTATGCTGAGAGACTCAGCGCCGCAGGGTCGTGTGTTTAGTTCCCCGAGGCCCTGCGCCTCCTCAGTGGACAGAAATGAAGCCAGAAAGACTCAAACTATAACAGGCACTAAAACGGTTAAACCACAAGATAGATAAAGATTATCTACATAATGACGTCATGTGACGTCTGATCCGCCTCAAACCCTCACTGATCGGATAGTTTCTGTATGAATAACATCCTGTTTCTTGTGTATGTGCGTGTGTGTGTGTGTTTTTTTCAGTGGTATCCTGACTTTATAAATGAATTTAATAAATATTTATATTAGTGTTTTGTGTGCTAAATTAAATGCATCAAATGTGTTTCCCATTGATTAAACAGTTAGTTAGAAATAATCAGATATCTAAAGTGATTCGTAATGTCCGACAGTAAACAAGTTAAAATTACTTTAGGTTTATTTAGATTTATTCTGTTTATTTCTTTCACAGCATAACTACAGGAATATGATCTAAATACCTATCTAAAATAATCTTAATCAAATGACCTGGTCCATCAAGTGCAACAGTAAAAGACCTCGGTGTGATTATAGATTCCAGCCTTTCATTTGAAGCTCATGTAGATAATATCACCAGGATAGCATTCTTTCACCTCAGAAATATCGCCAAGATAAGAAATATATTGTCGCTAAACGATGCAGAAAAACTAGTTCATGCTTTTATCACTTCTAGGTTGGACTATTGTAATGCCTTACTGTCTGGTTGTTCAGTTAGGTGCATAAACAAGCTTCAGCTAGTCCAGAATGCAGCAGCAGAGTCCTCACTAGAACCAGAAGATATGAGCACATCACCCCTATCCTATCTTCACTACATTGGCTCCATGTGAAATTTCGCATTGATTTTAAAATACTACTCTTGACATATAAAGCATTAAATGGTCTCGCGCCGCAGTATCTGAGCGAACTGCTAGTGTCTTACGATCCGCCACGCCTACTTCGGTCAAAGGATGCAGGCTGCTTGTCAGTACCGCGTATTATGAAAACTACAGCTGGAGGCGGAGCTTTTTCTTACAAAGCCCCAAAATTATGGAATAGTCTTCCAAATAGTGTTTGGGACTCAGACACAGTCTCAGTGTTTAAGTCTAGACTGGAGACTTAACACTCTGACTGCTGTCTCACACAAAACAATCTCACTACCATCACCAAGAACATCACACATTACATACGGCACATTTGCGCACCACGGAACTGTGAACTGCGACTTTGCACATTATTCTGCATGTTGTCTTGTCCATGTCTGGACATGGTTTCTATATTCCACTTCAATTCTATTTTGTCTGGACACGGTTTCTCAGTTCAAAAGTAGACTCAAGACGCATCTTTTTAATCTGTCATACACATAACTCATCCCAGTACTCATACTCCAGTACACCTATACCGAATGGCAACTACGCTAATTCTCCCCATCTGTTCTGTATTTCTCTACCCATCCCGAGGCATCGGGAGATTGTGCCAGCTTCAGTAGAAAAAGGCCGACCCTGCGAGGTTCCTGAGGCATCCAGAGAAGGACCAGCTCCAACTGGATTCAGCTTTATGATGGTTGGAGCTACACATGCTGCTCCTGTGCTTCCAGTGATCCAGACCTCATCTGCCCTCTGCACCTACTGACTCGTCCCTATGCTGAACTGGTCTTCATGTCAATTTAAATAATTTCTGTCATATTGAATTTTCACCTGCACAAACACACAAGATGTTATATCATTTCTATCTGTTATCGCCCAAATGAGGATGGGTTCCCTGTTGAGTCTGGTTCCTCTCAAGGTTTCTTCCTAATGCCATCTCAGGGAGTTTTTCCTTGCCACCGTCGCCGTCACCCTTGGCTTGCTCATCAGAGAAATTTCATTCATTCGTCTCATTATTATCTGCACATTTTTCTCACACATCCACACTTCCAATTATTTTCTTTTCTATAATTATTATTATTATTTGTTTTTATTTATTTATTTTCTATTATTATTATTATTATTATTTTATTTATTTATTTATTATTATTATTATTATTATTATTTTTTATTTATTTATTTATTTATTTTTTGTTAAATTTCTTTAATTTTTGTGAAGCTGCTTTGAGACAATGACCATTGTTAAAAGCGCTATATAAATAAAATTGAATTGAATTGAATTGAATATTTTGATTTATTAGAGCCCAAGCACTATTGGGTGCACAGGACCCTCTTGTTTTCCTAAGGATTATTTTCCCCCGCCTTTTTGGAATTTTTGGGGTCTTAACATGCTCAAAAACAGACAGGTTGGAATCTGCTGCCATTAGGATGCCTGAGAGTCGCGTGGCCCGGGGCCCTCAGGGGCCTTTACACAAAATTTTGCTGCATCGCTCATACTTTCTTACACGGGTGCACATGAAACTCGGTACACATTTAGATCTCATTGAGCCGAACAACTTCCGGCTGCATGTCCTGGGCTCAACTCAAGAGGAAGTCAGTTATTTTGGGTCGTTTTTTCCAAAATGCACCCGTTGGATTTTGATATACTCCTCCTAGGGAATTTCTACAATCGCCAAAAAACCAGGTCGATGTGATCTAAATACATTGAGGATGCAAAAATGGAGAGGGATTTTTGATCTCAAGCGGGTCAGACGTGACGATGCCTTAAACTTACGCTGAAAAGTGGTTGATAACTTTCTGTGTGGCCTTATATTCAGTGACATGGTAGTGTGATGCTTTTTTTCCAGCATCTGCAGCCTATCATACACACGTACACATCACAAATATTAACACTTGCACACACACACATGCATGAAAAAACATACTCAGATCTCTGTCTCGCACGCACACACACACACACACACACGCACGACATATTTAGGGCCCAAGCTGACATCAGCCATATTATGTCAGAGTGTGTGAGATGTGTGCTCGGTGTGCGGTTCACCCGGGCTCAAAACAAATAGGTTATGTGGTTCGCCCGGGTAGTGATCGCGCATATATTTCTCATTTTATTTATATATATAAGAGTGTGTGTGTGTGTGTGTATGTATATATATATATATAGCGTGTGTGTGTGTGTGTGTGTATATATATATATATATATATATATATATATATATATATATAAATGTGTGTGTGTGTGTGTGTGTGTATATATATATATATATATATATATATATATATATATATACACACACACACACACACACATTTATATATATATATATATATATATATAAATCTCTTATATCATACTTTATATAGTTATTGAAAGCTTTTATTTTTCTTATTTTAAAATTCCTAAGTCATCTGTGGTCGTATAAGCGTTTCATATCGTACTGTGATTATTAAAATAAAAAATTTAATTCAAATGTTAAAGTTAACATATATAAGAAAAGTTAACATAGAAATTAATGCTATATAGAAGCCTAGCTAATTATCATTTTTGCCGTTTTGATGCCCAAATTCATTCATGCTAAGCTAGCTAGTGTTGCTACGGTAACACTATATTCCGACAAGTTTGGTTATTTCTGTGTAAATCAGGAAGAAAATGACTTTGGTAGACAAATCCATTGGTGTCCAACTGTAACAAACTCACTACCGTTACTAAAACAATAACTAGCCTTTAGCAGAATCAGGGGGTAGGATAAGGACCACCAGAGAAACAGTTGTAGTATTCAAAGTGTATTTACATTTAATATTGTGCTGTACATCACACAGGGACGGATTATGGGTTGTGTGGGCCCCTGGGCAAAACGTTCGCCAGGGCTTTGGTAATTGTTGCTTTGCAGCTTTCCCAAAGAAGACAATTACATCCTCGTAGCTAGGGGGCAGTCATATCATGCGCAGGGCCAGGAACAAATAAATTCAAGGACACCAACAGAATGAAATGGTAAAGTAAGCGAAATCACAAATACTACCCATGCGTGTCATATTTAATAAACTAATAACTTAGATAAACAGCAGGTTTACACGCGGGTTGTCAGAATGTTGTGGAGAAGTGCGCTCATGTAGTTGAGAGGTGGCCGGGCGTTAGCTTGTCAGATGCAAGTTGACATGGATAAATCTGACGATGGTATAAGGTGCAACAAATAGACCCAACAAGAAATATGATGCGGTCAAAATAATATGTGCTGTGAATTTCTTGCCAACTAGAGCCACGGCGGACAAATGATAAATGAAACCTATTGTCCTACCATAAAACTTCGTAGCTACAGTTAATGTTGTCGTTAGCCGTGTGATCCTTTTGTCTTCTTGCCGGCTCATGGAAGTCTTTATCAGTTTAAATTTGCGATTGTAGATCTACTTTTATTACATTACTTTTCGTTCTTTTACTTTATGCCATATAGACATTTGGTTGTTAATCTTATGAGAACAAAGAAGTATAGAAGACTGTATAGAGAGTACAAAGCAAGTTCTCAAGCTGAACTGTCTGAATGAGGAGTTTTGATACTGGCAGGGGGTTTAATATCTGCAGTGAATTTTCAGTTGGATTTTGAAAAGTGCTCCCAACACCTGATTGGCTGACTGGAGGAAATGTAACAATTTTGCACCACTTTGAGTGAGAGAGTGGGGGAGGGGTAGCAACTGTCTACTACAGCATGCTGTCTGCTATTCTAGCATCGAGTGAAATAACCATCAGACAGAAGTCGGAAAATATTAGAACTGATCATGCAGTTTGGATGTCATACAATTCATGCTCTAAATCAAAGCACTTTTGCTAATCATCCCATTTCTATTCAGCAGCCTGGTTATTACCATGGGAAAAGATAGGTCTCTCCCCATGATTTACGCAGAGCCGGCCCAAGGCATAAGCGAACTAAGCGGCTGCTTAGGGCCCCGTGGCCACCAGGGGGCCCCCAAGAGTACATGAAATTACAGCGTTCTTTTTTTTTTTTCATTTATATATTCTTAATATTTCAGTTGATATCATATTGTTAATTAAATCCATTATTCAATAAAAAAAAACAACGCAATATAATTTTCACTGGCTGCTGCAGGATGCATGCACAATTGGAGTATGACCGCCTGAGGTAAGTTAACTTAAATTTATTGAAGAAGCAGTGTCACTGCATCAAAACACTTAATAATGTCACAAAAAAGGACATGTTTCTGGTGCAGAGAAAAGAAAAGGGAAGAAATCAGAGGAAGAGAAAAAACAGCAAGATAAAGGTAAGTTTAAAAAAAATGAGTATAAACTAAACGAGTCTAAATTGCAGCTAACAAATTCAAATCAAATTCAAATTCAAATTTTATTAGTCACATACACAATCATACACAGTATAATATGCAGTGAAATGCTTTATACGACCGCCAGTGACCTTAAAAAAAGAAAATAAAAGCTTGTACGTAAAATAAATAATCAATAAAAAGGAAATACTAAGGAAATAATTTTAACTAGGGAAATTAACTGTACAATAAGGGCATAATGAAATATTGCAAAAATATAAAAATATAGGGTAGATAGAGTATATATGTATATAGAATTAAAGTGTCAGTGGTTGTGCAAATATGCATGAAAGGTGACATGTGCAATTGTCCAGATGTATGAGTATTTAGAGCTCGTCAATTTATGCTCGTGCAAACCACGAGACGGACAAAAATTACTGATGCATAATAAAAAATAAGCTTCTGTTTTATAACTTTGCTACTGATAACAGTTTAACATTACATACACTGGACTGGCCTACGTTTGGGGTCTGTGTTATTATATCATTATGTCTTAATGTTTACAGATGGTGTACAGATGGCAGTTAACCTCATATAATGAGTTATGACACGGTTTCAGTGAAAACCAATTCTAATATATAGATTTATCAATGCCCCACGGTAACAGGCTAAATCAAACATTCCAATGAGCGAACAAAGTGAATAAAGCAAATTCAACAACGAAGCTTCTTCAACGATCTTGGCGACGTATTCGCTTTGGTCTCTCCTGGTGTGAATATACAGTGAGAGCCATGTTGGGGCACGGTTAGTGATTCAATTCAATTCAATTTTATTTATGTAGCGCTTTTAACAATGGTCATTGTCTCAAAGCAGCTTCACAAAAAATGAAAGATTTTGTTAGAAAAGAAAATAATTGGAATTGTGTATGTGTGAGAAAAACGTGTATAGGTAATAATGAGATGAATGAATGATGAATGAAATGTCTCTGATGAGCAAGCCAAGGGGGACGGCGACGGTGGCAAGGAAAAACTCCCTGAGATGGCATTAGGAAGAAACCTTGAGAGGAACCAGACTCAACAGGGAACCCATCCTCATCTGGGTGATAACAGATAGAAATTATGTAACATCATGTGTGTTGTGCAGGTGAAAATGCAATATGACAGAAAAACATTTAAATTAACATGAAGACCAGTTCAGCATAGGGATGAGCCAGTGGACAGGTGCAGAGAGCAGATGAGGTCTGGATCACTGGAAGCACAGGAGCAGCATGTGTAGCTCCAACCATCATAAAGCTGAATCCAGCTGGAGCTGGTCCTTCTCTGGATGCCTCAGGAACCTCGCAGGGTCGGCCTTTGTCTACTGAAGCTGGCAAAATCTCCCGATGCCCCGGCATGGGTAGCGAAATACAGAACAGATGGGGAGAATTTGCGTAGTTGCCATTCGGTATAGGTGTACTGGAGTATGAGTACTGGGATGAGTTACGTGTATGCCAGATTAAAAAGATGCGTCTTGAGTCTACTTTTGAACTGGGAAACTGTGTCTGCTCCCCGAACACTGTCTGGAAGGCTATTCCAATGTTTTGAAGCTAAATATGAAAATGCCCCACCCCCTTTTGTAGATTTTGAAATTCTGAGAACTACCAGAAGTCCGGAGTTATGTGATCTTAAGGCGCGTGGTGGATTGTAGCGTATCAGAAGTCTGGTTAGGTATGTGGGAGCTAAACCATTTAAGGCCTTGTATGTAAGTAATACTATTTTGTAATTTATTCTAAACTGAACCGGTAGCCAGTGCAGGGATGATAATATTGGGGTTATATGATCATATTTTCTGGATCTAGTGAGAACCCTGGCAGCTGCATTTTGGACTAACTGAACCTTGTTTATTGAGGATGCAGGACAACCACCTAGTAATGCATTACAATAGTCCTGTCTGGAGGTCATGAATGCATGAACTACTGTAGCTTTTCTGCATCAGATACAGATAAGATGTTCCTCAGTTTTGCAATAATTCTAAGATGGAAAAAGGCTGTTTTTGTGATATTTGAAATGTGATTTTCAAAGGACAAATTACTATCTAATATTACGCACAGGTCTTTTACTGTCGAGCTGGTAGTAACAGTACATCCTTCTAAGCGCAGGCTGAATTGTGAAAGCTGTTGTGTGCTGGTTTTTGGGCCGATAAGTAATATCTCAATCTTATCTGAATTTAGTAAAAGAAAGTTATTGGTCATCCAATCTTTAATGTCCTGGACACACTCAGTTAGTCCAGACAACTTAGATATTTCATCTGGTTTGGTTGAGATATATAATTGGGTATCATCAGCATAACAATGGAAACTAATCCCATGTCTTCTAATGATGTTACCCAAGGGAAGCATGTATATTGAGAACAGCAGAGGTCCTAAAACTGACCCTTGTGGGACCCCATATTTCACTGGCATTACACCAGACGGTTCTCCATTTAGATCTACAAAATGGTATCGATCAGACAAGTATGATCTAAACCATTTTAATGCCTGTCCCTGAATACCTATGTGATTTTGTAAGCGATCTATGAGAATATTATGATCTACAGTGTCGAATGCAGCACTAAGATCGAGCAGGACTAGCAATGAGATGCAGCCTTGGTCCGAAGCTAAAAACAAGTCGTTTGCAATTTTAACTAGTGCAGTTTCTGTACTATGATGGGGCCTGAAACCTGACTGAAATTCTTCAAGGATGTTGTTTTCCTGCAAGAATGTGCATATTTGAGCTGATACTACTTTTTCTAATATTTTTTATATGAACGGAAGGTTTGAAATCGGTCTATAATTTGTTATTTCATTCGCGTCCAAATTAAATTTTTTAAGAAGCAGCTTAATAACTGCCAACTTGAAAGCTTTAGGGACGTGACCAAGATGTAATGAAGAATTAATAATGTTTAGAAGTGGCTCTCCAACCGTAAGCATCACTTCCTTTAAGAATCTGGTTGGGATTGTGTCTAACTGGCACGTTGTTGATTTAGCGGAGGTAATAAGTTTATACAGCTCTTCCTGTCCTATCCCTATAAAGCAGCGAAAATCTAAATGTGAAGCTATATGCTGAACTGGATCGTGAGATACTATTTGTAAAGTTTTTCTTAAAGTTTTGTAGTAGAAGAGGCGGTCTTTTGTCTGTCTGTTGCTCGGTCTGTCCGCTGTGCTTCGGTAAGCTTTTCTGGTGCCAGGAGAGACTCAGTCAAACACACACACACGTTGTCTGTCAGAAAGGTCTCTGTTTATTAACAGCAAAAGATGGGGTTTATATATGTTTGACCAAACGCCTGGGCTATAGACATATGTTACAAAGAGCATGAACCATTGTAAATGTCCTGGTGAGATCCTGAAGAATCAAAGGAGAGGAAGATAGAGGTGTCCGTCCAGAGACAGATCACAAGATGTTGGCTGGAGTTAGGGGGAGAGGGGGAAGGAGACAGAGGGAGATAGGGAGAAAGAGGGGGAGAGAGAGAGACATAAAGAGAGTATGGGAAGGTGAGCGTGGGAGCGTTCACACCTTTAAGAACAGATGCAAGAGGAGACAGGAAGATAGAAGCAGGAAAGATTTAACACGTTAATATCAAATCTATGAGGAATTGAACAAGAGAGTAGAATCAACTCCTTTATATATAAAATAATTCTAACACTATTAGAGGTTGAACCGCCGTTATGTTCTTCCTGATACTATTGATTTTTTCATTAAAGAAGTCCATAAAGTCTTCACTTCTAAACTGTGATGGGATACTCTCTGCAGCCATCTTAGGTTTTGTTAGGCGAGTCACTGTACTAAATAAGAACCTGGGATTGTTTTGGTTTCTGGCTATCAGTTGGCTAAGATGCTCGGTCCTAGCAGTTTTTAGAGCCTGTCTGTAGCTGCACAACTGTCTTTATACGCATTTCGAAAAACTTCTAATTTAGTTTTCCTCCATTTTCACTAGAGGTTATGGGTTGCTCTCTTTAGGGCGCGAGTATGACTGTTGTACCACGGTGCAAGTGTTTTATCTCTGACTTTTTTTTATCTGATGGGAGCAAAAGTGTCTAATGTACTGGTAAAAATAGTGCCCATGCTGCTAGTCACTTCATCTAGATCATCTGCATTTAGGGGTCTAATAAGAAATTGGGACAGATCGGGCAGATTACTTGTGAATCTGTCTTTAGTAGTCGGATTCATATTTCTAACAAATTGATAACTTCGGGAGACACAGCTAATCTGTTCTATGGGTTGAGTATATATCAGGAGGTGATGATCTGTGATATCATCACTTTGAGGTAAGATCTCTATATTAGAGACATCTATACCATGGGATATAATTAAATCTAGTGTATGATTAAAGCGGTGAGTTGCTTCAATTATATTTTGTTTAACCCCAAAGGAATTTAGTAAATCCATAAATGCGAGTGCTATTGCGTCGTTAGCATCATCTACATGAATGTTAAAGTCTCCTACTATCAACACTTTGTCAGAGTTAACCAATAGGTCTGATAGCAGATGTCCAAATTCTTTAAGAAAATCTGCATCTGGCCCTGGGGGTCTGTACACGGTGGCCAGGGTAAAATATAGCAAGGGTTTATTACGTATTTCATTGAGTGCAACATTAATGATGAGCACTTCAAATGAGTTAAACCTGGGCCTAATTTTCTGAGTAACAGTGAGTACATCATTGTAGATAGTGGCGACACTACCACTACGACCAGTTAGACAGGGCTCGTGCTTATAGAAATATCCTGACGGAGTAGACTCGTTCAGACCAATATATTCATTTGGTTTAAGCTAGGTTTTGGTGAGGCAGAGTACGTCAAGGCAATATTCTGAGATCATTTCATTAACAATAAGTGCTTTAGGTGCAAGGGATCTAATGTTAAGTAGTCCAAACTTTAGAGGTAGATTTTGATGACTTGTTTGGCCTTTCTCTGGTTTTATGGTTATCAGATTGTTTCGGGCAAATTTATTCTTTTTTCTCACTATTGGGGGAACAGACACAGTTTCTATAGGTCAAGCTATGTGTGTGCGTCTATCAGTATGGTGAGTTGTAATGTGCCTGATATCTACGGTATGACTTACCGCCAGTCAGATGGTTCGTAGTGTCCTGGAGATGTTGTCAGAGAGGACCGCTGCTCCAGCTCTGCTAGGGTGAAGGCCATCAGTGTGGTAGAGCCTAGGACGCTCCCAGAAAACATTCCAATTATCAACAAAGGGTAATTTCTGTTGTTGACACCAAGATTGTAACCATTCATTAAAGGCAAATAATCTACTGAACTTCTCGATTCCTCGCTGAAATGTGGGAAGCGGTCCAGATACGACGATCCTTGTCGTGGGTGATGTGCTGCGGACCTTCTCGACCAGGCTCCTGAAGTCCTTCTTTAGGGTCTCCGTCTGCCTCAGCCTAGTGTCCTTGGGCCAGCATGAAGGACCACAGCTCGAATGTTCTTCTTCAGGGCCGCAGGCACCTGTGCAGCAACATCAAGAACACGTGCACCAGGTAAACAGCGAGTGTACGCCTTACCTTTAGCCGTGGTAGTACGCACGTGCCGGACGATGGAGTCTCCGATGACCAGCGCGTCGTGTGCTGTCTCGCGGAGAGGAGCGAAACGGTTTTGGGTCGAGATCTCGAAGACGGGTGGCGGTGGAGGGGGAGAGGTCCTCGCCCGGGGCATGGCGTGCTTCTTACGCTGCTGCATCCAGGCCCCGTGGTATCCCGGCGCCGGGGTGAAGGAAACCTAGGCGGGCTGCGTCCTTGGTGCGTTGGACCTGGGCAGAGAAACACGCGGGGTTGAGGTTGTAGGAGAATTCTCATGGCGAGAATTTACCTGGGACAGGTGAGCGTCGGTCTGCGACAATTTCAGCGTGGCTTTCTGCTGCTGTAGCCGGGTCAGCTTCACCTGTAGCTTGCGGATCAGCTTCTCCACGGCCTCCAGCTCCAAATCCACCGAGTGCAACTCCAATGTCTCCTCACCTGCACTCAGAGACAGAGTCACAACCGACATGGTGTCTTAAAATGGAAATAACGAGTGTTAATTGTAAACAAACTTGTGATAGCCGTGCTAACGGGATAGCGATGCTAATGCCGGCTAAAAGCGGTGTGCTGCAAAACTTAACGATATAACACGCGTTTTGAATAAATATATTATAAGATAGTATGAAATACTTATCTGCTATATGTTCACTCTTTGTAACGGGACGAAAAAAGTTGTAAAATTTGTCAGTCTAGCGGAGCTCGGAAAAAAGCAACGTCTCAGCGTCCTCGTACACGGGTTGCCAATCATGATCACACTACATGTGTACCGTGTCCAGCTAAACCATGCCAGAATCCACCTTTGTACCATATCCCTGTACAGAACGGAGTAATCAGGGGATTGTCAGGGGATTGTCACGGATTGTCCATAACGAACACCATGTTTCAGGCATAAGGGTGTCCATATGTGCACTTGGCACCAGGACACCCTAGGTCGCAGTTCGATGATTGACTTTGTGGTCGTGTCGTCGGACTTGCGGCCACATGTCTTGGACACTCGGGTGAAGAGAGGGGCGGAGCTGTCAACTGATCACCACCTGGTGGTGAGTTGGCTTCGTTGGCAGGGTAGGATGCCGGTCAGGCCTGGTAGACCCAAACGCATTGTGAGGGTCTGCTGGGAACATCTGGCAGAGTCCACTGTCAGGACGAGCTTCAACTCCCACCTCCGGCAAAGCTTCAACCACGTCCTGGGGGAGGTGGGGGACATTGAGTCCGAATGGACTATGTTCCACGCCTCCATTGTCGCTGTGGCCATAAGGTGGTCTGTGCCTGTCGCGGTGGCAACCCAAGAACCCGTTGGTGGACACCGGCGGTGAGGGATGTCATCAAGCTGAAGAAGGAGTCTTACCGGGCCTTCTTGGCTGGTGGCACTCCGGAGGCAGCTGATAGGTACCGGCAGGCCAAGCGAAATGCGGTTTCGGTGGTTACTGAGGCAAAAACCCGGGCGTAGGAGGAGTTCGGGGAGGCCATGGAGAATGACTTCCAGATGGCTTCGAAGAGATTCTGGTACACCATCCGCCGTCTCAGGAGGGGAAAGCAGTGCACGGTCAACACAGTGTATAGTGGGGATGGTGCGCTGCTGACCTCGACTGGGGAAGTTGTGGGTCGGTGGGGGGAGTATTTCAAAGACCTCCTTAATTCTACCAACATGCCTTCCAATGAGGAAACAAAGTCTGGGGACATAGAGGTGGACTCATCTCAGGCCAAGGTCGCTGAGGTGGTCAAAAAGCTCCATGGTGGCGGGGCCCCGGGGGTGGATGAGATCCGCCTGGAGTTCCTCAAGGCTCTGGATCTTGTAGGGCTGTCATGGTTGACACGTCTCTGCAGCATTGCATAGACATCGGGGACAGTGCCTCTGGACTGGCAAACCGGGGTAGTGGTCCCCCTCTTCAAGAAGGGGGACCGGAGAGTGTGTTCCAATTACAGGAGGATCACACTCCTCAGCCTCCCCGGGAAAGTCTATTCAGGGGTCCTGGAAAGGAGGGTCCATCGGATAGTCGAACCTCGGTTTCAGGAGGAGCAGTGTGGTTTTCGTCCGGGTCGCGGAACCCTTAACAGGGTCCTAGAGGGGGCATGGGAGTTTGCTCAACCAGTCTACATGTGCTTTGTGGACTTGGAGAAGGCATTCAACCGTGTCCCTCGGGGAGTCATGTGGGGGGTACTCCGGGAGTATGGGATATCCGATTCCCTCTTAAGGGCTGTCCGGTCCCTGTACAACCGGTGTCGGAGCTTGGTCCGCATTGCCGGTAGTAAGTTGGACCTGTTTCCGGTAAGAGTAGGACTCCGACAGGGCTGCCCTTTGTCACAGATCCTGTCCATAATTTTTATGGACAGGATTTCTAGGCGCAGCCAGGGAGTTGAGGGGGTACAGTTTGGTGGGCTCAGGATTGGGTCATTGCTTTTTGCAGATGATGATGTTCTGTTGGCCTCATCACCCTGTGACCTACAGCTCTCACTGGATCGGTTTGCAGCCGAGTGTGAAGCGGCTGGGATGAGAATCAGCACCTCCAAATCTGAGGCCATGGTCCTCAGCCGGAAAATGGTGTAGTGCCCTCTCAGGGTTGAGAGTGAGATCCTGCCCCAAGTGGAGGAGTTTAAGTATCTCGGGGTCTTGTTCACGAGTCAGGGTAAAATGGAACGGGAGATTGACAGGCAGCGTCTGCAGTGATGCAGGCTCTGTATCAGTCCGTTGTGGTGAAGAAGGAGCTGAGCCAAAAGGCAAAGCTCTCAATTTACCAGTCGATCTACGTTCCTACCCTCACCTGTGGTCATGAGCTGTGGGTAGTGACCGAAAGAACAAGATCGAGAATACAAGCGGCCGAAATTAGTTTCCTCCGCAGGGTGTCTGGGCTCTCCCTTAGAGATAGGGTGAGAAGCTCAGTCATCCGTGAGGGGCTCAGAATAGAGCCGCTGCTCCTCCCCATCGAGAGGAGTCAGATGAGGTGGCTTGGACATCTATTTAGGATGCCCCCTGGACGCCTCCCTTGTGAGGTGTTCCGGACACGCCTGTAATGGAAAAATCATATTTTAATTATATGTATTAATTCTATTTGATTCTTGTAGTAAGTGTGTAACGTAGGCCTTAGAAGTTTGAACTTAGTTGTCGAAGCTTAGAGACACAAGGCCGAGAACAGAATAGAAACAACCTGATTGTAGTTGTCCCTGACTAAATGATAAGGTATGGACATCTAGTCTGGGGCAGATAGAGAGTCATGAGTTTGAATGTAGGAACTTCACGTACGGGGCGTTGATTATGTTAACAGAGATGTTTGTGTATAAAATAGGTCAGCTGGAGAAAGAGATCACCTTTCTCTATGCTGCAACTGTTTGCTGTACGAGACTGGTCCTTCTGCAGAAGTTTAAAATAAAACCTTTGTTACTTTGCTCTTACCCAGTGTATGGATTACTTGTCTTTATATTGGTTTCAGAATTTCCACAACAACTTGGCGTTGTCGGCAGTTCTCCGTGTTTGAGGAGGGCATTGGAGAATCCCGGGGAGGCGTAAGCGCTGACGCCTTGAAGGCTTTTCACTTCATCTCAAACGCTTAATTGGCAATCGAGCGTGAGAGGACCGGGGATTCACCATGTCACCTCAACACCGGAGTTAAAAGAACTAAAATAGTGTGGTAAGGAAATTTTTTAAGTTGTAAGTCTTTAAGTTGTAATTGTTAAAGTTAAAATAAGTTGTAATTGTTAAAGTCAAAGTAAGTTGTAATTGAGTATTAAGTGCACTTTCTCACAGTGGCTGGGATAGATTTAAACTTGGATCTATCACACGAGTCTGGGATTCGTGAAAAGTACCCAAAAAAGTGCAAAGGCGCACAAAAGAGAGAGAGATAGGGTACTGGTTTCGCCTCGTTTCCGAAAAACTTGGCCCCGCAGCAGACGTGCTCGGTGTGAGGACCTCCGGAGGTAAAAGCAAGTCAGAGTGCAGGGTTGCAAGGTGCACACGTAAAAGTCAAGAGGACTTTACGGGAAAAACAGTCAAGGGGACTGTTGAGGTAAATTAAGGTAGAGTGTAAAGTGCACCGGTAAAGTCAAGAGGACTTTATGGCAGAGTGCAAACTGCTGCACCGGTAGCAGTCAGGGAGACTGTGAGAGCTCACTGTGAGTTAGTGGCACGCGTAAATTGACAAGTAAAAATCATGGGTAACAGCAAAAAAAAAAAAAGATTGTTACGCTTGTGGCGTTCCTTGGTAAAGATAACATCTAAATTATGTTATGAGAAATGTTTGAGAAATGTGGAAATCCAGGAAAAAAAAAAAAAAGAAAAAAAAGAGGAATGTAGAATTATTAATGACTGAGATTGCTTTTGAGTTGTGGATGTGTGAATCATGTGTAGATAGATAATTACAATAACAAAAAGAATAACAAAGTAAACATTAATTGGGTAGGATTTAATATGTGGAAGGCAGAAGCAGAAACAGAAGAGAAAAACGCATACAACCTAAAATGCAAGCACAAAACATTGATCCTTTTCAGTGTGTTAAGTCTATTTCAGATCCCGACCTGGACGGCTGCCCCCCGCGACCCCCAGCTCTTAGACAGATAGCCCCTTCAGCAGATCCAGTATGACAGCATGGACAAGAGACTTCTCGGCAGTCCCCAGGCCCCAGCACAGCCAGCACAGCAAGCATGGCTCTGTCTCCAATTTCGTCACATACTCGAACCAAGGTTCAGCTGAAAAGAGAAAAGGCTGATCGACAACCACCACCTGATGACAGCGAGGACGAGAGAGAGGAACTCTTAGGAGCTACAGGAAGTGTTCATCAAGAAATCACTGCTCCAATGATGGAAGTAGCAGGGGCGGATGGCACAGCGATGCTTGTTCACCGACCATGGACAATAAAGGACATCGAAAATGCACATGGACAACTCCCAGACCCGAGAGAGGGGGGAGGACAGAAATTCTGTGATGAAATGAGCAGATTTTGCTCAGAGTTTCGCCCGACATCTTATGAAATGCGACGACTTTTGGGGAGAAAACTAGGTGCGGACTTTGCAAAGATTAAGTATTCCTGGCCAACGGACAATGTTTTCGCACGGCGAGCTCAGGCTGATCATGAAGAAAACCAAGCATTTAACGGTTTTGTGGTGTGCCTTACAGCAGCGTGTAGAGAAGCGTTCCCAGCAAAAATGGATATGACTAAAATATCAATGTGCAAACAACAACCAGGAGAGAGCGTGTCACACTATCTCACCCGTCTCACTGAGGTACATGATGCAAACAGCGGATTGGAGAGGCCTGCAGACATTTCTGTGGCAGCAATTTCACCATATGAAGCACATTTGAGGAACAGTTTCATAAATGGATTACAGGAGGACATCGCTCAGAAGGTGAAAAACACATGCGTTGGATGGGACACTGGAAAACTTAGTCTCATTGAACAACATGCAATACATGCGGAAAAGCTGGTATCACAAGAACAAGATAAGCGCAACAGGAAGAGAGAAGACCAGAGTCACAAAGCACAGCTGGCAGTGTTGCAGATGGTAAGACGAACTGCGGATGTACAGTACAGGAGACATGGAAGAGGACGAGGAGGCCGTGGACGTGGACGTGGGAGAACAAATGGCTGTTATGCATGCGGAAGTGAAGACCATTGGATTAGAGACTGTCCGAGAAGGAGCAGAGGAGAGGAATGGATTAGGAGAGGTGAGGATCAGGGTGGAAATTGACAGAAAAAGGCCGGGGGCGTGGGGAGCAGACCCGAAGGAGAGGGTGAGTCAAAAAATTATTTTTCCTACTAACACTTCTTGCTCTGATCGCAATGAAGAAAAGCTTGCTATCTTTTTCAATGATTCAATTCACGTTTGTATCTTAGAAACATCCACACATGCTACGTATGATCTTGAAGTATACAGTATCAGTAAAATGCCAACAATGGAATTGCAGCTCCATGACAAACAAAATTCATTTTGCTACATTCCATGCAGGTCATTCAGTCATTAAAGCGTGTGAATTTGACAGTTTAGTGAAACAGAGTGGCAGATTCCTGAACTCTGTGGGCACTTCAGGACATGCAGCTGAAAAGAGCCTCATAAAGACAAGCGTGTGGCTTTTTCCGGGTGTACATGATAAATTTAGATTTTTTGCTCTTATTGCTGCCCAGTAAATCTATTGGGGTGAAGATTTCATATGTAAATTAGGTATAAATCTCTTGAGACTAAACCAGTATTGAGCCTGAGGATTTCACTCTTGTGAAATGTGATCCGTTGCCCCTGTTGTATGTGTATGAATGGAAGCTCTGCACTTCAACTGTGAGTTCAGTAAATGCTACAGTGATAGACAAATATATACCAGTAAACACATTATGATATTAGATATGTGTCACATATCTCATTTTTTTAAAGATAAGCTCAGATGTGTAGTTAATGTGGATATAAGCAGTGTGCACATGAGAAAATGTAGCACAAGTGTCACAGTAATCACAGTAGGGACACCCCTAATGTGTTATTGGATAAAAGTAATAAGGATGAGGGAGAAAAAATAAAATAAATAAATATTGGGCCTTTGAGTGACATGTGGTATGAATGAGAGTGATTGAGAATGAACGTCTTATCTGACATTACATTACAGCCACAGAGAAACAAATGCTGATGAAATGCTGAAAAATAATGTGTTAAAGTATAAAAGAACTGTATATATTACAGTACCTACAGTCACAAGACCTGGCCAGGCAGAAAAAATTAAGTTATCAGCATGCAGAACTTTTTCTTTTCTTTTTAAAAAAAGAATTTATGTTTATAATTACTCACTAAAATGTATGGGCAAATGGCAAGCACGATGTAGGTTTAATTAAGGGAAGTGAACTGGCGGTGATCACCCCAAAGTAAAATTTAGGCCCTACAAACTTCATACCCGAATCTTTAACTGAAATAATTCCAGTGTTTAATTCTTTATTTTAAAGCTGTTGTCATGGTAAACATCAGCAACTTCTTATTGTCCAGCAGAACAAGGTCATAAAGCAAACCATATAAAAACTACAATTCGCACATACAAGTCATATCTTAGGTCAAATTGTTTTGGGACAAGATAAAACTTTGGATCCAAGTACAGTAGTAGTCCAAAATATTCTAAAACAAATAAGAAAATTGATGCCAAAGTAGAAATGTAAAAAGTAAAAGTGTTTTATTGCAGAAAAGTTAATTTGATCTATACAATCCTCGAGGCCCCAGTGAGATACACACTCATGGGAAGGGTCTACTGGCCCACAGTGCACTTAGTTGAACTCCGGAAGCAAGAACAATCTTTAATTGAATCAAATTTGGCAGTATAAACTAATTTAATATTGGACATTTCAAGTTCTAAAAGGCCTTTTACAAAAACTGTTGATGAAAAGAATTGTTGCATGATTTCAGACTGGCTGCAGAAAAAAAAAACAGAGAGAAAGAGAGAAAAACAATGAGATCTTTATCTCACTTCTCAGCCAAATCAGATCCTGTAGCAGCAGCATCACCCATGTGTTTATGTCCAGTACAAGAAGCTGAGAAGGCAGGTATAGAATAAAGATATATAGTGGGCTACAGTAATTTGACATTTCTAGTTCATGAAGTTTCAGTATCTTTTATACAGAGAAGAATCACACTTATTTGAAACAGAGTGGTTAAAGTACAATACTAAATTATAAATATCAATGTGGAACCCTCTAACTCCTTTCTTTCACTGTTAAACAGCTTTGTTCCACTAGGATTGATCCACAGTAAGCGCCACTACAGAATCCGGATATAAAATGAACGTGGATGGAACAATATTTTGTGATAGAGAAATAGGTGTTAACAGGAGTTTGGTTATAGCACATGAAATTTAAATAGTATAAATGTAATGCTCAAACTAACAAATTATATTCTATTTCAGAAAAGCAGATGCAGCAGTGAAGGCCGTGGCCAAACTTCCCCTTTCCTATAACCATAACATGTGTGTGTCTAATGCTCTCACCCCCACAGCTAACCTTGACGAGCTTCAGAGCTACAGTCACTCCAGGAGAGGAAACACTCTGAAGAAAAGCGGGATGTGTTTTGACAGAAGGGGTTTGGTACGACCCCAATCACAAGCCATGTCTACCTATAAAGCTATTTCTTTCTATGCTAAGTTGACACACGTGTAAGGACCATGTGTCAAAAGGGGGAATAAGCGATAGTATATGCATTTGTGTTTCTAATAACATACTGTACTGTAGATAAAGGAATTAAGATGAAGCCAGAGCACACAAAAAGTAAAAGGATATTGTGAAGATGAAATGTTATGTTATTGTGCAAAACTCTTTGAGGATTTATTTTTAATACAGGCCCACTGACAGTGCTCCTAACACCACAAAAAGAAGTCAAAGTAGTGGAAACAGAGATGAGGGTACACGCCAGCTACCCCAAACATGTTCCAGAACCGAAGAGAAATCAACACCGAGGTCAACAAGGGTGAGCAGTGACGTGCTAGTAACCTCTCCTGTAAACCCCAACAGACCCTCACCTGCACGCAAAGTGCATGGGTCAGAAGAACCAACTAGAGTGGACAGAAACAACGCAGAACCACGACTCTCCACTCAAATTCATCACAACAATAAGTACACTACATTTGAGGACAACACATGAAGAAATTGTAAGGTGTCAAAGTAGCAGTAGCACTGAGTAACATTGGTGACATATAAAAGTAATTAGAGTTAAAAGTAAGTGTTGTAACTACTGACAGGATAGAAGACTGTTTTAGAGGACGGAGAATATTAGTGACTGAGATTATTCACACTACAGACATTGAATTAGCTGGACTGGACCCTTGCTTACAAATGAGAAAACACCCCAAAGCAATTTGGGTAACTTTAGGAATAATAATAGTTATGGTTACCCTGATGTGCCTACTTATTGAGAATTCAGAGAGAAACGGCGATGGTAAAGTCTATTTAACAAACTCAAGCCACATGCATTTAACTAGAATAAAGAGAAGAGACAGCATGATAAAAAGGCATAACACTAATCTCAATAGATGTGCAGGGAAATTGGGAATGTGCCCTATCATTAGACATTGCTGATAATATAACAGACATACACAACCTCTTGTGTTGTGTATGCCATGTCATGTCCTCGGGCTGGGTAGCACTGCCCCTAAATAATGTCACAGCAGCAGAAGCAAATGCAGACAACACGTCTTGTATTATACCGATAACCACCATGGCCATCTTACGGATATCTGAATACTACAAACAAACAGGGAGGCCAAACCCAGCAGTCCCTGAGTGTAATTATTCCAATAACCTATGTTTTGATGCCCCAGGGAGCTATTGTTCCCCATTGCCTGTTAAGAAATATGAAGACAATTCTACTTATATGGTCCCATGGCAAAAAGGAGACACTTGCGTTGTGCAAGATCAAAGGGAAAATGGGGAACCTGACTTAGGATGGTCTGAGTGCACCACTTACGTTCGTATAACCAATCGTTCAAAAGGTAGGTCACCTAAATATAGTATAGATGGTAATTATTTTCCAAATGATGGTAGTTGTCCGTTCATAGAACTATCGTCAACACAGTAATGTGGGTGTGTGGGTCAGACGCATATGTGACCTTACCCAGGTATTTCAATTGAACAGGCTCATGTTATTCTGCATATGTAACTCCTAGTGTGTCAGTACACACAGAAAATCCGTGGGGGCCACGGATGTCAGAGAATAGAAGAAAAAGAGATGTCCCTATTAAATTTCATGGTTACACTTTAGGAAACCCATGGACTAGCCCAGGAGCAAATGTAGGCTGGTCACTCTTCCTCGGCGGAGGAACAGCTGTAGCCCTAAACAAGGTAAATGGTTTAGCATACATGTTACTAATACTAAAAAATGACACCGTAAAGGCCTTTCACGCCTTTCAATGATGATCATCAGAATATCAGCAACATCATAAACCGCATGAAGAAGGCTTTGCAACCACCTCCCCAAGTAGAGTCTTGGATCTCGTGGTTAACGCAATTATGGGGAGGCTGGGGTTATTGGCTGGTTTATAGTGTTCTACCAATTGGGATTATAATCTTGTTAGGCCTCTGTATAACACCCTGTATTTGCAGATGTATACAGGGACTAGTTCTGAACACAGTAAATTATCAAATGTTAAGACAGACTGACAACATAAAACGGAAAACGGACTGGGACGACCCGACTTCTGACAGAGTTCAAAATTCCGGTGACTATCATTTTGAATGTTTAGATCATGATATGGAAGAAGATATAATGTAAATCTTTAGAGAAATGTCAAGCATGTATATTTAAGTAGGTTGCAAAATTTTTTTTATGCTTTTGTGTCGGGGGTCTGGCCCCATAAAGACATCTGTAGTGTCCTCTGTGTGCATTAGCGTGCTAGTGGTGATGTTTAAAAACCCAGGTTGGAGAGACAATACCTGATGAAATTTACCTAATGCATAGCTTATTAGTATTGTTTTGAATTGTAGGATTAAAATATTTAGGTTGTCATAGAATGACAAAAGGGGGAAATTGTAATGGAAAAATCATATTTTAATTATATGTATTAATTCTATTTGATTCTTGTAGTAAGTGTGTAACGTAGGCCTTAGAAGTTTGAACTTAGTTGTCGAAGCTTAGAGACACAAGGCCGAGAACAGAATAGAAACAACCTGATTGTAGTTGTCCCTGACTAAATGATAAGGTATGGACATCTAGTCTGGGGCAGATAGAGAGTCATGAGTTTGAATGTAGGAACTTCACGTACGGGGCGTTGATTATGTTAACAGAGATGTTTGTGTATAAAATAGGTCAGCTGGAGAAAGAGATCACCTTTCTCTATGCTGCAACTGTTTGCTGTACGAGACTGGTCCTTCTGCAGAAGTTTAAAATAAAACCTTTGTTACTTTGCTCTTACCCAGTGTATGGATTACTTGTCTTTATATTGGTTTCAGAATTTCCACAACACGCCCCACCGGAAAGAGACCCCGGCGAAGATCCAGGACACGCTGGAGGGACTATGTCTCTCTGCCGGCCTGGGAACGCCTTGGGATCCCCCCGTAAGAGCTGGAAGAAGTGGCCACGGAGAGGGAAGTCTGGGTATCCCTGATGAAGCTGCTGCCCCCGCGACCCAACCTCGGATAAGCGGAAGAAAATGGATGGATGGATGGATGTATTCACAATATAACACTAGAAAAAACTGCAATGCATTCAATAGGTAAATTTTTCATCACCACAACTTCAGGCAACCCCCCTGACATTACACAATGGTATGGCCGATTCAGCGTCGCACACCGGAGTGCCGGCCGTCGCATGCCTGCTTAAACAATGCATAACAGCACGCCAAAATAGCACAACACATTAAATGTCCGGGATTATGAACATGCATAAACAGAGGGAGCAATTTACATTATGTCCATGTGCCATTGGAATCGTGTGTGCACCCACACTAACGATGGCAGCGGGAGGGGAGTGAACGTGATGTTTTTCAGAGGTGTGCGTGCGTGCATGCGTGAGCAGAGGGAGAGAGAATGTGAATGTGTGTGCCAGGGTTGCTCAGCGGTGACATCTAGGCCAGCTTTGTCACAGCCTCCACTACAGCCCTGGGACTGATTACACTGGTCAAACTCTTACACTGCTACACTGGTCTGGGGGCCACTCAGCGGGCAGGTTAACCGCTTCCATCCCACCATGCTACCACTCCCTAGTCAGAGGGCCTTCTGTAAGGCTGTTAACCAGAAGCCAGGGGCCCCATGGTAGGGGCCCTTGTATTCAGATGGCCCTCTAAAGGTACACTACACCCTCCTCCCTAGGGCCTCCTAGTAGGGCCCTCATAATCAGAGGGCCTCTAAAAGCCCCAAAAGCCCCCATCCTTCCTAGGACCCCCTGGTAGCCAGAAGGACCATAATAGGAGGGCCTAAGAGGGACTTCTAAAAGTAGGCTCCCATGCACCCATTTTCCTTTAAAGTTCCTATAGCAGGGCCGGGGGCCCCTGAAAGCACCGACCCCTCCCACACCACCACCACCAGCATAATTCAAGGGCCCTTGGCAGCCAAACGCCCTCCCTATACAGTCAGGGGCCCTTGTAGGCAGATGATCAAAGAATGTAGGCCCTCTAAAATAGACAAACGAAAATACATTGTTGATAAGTGTTGCAAATGTTTTTGGGCTAGGCACCCCAACGGCCCCTGGGCAGTGGCCCTGCTGGCCCGGTCCGTAATCCGTCCCTGACATCACACCATTCACACACACCAGCCACTCATGTACCACTCACTAAGTCCGTGCTCGGACATACACACACACACGTATATAGAGTCTTTTCTCCATATCCAAAAGTCCATAAAAGTAAAACAATAGAACCAGGGAACGTCCCGTTCTGGGTCCGATATCCTTGTCGTGAGTGAAGTCCCTTTAATAACTGCGCCGGAGCAGCCGAACCCTTGGCACCGTGCGCACACTGCCACTGACGTGTTCAATCCTGGGGGATAGCCGACACTCCAGGGGGCTGTTCCAGAAAGCATGTTATGTAACATACCCGGATAAGTTTGAGGGTAAGTTAGTGGATAACCTCAACTTTCAGTTCCAAAAATGGAGGTAACTTGCTGGGTATGTATGCAACCATAGCAACTTACTCTCTGAAGACAACCTGCTCGGTAGCAGCTTATGTTCCAGGGTAAGTTTATTTCAGAAGGTTATTGAGCATGGTGGCCCTTTTAATGACGATCCCGTGGATGTGGAGGCACAAATTATACAAGTTTTTTTTTCACCGGGAGAGAGTTATAAGACCGTGTATTGAGGTTTTTTCATTTCCTAATGATTATTTGAAAGAGCGTTATTGGTTTTCAATGGAATCGTTAATTTACTTAACACATCTCCTGAAACCGCATATTGTAAATGTCACAAACGGCGGGTCTGCGGTTAGAAACATTCCGTGCATAGCACTTCGTTTTTTTGTGTCAGGGCATTTTTTGTACAATGTGGGCAATGCAGAGCATGTGGGAAAGGCAACTGTATGTCTGGCACTTACACTTCTTACACACACGTGTACAGGTCCCTGGACATAAACCTCTGTGTGGTATTAAAGAGGAATTCCACAGAGTGGCAGGTTTGTCCTTTGTAGTAAAATCGATGACTCATATTTAATACTGTGCGTAGTCATACTATTTATATCTACTGTATACATGTATTCATCCTGCACATACACACACTTGATCCTTCCATATATAACTTTCTATTTCAGGGTTTCCAAATGTAATTGGTTGCATTGATGGCACCTACATTCCTATTAAAGCTCAGTCAATAAATGAGGGAGACGATGTTAATAGGAAATCTATTCATAGTATCAGTGTACAGGTAACAACTTAATTTTTTGTGCTTAATTTTTTGCCTTGTTAAAATAATTAAACTCATTAACTTTAATATGTGAGGCAACTCACATCATTACTAACGATGATGCAAAATGGCCAGGATCTGTGCATGATGCCAGACTTTTCCACAAGTCATCATTATGCCAGACATTTTGTAGCACAGCCAAACAAAAGGGGCGTTTTCATACGCAGGGAATTGGTTGTGGAGCTAATGTTGCTCACCTGTGGCCGAAGGCGTGCCCTAGCGGTTTATTTTCCCCCATTGACAGTGGTTTGGTCACCGGGCAAGTTCCCACGCATGCGCGATCGCGACGCAAAGGAACCCGGAAGTGACGTGGGTCACATGATCCGGCATAAAGCCGGAACCGGCATTGAGGCCGGGACGGAGAGATGATGACAGTGCGCTGCTTTTTGAGAGAGACTGAGAGACTGATTGTGGATTATTTTGGTTTAATTTCATTCAGTACCCAGCTCCTTCCGTTTCTCGATCTCCCAGACCTACCGTCGTCATTTGGTGAGATCGAGCCATCTCTCCAACTCCACCCATTCATACCTTTTGCCGTTTTTCAGACACTGGACTTTCATACACACACTCACACACCCGCATACATCACACACACTCTTTTTTCGATTTGTATTATATTTGTATTATATTTGTATATATTGGTTTGTGGTGCACCGTGTTTGTTTATTTCTTTATTCCGTCTGTATAATACACTTGGTTTAATTTATTATAATTGTTTGGTGTCGCGTCGTGTTTTGTCCAGCTGCGGTTGCGCAATACCGGAAGTATTGTTTTCAAGCCCCTGTTTAGATTCCCGAATCCGTTTATTTGTAACCAAGCGGTTTTATAAATCCAAGCGTTACATAGTGGTGGCCCGTACGCACGGGGAATCTGTATTTTGGGATATTTTCCGGTTTTGTGTGATGTGGCTGAACAAGATGGACGCTAATGCTAGTGCTAATGCTAAGGCTAATGCTAGTAGTGCTGCTAAGGCCGACTGTGTAGTGCATAATAACATGCCGGCAGATGTAGAGGATGCATTTAATACACGCCGTAACCCTACAACAGACTTAACTTCATTGATTAGTTCTTTATATATATCTGATAACCATGATGATGACAATGATGATGATAATGATATTATTGTTCATGGGTCTGATATTGGGGTAGTGCACACTACAAAAAGAACTGTATCAATGTAAGAGGGACTTGGGGGCGCTTACTGATAAAGTGAGCTCCATGGAACAGGAATATAGACAATCCATGGACAGCAGTCTCAACCGAGAAATCAGTCTGCGTGACGCAGTGGACGCGAGCCTGGAAGGGCTGCAGCGCTACTGCCAGGAGGCTCTCGAAAAAATGGAGAGAGCCATCGTTGACTGTTTTCTGCGACGGGACATCATCTGGGAAAACCGGATGAAGAGACTGCGTCTCACTGGTACGCCCACAGGTTACAGGCCTACACCATCTCCTACACAACTTCGTCCCAGCACCCCAACCACTACAGCGATAGCCAAGGTGAAGCTACCAAGCACTCATGCCATCGCCGACGTTCCTCCTGGTGTTCCAACACACTCCTCGGCTCTGCTCTCCTCCCCACTTTCTTCTTCTTCTTCTCTGCATGCTCATCCATCCATCTGTGTGGAGTTCCCAGCCTTCTGCGACGCGTCAGAGACAGCTGAGGTGAGGAACTTCATCGAGCAAGCAGAGAAATACCTGGAGATCAGACCCCTGACCCGACCAGAGCTACTGGGAACCCTCGGCTCAGTTCTCCGAGGGCCGGCTCTCAGTTGGTGGAAGGCGGAGAAGGGCAAGGTGAAGGACTGGCAATCTTTTAAACAGGCGTTCACGGCAGCATTCATACTGGATGACGACCTCGACGAAGAGGAAGACAACCTGAGGTCTCCGGTACAGCGGCCACAGCAACGCCTGGGAGACTCCGCCAATGATCACCCCGCCCTCTGTCTCATGGGGAAACCTGATAGCTCCGAGGAAGAACAGAAGGGGCGAACCCTGGAGAACAGCAACACGAGAGTGGTGTTAAGAGGAGCGGCGAGCACCTTGGAACAACAGGTGGAGAGAGGCGCTAGGGGAGAGAATGATCGCGAGGACCACTTTAATCCAGGTCCAGATGCCATACCCCGAGCACCCCCGCCGCTGAATGGAGCTGACACCCCACGTCTACCCACCACGTCCACTAAAGAGGCCTCCAGCTTCCCGAGAGACCTGAGCGAGATCATCAACGCCCAACAGAACGACCCAACGATCACGAAGCTGCTCTCCAAAGATCATCAAAGAGGCATACAAGATCAAAGGGTCACCTTTGAAGGTTGTCAGGGCGTGATATATCGCCGGGTACCGGTAAAGAAAGGAGAGAAATTTCAGCTCGTTGTTCCCCAGTCTCTAATAAAGAGTTTCCTTCAATACTATCATGACAATCCACTGGGAGGACACTGGGGACAACTGAAAACCCTGCTGAGGTTATTAGAGGTGGCGTGGTGGCCGACTGTGCGGAAGGACGTGTGGCGTTATACCAGAGCTTGCAGCATGTGCCACCGACACAAGATAGGACATCCATCAACACCCCGACAGAGACCTATCATGGAGGAGGGCCAACAAAGAGCAGAACACCGGAGATCCAGACAAGCCAGATGTCACAATACCCGGGGGGAAGCAGCGCACTTTCAACCGGGAGACTTGGTGTGGATCCAAACTCGACTTCCCTCCTCCACAACAAGAGATTCTGCAAGGCGAGTGCCCCAGTGGGAGGGTCCAGCAGAGATAAAACCCAGAAAAAGACCGAAAAAATACACAAGGTCTTGGGGATACCCACAAAAAGCCGAGGATTACAGTGTGGCGAATTTAAAGTGCTTGTGCGGACATTCTCCTCAGACGCCGGAGGCTTGGGGGGGGGGGGGGTCTATGTAGCACAGCCACACAAAAGGGGCGTTTTCATATGCAGGGAATTGGTTGTGGAGCTAATCTTGCTCACCTGTGGCCGAAGGCGTGCCCTAGCGGTTTATTTTCCCCCATTGACAGTGGTTTGGTCACCGGGCAAGTTCCCGCGCATGCGCGATCGCGACGCAAAGGAACCCGGAAGTGACGTGGGTCACATGATCCGGCATAAAGCCGGAACCGGCATTGAGGCCGGGACGGAGAGATGATGACAGCGCGCTGCTTTTTGAGAGAGACTGAGAGACTGATTGTGGATTATTTTGGTTTAATTTCATTCAGTACCCAGCTCCTTCCGTTTCTCGATCTCCCAGACCTACCATCGTCATTTGGTGAGATCGAGCCATCTCTCCAACTCCACCCATTCATACCTTTTGCCGTTTTTCAGACACTGGACTTTCATACACACACTCACACACCCGCATACATCACACACACTCTTTTTTCGATTTGTATTATATTTGTATTATATTTGTATATATTGGTTTGTGGTGCACCGTGTTTGTTTATTTCTTTATTCCGTCTGTATAATACACTTGGTTTAATTTATTATAATTGTTTGGTGTCGCGTCGTGTTTTGTCCAGCTGCGGTTGCGCAATACCGGAAGTATTGTTTTCAAGCCCCTGTTTAGATTCCCGAATCCGTTTATTTGTAACCAAGCGGTTTTATAAATCCAAGCGTTACAATTTCAGTTGGGTATGTTTTGCTCTATACAATGTTATTTATTTATTTATTTATATATTTGTATTGTACACTTGAATCATTAAAGGACAGTACAATGGTTACTTGCTGGGGGACAGGGGATACCCTTGTCTGCCCTATTTAACCTGTGATCCTGGACCATAGACACGCTATAACCTGGCTCACAGCCGAACACGGGCCAAGGGGGAGATGACCATAGGGATCCTCAAGTCTAGGTTTCAGTGTCTGCGTGGGCTCCGGGTCAGTCCAGAGAGGGCATGCAACACCATAGTGGCTTATGTTGTGCTTCAGAACATTGCCACTATAAGAGGAGAGAGCCAACCTCCTTATATTGACTTTGGCCCAGAGGAACCTCTACAGATTTTTGCGCACAACAGAGATGGAAGACTTTTGAGAGACAGGATTTGCCAAAATTACTTTTATTAAATAGTTTGCACTGGTCTTTATTTCTTTATTTCCTGAAAAACAATGAAAGTAAAATTAAATAAAATGTGTTATTTTAATGACATTGCTTTATATACACAACACTTTTAACATGCAACAGATTAATATACGCACAAGTTCTCACCATAAGGCGATGCTCCAGTAATTAAATTTCTAGTGTTGATTTTTTTAATGGATATGATGTTGCATGCCCTCTCCATGTCACTTTCATATTTGGTTTTGAAGATGGACCTTATACAGCTCCTTTGCTGGCAACTAGGAAGGAAACTAGGATTTATTATAAAATAATTAAATAAAAGATTGTCAGACAATAAAATTTAAATATGGACACAAATTCTTACATTGATTCGATTGTGCATTGAGGTTGAAGGACCTTCATTCGTGGAGAAATCCCCAGGTATGTACTGTGAAAGAACAATGACAGTTTGTTACTCTAATGTAAAAAGGGGGCGCTGCATTATAATGGTATGCATCCTACAGATGTCGCCATTAAAAACGCGCGTTTCGAGAAAAGGGATCCCGTGACTTGCCGCGGCTTTGCGCGGCTGTGTGCGGCAAGCTGTGAACATGCCCTTCATTACCTGTAGGGGGCAGTCGTGTTTCAGTCTGAAGTATTGTGTGTCTACTGAAGCCCGAAAATGTGTCCAAATTAAACTGCGCATGCGTGTTTGGAGACGCTGTGCCCGCGCTGTGTATCAGTCGGTTGTGGATCATCACGGAGGTACTACATGGCGTGGCTGGAGCTGGAGTTTGTCGTGTTCGAGGTAAGTTTAGCTTTCTGTTTTGGATGTGATTCTCGCTTTCATGACTCCCAATTAATGTTCATCTTAATCTCAGGACGTACAATTAGCAATATTTCAGTTTTTAATAGTGTGGAGATTCACAAAACACCGTTTTCGTGTAAAAACCTGAACCTACGGAGCCCCCCAGGGGTCCTGTGGTAAATAAATAAATAAATAAAATAAATACGATCCGAGCGCGCGGATTAATACACCGAGATGTGTATTTCTTACCCCCACCCCGAGTGAAAACGGCGTGTTCAGACAAAGCCTCGCCAGTGAGATGCCATTTCTGAACAAACTGAGTCGTGTGTGTTAAAGCATTAAATGGTAAAAGAGCACTAGCAATAAACGTTTTTTTCTGAATCCGAATTTTATTAATAAGTTACAAGTTAAATTTCAACTGTAAAGAACCTGTACATATGTTCATACAGTATTGACAGCAGCTCTAATTTGTCTAAATCGCATTGCGGACAAGAAAAAGAAGTCGAGTCATCCTGTGACCTTGCATGCTTAATCTTTCCACACATGATTCTTGCTTCTCACTTTTTCCTTAATCTCCGGTTCGGTTCTGGTTTCGGTCTGTTCTCATGAGTTGTGAAGCGAGAGGAACAAAGTATAAATATTGTTCATTTGCTAAATTAAGTATCATGAATTTTAATTGAATATCTATCTCTATTTTTTTCACAGCAGTTTGTGACTGAAAGTGTGTCTGCATCTGACTTCAGGAGTTTCCTGACCAACGTATCTAACGGTCATATTTAAAAATCAAAAAGTACAAAACGTTTCTGTTAGTGTTTAATTTTGTTTCTATGATTAATACTTATTTGTGGTGTTTTATGTTTTGTACATCTTTTCAAATTGAGACCTCATTTGTAAGTTACTGTTTTCTTGTTTTTCTATAAATTAATCAAATGTTTGCTTGTTATTAAACGTATTTTTTATTAAAAAAATAAACGAATCTGTTTTATTATTAGCTGAGAGTGTGGTTTATTTATTTATCATATTTGGTCATTGTAACATGCATTAGGGAGCATTATCTCTGCGAAGTGTGTCTGCTATCTGGGAATTAATTACCTTTACTTGGCTATTTTAAATAAATCTAATTTGTGCATTAAATATAATTATGTAACTTTTACTTGATTTCTTTGATTGTTTCTTTGATTATGTGTAAAGAAAATACAATTTATACATTCGTGTTTAATTACAAAAAAAATATTTTAATGGGGCGGCGCGGTGGTGTAGTGGTTAGCACTGTCGCCTTGCACCTCCAGGGTCTGGGTTCGATTCCCCGGCCAGGCTCGATTCCCGTCTCTGTGTGCATGGAGTTTGCATGTTCTCCCCGTGCTTGGTGGGTTTCCTCCGGGTACTCCGGTTTCCTCCCACAGTCCAAAGATATGCAGGTTAGGCTAATTGGCGTTCCTAAATTGCCCGTTGTGTGTATGTGTGTGTGCCCTGCGATGGAATGGCACCCTGTCCAGGGTGTACCCTGCCTAGTGCCCGAAGTCTCCTGGGATAGGCTCCAGGTCCCCCGCGACCCTGAACACAGGATTAAGCGGTATAGAAGATGAATGAATGAATGAATGAATATTTTAATGGTTAGTGATTGTTGCAGACATTCACATTATTTTTTGGGGAAGAGCTTGGCTTGTACAGGCTACTCATCAGCAGTCGGCGCCCCGCTGTAACCAGAAGATCAAAGGAGCAGTTATCGGCTGACACGTAGCCTTCTGAGTTTGGAGACCCACAGAACCCCCACTGTATTATAATGCCTCTTCTCATCTTTCATTCATGATTTCGCTGATGGGGGAATTCGTACAATTTGGGGGTTTTAAAAACAATTAACAAGGCCAAGTAGACGTCTCTGCCTAAAATGTTTTTCGCCAGCAAAACACCTCTCTCTCTCTCTCTCTCTCTCTCTCTCTCTATATATATATATATATATATATATATATATATATATATATATATATATATATTCACAATCACATTCCAGCTCTTATTCCCAGCTGTGGTCAAATAATGGATGAAATAATTATTCAATGCTGGACACAAACAGCAAAAAATATGAAAAGCCCTAAGCACTTTATTGCTTTTCATCATGTTTTTTGCTGTTTGTGTCCAGTATATATATATATATATATATATATATATATATATATATATATATATATATATATATATATATATATATATATATATAGTTAATTCATGTCTATGATCTAAAAAAATATAAAAACATATGATCTTTTTGAGTTATGAGTTGTTTTTTATTATTCATAAGACAACCTTTCAGTTTTGTAAATATTCTAGTTATAGTGTGTTAAGTCTTTCTTAAACGGTTTTGAGAATTAGACCATCCAGCTAAGATCAATATTATTTATATTAAGCATTTTATTTCTATTTATTCTATGTTTTGCTGGAGAAATACATTTTAGGCAGAGACGTCTCGGTCTTGTTAAATAGTTTTAAACCCCTGAATTGTGCCAATTCCCCCATCCGAAACCGGTTTGATAACTTCTCACCTATCAAAGGTGAGAAGAGGGACTGAGCTGTAACTGAGTGCGCTTTCACGTTTTACTGTAAAGACACACACACACACATACAGGCACGTGCAGAGGGGGGAGGGCGGCGGGCGCTTGAGCACCCGCCCCTTGCCTCCAGGATGCCTCAAGCATGGGCGTAAATTTCATTTAACAGTAGGGGGGGACAATAAATATAAAATTTCTCATGAGCAATTTTTGAAGGGGACACATATAATACAGTCAAATTGTACTTATAAAGATACAGTATGTCCTCACAGTGAAACACTTTGCCTCTATCATTATTATTGTAGCACGGAGACTGCACCATTATGGTTATTTTCAAAGTTTTTCTCAGGTTCAATGACAAAGCAGATTTTTCTTCAAAACTATTTATTGCATTGTTTATGTTGTTTACAGTCAAGCCATCAACATACAATAAAATGTAAACATGAGATCTAAACTAAAAACTGTGCTCCCTGTGCTGGTGCTGGCAATATCATCTCTTTGTCTGCTGTCTCCGGCTCCCTCCTGGTCCTGAATCTGCCCCTTCCTCTACTCTCACTGTCTCAGAACAGACTGACTCCTGAAGCAGAAAAAAATGCAGGAAAAGATGTTTTCCATACTCATACTAACTAACTTGTTTACATTACACTTGCTAAATTGAAAGATCATACTGTAAATTGGTGAGCCTATTACTTTCTACTAAACAGCCACAACTCAAAAAACATTAAAGAAATTGTTCACCCCCCCAAAATTTTTTAAAATCTGTCATTATCCCTTCAATAAAAGCACCACACTTACCCAACACTGTACACCTGATTGACCCTGGTCTACCTGTCCCTCAATAATTTCTGTCTCCTTTGCCTGTGATTGATATTGTGACATTAGTATTTTCATAAGCACCCATTCTTAAAGCCAAATTGCCTTAATATGTGAACTTGTACTTACTTGGCGTTTAAGTCACTGAAAAATTATCTTATGTCCATTTATCTAGGACACTGCAAGGCAAGTTTATTTATACTGTAGCACATTTCATACACAATGGTCATTCAAATTGCTTTACATAAAGAAAGTAAAACTATCAGAAAATAATCACAACAATAAAAACAAGGAATAAAAAAAGGTTCAAAATTGTATTTAAAATTAATTAAGACACTTAGAACAGAATGGATATTGATTATACAAAAATATACAATTCGGACTAGGCACAGTGCTCATTTAGTAAATGTACAGCTAAACAATATGCTAATTGTGGCCGTTAATGTTAAGTTAACATTATGCCAAGTCGTCACAAATAAAACCCTGCATGGGAAACGGCGTTTGTGTGTTAGTTGCAGTGCACTTTTTTCAGCGGATTTTTCAGTTCAGTTTATCAACTTGTAATATACAGTATCTCACAAAAGTGAGTACACCCCTCACATTTTTGTAAATATTTTATTATATCTTTTCAAGGGACAACGGTAAAGATATGAAACTCTGATAGAATGTAAAGTAATCAGTGTACAGCTTGTATAATGGTGTAAAGTTGATGTCCCCTCAAAATAACTCAACACACAGCCATTAATGTCTGAACTGCTGGCAACAAAAGTGAGTACACCCCTAAATGAAAATGCCCAAATTGTGCCCAATTAGCCCTTTTACCTTCCCGTTGTCATGTCACTCGTTAGTGTTACAAGGTCTCAGGTGTCCTTGGGGATCAGGTGTGTTAAATTTGGTGTTATCACTCTCACACTCTCATACTGGTCACTAGATGTTTAACATGACACCTCATGGCAAAGAATTCTCTGAGGATGTGAAAGAAAGAATTATTGCTCTACACAAAGATGGCCTAGGCTATGAGAAGATTGCTAACACCCTGAAACTGACCTGCAACACGGTGGCTAAGACCACACAGCGGTTTAAAAGGACAGGTTCCACTCAGAACAGGCCCTGCCATGGTAGACCAAAGAAGAAGAAGAGTGCACATGCTCAGCGTCATGTCCAGATGTTGGCTTTTGAAAATAGACGTGTGAGTGCTGCCAGCATTGCTGCAGAGGTTGAAGGGATGGGGAGCCAGCCTGTCAGTGCTCAAACCATATGCCGCACACTGCATCAAATTGGTCTGTATGGCTGTCGTCCCAGAAGAAAGCCTCTTCTAAAGATGGTGCACAAGAAAGCCCGCAAACAGTTTGCTGAAGACAAGCAGACTAAGGACATGGCATACTTGAACCACATCCTGTGGTCTGATGAGACCAAGATAAACTTATTTGGTTCAGATGGTGTCAAGCGTGTGTGGCGGCGACCAGGTGAAGAGTACAAAGACAGATGTGTCTTGCCTACAGTCAAGCAAGGTGGTGGGAGTGTCATGGTTTGGGGCTGCATGAGTGCTGCCGGCACTGTGGAACTACAGTTCATTGAGGGAACCATGAATGCCAACATGTACTGTGCCATACTGAAGAAGAACATGATCCCCTGCCTTCGGAAACTGGGCCGTAGAGCAGTATTCCAACATGATAATGACCCCAAACATACTTCCAAGACAACCACTGTCTTGCAGAAGAACCTGAGGGTAAAGGTGCTGGACTGGCCAAGCATGTCTCCAGACCTAAACCCTATTGAGCATCTGTGGGGCATCCTCAAACGGAAGGTGGAGAAGCACAAGGTGCCTAACATCCACCAGCTTCGTGACATGATCAAGGAGGAGTGGAAGAGGATTCCCATGACAACCTATGAAGCTCTAGTGAACTCCATGCCCAAGAGAGTTAAGACAGTGCTGGAAAATAATGGTGGCCACACAAAATACTGACACTGGGCACAGTTTGAACATTTTCATTTAGGGGTGTACTCACTTTTGTTGCCAGCAGTTCAGACTTTAATGGCTGTGTGTTGAGTTATTTTGAGGGGACATCAACTTTACACCATTATACAAGCTGTACACTGATTACTTTACATTCTATCAGAGTTTCATATCTTTAGCGTTGTCCCTTGAAAAGAAATAATAAAATATTTACAAAAATGTGAGGGGTGTACTCACTTTTGTGAGATACTGTATACATTTTAGGAATATATTAACATTTGCAGACATCATTATATGTGGAATGGAACTTGTAAGCCTTTGAATGGTGTTAAAAATACTTGCAAAACAAGTATTGCAGCCATACATTGGAGGGAACTTCTGAGGTGGTCAGTGATTGATGGCACGGTCGGTCGGAGGGGGTTGTGATCACACCTATAGATCTTTTGTTCTAGGCTATCGGTCAAATATCTCTCCACTTGGAAGCAAAAACATGGAAGGGATTTCAGCATCTCGACGCACATACTAAGCTGTTTATAAAGTAGACACTGTTTGTTTTTTCATTTTGTAATCTTTCCCGTGTTTACCGTGTACTGTACAATGTATATTCATTTTTTAATGAATTACTGTAAATAAACTACACATTCCGTTGATTTACCAGAAATGACTTTTCTGTTTTTTTGTGTGTGCTAAACTAAACTTCAGGGTCAAAGTAATAGCGATTTTATTTGAAAAGTATTATATATTTACAATGCTGATAAGTTCAAGCTTAGATTCATATATAAACTGCTTCAAAGTCTTTCCACCCCGTGACCGCTGAAATCAGACAGACGGAGAGCTCAAGGGAGGTGTGTCTGTGTGTGTGTGTGTGTGTGTGTGCGCGTGTGTATGTGTGTGTGTGCGCGTGCGCTTCAGCCTGTCCTTTTTTCAGCGGATTTTTCCGCTACCGCAGATCAGTTTATCAACTTGCAATACATTTTAGTAATATATTAACATGTGCAGACATTTATTTGAGGGTGCGCTGCCCTCTCTTGCCCCTGTGTAGAGCCTACACACACACACACACACACACACACACACACACACACACACACACACACACACACACACACATCTATCTATCTATCTATCTATCTATCTATTATATAAATACACATTTGGAATCTGCATCTACATTTTCTGTTACAAGTATAGAATTAGGTTCAGCTGAGACTCATGATCAATGGTGTTAGGGTACTTATGTAGTGATAATTAGTTTCAGCCAGATCATTAAAACTAACAATGGACTATGACACTCTTGAGAGGGGATATGAAGGTGTTATTCATTTATTTATTCTCTACAAGGGTGCGAACTACAGTACAGACCAAACTATAACTCTCTCTTACTACTATAAAAATCCTAAATATAAACAAACAAAATACAGCTTTTTTTCCTCAGAGGTAAACGGAAAAGTGAAGTTGTTCAGCTGTTTACTGTCACTGCAGCTTCTTCAAAGTCTTCCCACTCCGTGACCACTGAAATCCGACACGACACCACGTTAGGCTACGTCAGTGGTTCTCAAACTTTTTCTGTCATTCCCCACTTAAGGGGGTGAGCGAATTTTCAAGCCCCACTTGTCAACAAAATAATAACGAAATCGACCAAAACTCTTCTGCCCCCACCATCCCCACCATGAATCCAAGCTCAAGATAGGCTACATTAGGGGTGGGTGATATAACCAAAATCTTCTATCACGGTAGAAGCAATTTTCTAACTCAATAATGATATATAACACAATATAGCAATTTGTATCTGAAAATGCATAAATAAAAATTCAAACACAAAGAAACTGTTTTACATAATGTAATTTTATTTAAACTGTGAATTGCTGAGGTTTGCCGCATTTTTTTTACTTTGGCCATATTCGTTTGGATGTTTGTATTTCAGATGATAGAAAAGGTTTGATGTGTTTCCACCACTTGTTAAAACAGTGCACTTGTGTACCTTGCAAATCACGTTCATCTCATTCGTATCACTTTTCTTTTACCCAAACCAATTCCACACCACAGACGAGGCATATTTTTTTCTTTACAGTCTCCTCGTCACATGTAAGCAAACTCACTGCTCCTGCAGCGTCTTCTTCCATTGTCGAAGTGTATGTGAAGCCAAACACATCAAAAGTGGGACGAAACCGCGGCACCCGATTGAACCAAATATCTGCGCAAATGCAGCGCAGCGCGACAATCTGGATACCGCAGTGATGATCTGGTTTATTTGCGCAGCCCGGTGGATCGCGCAGCGGCGCTCGAAGCACAAACCTGCGCGACCCACTGTGTTTTATTTAAAAACAATTCATTTAAAATGTCAGGACTGTTTAATATTGTTTCCGCCTTGCCATGCCTGGATTGTACGTGCGCATACCAGCGGGGTAAAATGTATTTTGATGGTCGGCGCAGTTTATTTCTGTCAGAGTCGCGCAGTGCTGCCCAGTGGCTCGCGCAGGTTTGTGATTCGAGCAGCGCAGCTCAAGTTTGTCCGACGTTAAACCGTTATTGTTCCACTATGGTTCCACTTTTTCTCCCGGCCCACAACTGATGTTATTTTAAATGTACTTGTATTAATGATCCATTTATTTGTGTGTGATTGTTTTGAGCGTACGCTCTTCATTATCAATAAAGAAAAGCATGAATTAGAATAGGTACTTTCCTGTTTTTCCTCCCGTTCATTGCGCCCCACCTGTCATGTCTGTATTCCCCACTAGTGGGGCGCGCCCCACAGTTTGAGAACCACTGGGCTACGTCTTGACTCATTTGTATACCGACGGTGATTGGATGTTTCCTGAGGGCTCAGGGGAGTATGTGTGTGTCTGTGTGTGTCTGTGTCTGTGTGTGTGCGTGCGCGCGCGTACTTCTTCTACTGTTCTAAAAACTCTAAATATAAACAAACAAAATACAGCTTTTTTTTCAGAGGTTGAAAAGTGAAGATGTTCAGTGTCACTATGCAGATGTTACACTCAGTGGAGTTACCGAAATCTTTGCTTTAGTCCTCATTGAGTTGCCACACATCATTTCCACATTTCACTCGCTTTTATTCCTCTTATGTGAGCATAAACAGTGAAACATTCCACAGGTTTATAATACACCGCGGCCAAGTGAACCACGTTCCCGTCGAACGAAACGAGGCATAATCGTGGTGTTTGCTTCGGTTATGACACACCATAGTTTATTACCTGCTGTGGTAGATCTGAATATTTATTCAAACACAATAATAAAGCTTTATATCCTCAGGAGGGCTCAGTACATTGTTTTAGCGATAGTTTCACGGAAGCGAGTTCAGAACTAATAAAAAAAAAACATCCGAAGCTTCAAAAACATCCGAAGCTTCAAATAGAATGAACGAACTAATGAATTTTCTTAAAACGTTAGAAAATTAAGTAGAGCTAAATCCCTAAATCTCCTTATAAAATATCGCTGATTATCAATGCGAGAATGAATGGCGAATTGTCATATGGCGAGGGATAGGCTTCAGTGAAATTGATATAATTTATATATATGTAATTGATATACTGTATATACAGACGTGTGTGTCATTTTAATCCAAATGAACATTTTAATGCTTTCTGATACACTTATCAACTTATCCACATACACTTATCAACACAAACTCTCCGTGCACGCACACACAATCTCTAAAAAATTAATATTAATAACATACATATACAAATAAACAAATGTAGGTGTAATAAAAGTAGTCGTGATGTCAGTACTCGCCCAGCAAACCAGCCTTTTGCAGCGGCTTAAAACGTATGAATTATCTTCAAATATAAAAAAAAGCGAAAAGACACTCGATTATTTTGCATAGGTTATTTGTTTAATTCAAAAAGTTCGTAAAAACACTTTAAAACGAGAGAAAATCTGTTAAAATCCTCGTTCGCCTTCTCAGCGTTAGGTTGCGAGTGACATCATGATTTGAATCTGCGCGCCACCGGGGAAACATAGGGAAACTGACTTTCTCGGACCACCGGCTTTTAGATAAAGTCCTTCCATGCGCCATCTGGCGGATATTCAGTGAAGCGCAACACATTAATTTTAAATTCCCGAATGTTGCCTCCGGCAAGTCGCGGCACGCCGCGCGCTAAATTGCGGCCTCTCGCGGGAAAACACGCGCAGTTTTAAAGGCGACATCTGTACCTCAGTGGATCTACCAGTATTGTCCACTTCTGTCACAGCAGATGTGGTCTCTTCATCTTCATCCTTCAGTGAAAATATGCAAGTATACGATATCTGGCAAAAAAATAAAATAAAATAAAAGCAACTAAAGGTACCTGACAACAAAACACTTACAACTGTGACAGACTGTGTTCTTTCTGTAGCGTCCAATAATACAATCCCTCTATCAGTATCTATAAGAACATACAACTAATAAAATTCTCAATATTAAAGAAAAAAAACAATGCAGGAAAAAACATGTCAAAGTAATACAACTAAGATCACAGTAGCCTCCAGTATACATCATATGCAGTTAAATACAGTAAGCCTGCATAAAAACAAAGCATGTTCAAAAGCCTTTAAGTGACAGAGATAGTATTTTATTAAGTCGTACACTGAAAAAAATTTGGAGTAGGATTTACTCAAAAAATGTTAGGAAAGTTTTTTCACTTAGAAAATGTGAGTAATTTCAATAGAATTTCCAAGTAAAAACTAAACACAAAGAACTGTAGCTTTAATTAGAAAATCTCAGTAAAGTAAAGTTTACTTGGAATTTCCTAGTAAACTGTATTGACTGTTTCTTTATATATTTTACTCAAGGAATGCTTATAAATGTTTTTTTTTTACACAATAATCCTAGTTATCTTATTTTAAATGGAGTAACCTTTACTTTAAATATTATTTTAACATTTGATGTTGTTTATGTATTTAAATGGTGGTCAATAAAATAACACTGACATACATTTTACTTGAAATCTTTTATTTCTTTGAGATTCCTTAACAGATGAGAGCATGAAATAAAAAAAGTAGTAAAACTGCATTTGTTTGATAAATGGTACACTATAGTGCATTTTACTCCAGTAAACTTTTTTTAGAACAACCACAGTGCATTAAAGTGCATAAACATTTAAACATATAAAACCTTTAAATATAACATGAACACGAACAATCTCAGTTGCAGATATAAAATACAAAAGTATAAAAGTGCAAATAATGTTAAACTAGTAGCTGCCTTTCTTGTAAAAAACAAAACAAAACAAACAAAAAAAACAGTAAAACAGCATAAGTGCAATAAGTGCAAGTACTGTAGTGCCCAACTAGATTACAAGCTTTCTATGTAAAGAGTTAACCTTTGGAGAAAACTTTAAAGCATCTAGCCCAAGAAAGATTTTCTGGAACACTTCAAATGTGTTTCTCAGCTTTGGGGGATAGCTCAAATTTAGGGAGTAAATGCAGCCCATGAGTAAAATACATGCATTTGTGAGATTTTTACATCCCAGCAGCACCTCAGTACCCTCGATGACAATGATGACATCAGATATACTGGCATCTTCCTCTTCTACAGATCTGCTCAGTACAATGATTTTCATGACATGACGGGCGAAAGTATCCTTAATCATGTCTCTGCTGACATCCTGTGAAATATACAAATCAGAGCAAAGTGGTTAAAATACTGTACAGTATCACCTTATCAATTTCTATATATAGCTATCATACCCAATAGTAGAGGTAAACAATATAAATAAAGTTCAATGTAATATTTGCCTTGTACAAGTGCATTTTAAAAACTAACGTTAATCCTGTGTGATTAAGACGCGAAAAACAGGGTGATTATTAAATTTCGGCAGCTCGAACTTTACTGGGACAGAATGCTAGAACACGACAGGGCAATGCCTCGAGCTAAGTTTGCACGGATGTTAAAACTCATTTTTACAATAATCGTCTGACAAGATTAAGGTCATATGTGACCTTCTAGATTTTTCTCTCTCTGACCCGGTTTATCCCACCCTTCATCAGCACACGCACTCAGGACTTGGATCATGTTGCAATTTATTGCATTTCATTAGCACATTAGCACATGGCAAAACCAGGTACATCAAAACGGAAATAAAAGTATCAAAATACCACAGATATTGAACAAAAATACACTTGACAGATGAATCAATACCTATGCTGTTGAATACCTTTCAAACAGTGCCTGACATTTCTTGTGAAATTATATTTTTTACTTTTATTGTGGAGCTACAACAGATTGCAACTTACCCACAGCAGTTCTCCACAGCTCTGCTGCAGACTGTTCGAACACAGTGGGAAACAGCGCCTCTGGCGTAACCAATAGGAAGCGCATTCACATTAACGTAGGATTTACTTACAGAACTCATATTTATATCTGTGTAACATTTATAGTTAACTCTGTCAACTATATTAATAACTTCATTTAGTAATGTTTTAACTCTGTTTAACAAAACTAAGATTAAGTTTTAACGTTATCCAAACATCTGTTAACACTGTTAACATGAACACTTTTAGCACTTGTACCTCAATAAAAAAAAGAAACGGTAGGCACAAACCACTGGGGCTGCAGATAGCTTAATGACTCTACACTTTCCTGCAAATATATTTCAATTAATTACTTAGCATATTAATAACTTACCGTGGTAAAATTCACATTAGCCGTGGTGAAATCTCTCTTCCTTTCCTCTGTGCGCGCGGCTTCAAACTTCGGAGCCAAAGTGGAAGTACGTCACGAGTCTGCGTGCACGCAGTCCATTACCTTGCCGAACTGAGTACATTTTACTTTAAGTTGTTCAGTTTTGGTGTGATTTGATTAGATGGCAAACACTAAGTAAATATAACTGAGGAGATTGTATTTAAATTTACATATGTATTTTAGTATAATAAATGACAAAGAAACTGCAAGTAATGTACTGAATTAAACATGACATTTTTAAGTAAAAAGACAAAATAGTATTTGTTTGTAAAACATACTTAAATAATGTTACCATTATTTACAAGGTCAAAAAAAATCACTTTTTACAGTGTATAATGAAAACAAATCATAGTGGTATATTTACATTTCACCATGTTAGTGTCACTGGTGGCTCTTTATTAAGGGACAGAGCCGCTTCTCAGATGGGGTGAGGGGGGTGCTGGGTCCCCACCAGTTAGATGGGCTTCAGCCTTCTTTCTATTAGCTACATGACAGAACGAATATACTAAACCGTGTTTAATAAATAGTTCAGTGATCGTGTAATAAGATATTACCTTTTTGCAGAACGTTTTTGGGTTTCATTTTCACTTGGCTTCTGGTTCCAGAAGGATTAAACCTTATTAAATAAGAAATCATAAATTCCTAGTCAGTATACATTGGTATTTTAACCTAAAAAAATTAATGGCAGGGAAAGTAAATGCTTTCATTTAACAGCCAAAAGGATGCTGAAGGGGTGTTTAATTATTTTGCATTATAATAAAAGGGGAGGCGATGTCAAATTAGCACTTTAATATAATCACGCATTTACTCGGTCCCTTATTTTTTGCCAAGCCAACTTTATCCGGTGCAGCCGTATTGCTTTTTTTCATTATTATTGGCTTGAATTCCTCATCTGTGTGCATTAAAACCACTGTGAAGTATGCTGCTCTCTTTTTTTCACATTGATTTTCCATTTTGACTCATGAAATCAGCGATCCATTGAAAATGTCTTTATGAATGCACCGTGCACGCGCACTAACTCTGGGTAACCAGTAGAGGGGATTAAACTTAATCTTACAAGGTGTTTTGGAACCGACATACTCGAAGTATGCGGGTTTGGGGTTAACCAACCCAGAGGTTAAGATTAACCAAATGGTAAGTTAACCAAGCTTTCTGGAACACCCCCCCGCTCCCAGGCAACACACGAACACAGAAAAAAAAAAAAAAAAACCTCCTGCATAGCCACAGGAGGAGGGAGGCCATCAGTTTGCAGTAAGTACACAAATTTGGGGTAAATGCCTCGGTGGGCTACAAATAAGTGCACAAACAAATATTAAAACCTTTGTACTTGCATGCGCTTTGGACAAATATATCCCACATTCGGGTTTACAAACATTTAGCAATTAGCTGTTTTAGCATTTAGCATCTAGCTATTAGCTCAGGCAGTCAGAAGGTTGCTGTTACCTAGGCCCAGCCTCTCTTCCTCTTTTATATTAATTGCTTAATTAGCTCCCACAGCACCCCCAACAGCCAGGAGCCCGTAACCAGGCAACCGCCTGTTACACCCCCTCCCCCTCGGAAAAAGGCATGACTGAGGAGACTGAGGAAAAGCACAGACCCAGACAAGGTCGCCCTCATTGTATGTGACAGCACGTCATCTGAGGTTGTAGTACTTCGCCTGCCTTTCCTGGGCACTGGCCATATTGCTCCGGACAACCTGGAACAGAGCTTCCTGCTGCTCCACTGTGGAATATACTGGATGGTGAGAATATACTCAGGTGAGATGTTTCGACGCAGCGTTCTTTCCAATGGTCCTTTTAGTTTGCGTCCCAGTGCTATCTCAGCTGGGGTGTGGTCAGTGCTTTCCTGCCAGGCTGTGTTGTTGATAGCAAACCGAAACTCTGGAAGCCATTGGTCCCACTGCTTGTGGTTTTCTTTGATGAACGATGCTATCATGAGTTTTAATGTCCAGTTAGTACAGTACGTTCTGTTGGTTTGGGGATGATATGCGGTGGTGAACTTCTGGGTGACGCCCCACTGCCGGCAGATGGTGTTGAGCAGCTGAAAAGTGAACTGCGGACCCCTATCAGAAACCAGGTAAGCTGGGATCCCCACCGTGTGAAAATCTCCTTGGTTAAATGTTGGCTATGTTGTGAGCCTTTGCTGTTCTCGTAGGAAACATCTCAACCCATTTGCTGCAGTAATCTATGACTACCGGCATCATTGAGCTGGGATGACTGTGGAAAAGAACCCATGAGATCCACTCCCAACATAAAACCAGGCTCCACTACAGGTGTGCTTTGTAGTAGACCTGCCAGCTTACTTATGCGGAGTGTATCCTTCTGACATGTGGTGCAGTTCCTGCAATACTCCCAGATGTCACAGCGTATCTCCGGCCAGTAGGCGACCTCCCGCAAGGTCTTCATCCGCGCCAGATGACCACTGAGAGGGTTGTCGTGGGCGTACTGCAAATATTGAGGCCGGAGTGATGTTGGGATGACCAGGCTGGAGATGGTAGATTCTGAGACGTAAGCCAATTAGGGTAACGGATTGGCTACAAGAAGGGAGACTTGGCCGTGAGTGAATGTACAGAACGGGAAATATGCACCGTCTCTTCCCGGGATAGTGTAGGAGCGCTGGCTAAAATTAATCTGTACACCAGCTTCTGTCAAGAAATCTAGCCCTAACACACAGGGAAAGGTAAGATCGCGATCTTTCATTACAAAAAAAACAAACAAACCTCGATCTCTATTCCATGCAAGGAACATCTGGCATGCAGTTTGCCTATCGCAGCCTGTACCAAGCCGTTGGCTAATGAGAATGTCCTTTTGCAGACTGCCACTTTTCGGTTGGTTTCTTTATCTTTTCCCACAGTGCCTCGGTGAAGAGGGAGAAGGTGCTACCTGTGTCAATGACTGCTGTGCAGGACACGTAATTTAAGGCGAACTGTACCATCAACAAAGAGCTGGCCTGGACTACGTTGAGGCTGGTGGGTCTCTTGCCCTCCTTCATTTGTTGGGATGCTGGAATGGGGTTCTGTCTCTGCCTAAAAGCTTTGGCAGCATTAAAATCTCTTTCCACCAGCGTCCCGATTCGCACCAGCTAGCTTATGGAGATGACTGTGCGCCACAGCAGACTGACAATTCGGGGGTTACAGTTCCTCAGTGTTGCTTGAACAATTTCCTTCAGTCATCCCTGGTTTCCATCTCAGGCAGAGAGCTCGATACTGAAAGGCAAAGTCCCTTATGCTCTCATCTAGGCGCTGGATTCGCTCTCTCAGACGCTTCTCAGCCTCGATCTCATGATCCTCGGTGAGGAACGCATTCAGCAGCGCAGCTTTGAATGTCCTCCAGCTCCTGACACTGTGTCTTTCTGCGGTCCACCAGTCCTTAGCAGTGTGGGTGAGTATAGAAGGGAGTGTTGCTAATATGTCCACATCAGAAAGCGGGTGCAAGGCTAAGTACTCTTCACACCTTTCCACGAAACTAATGGGAGCTTTTCCTTCAGTACCCCAAACCTAGGGAACTCCAGCTTTGCAGGGGCCTTGAAGGTAGGAGCGTGCAAGCAGCTACTGGGAAAGGGAGGCTGAGAGCTGGGCCCTGGTCGAGGGAACGGAGTGGAGGTTGCGACCGATCACCATCATGGCCTTTAGTTTTGAGTCCTGCCTCTTCATACACTCCACCATAGAACGGCCTACGTCGTTCAATTGACCTTCACATTGTTCTTTTATTGTTTGGCACATTAGTCGCATCTCTTCCTGTACGCTCTCCAGCTTATACTGGCTCCCTAAAATGTCCGAGTGGCGATGGCGTTGCAGCTCCTCCATCCGATCAGCCAGCTCATCCATTCGCTGGGAAAGTTTATTTTCTAGTGTCTGCAGCGCCGTCTCCAGCTGGTTAAGGCGGGTTGCCAGCACCATAGAGATGAGACTCTGGTCGTCTTCGGTGTCGATGGGAGGAGGAGGCAGCGGTTCATCGGGGAGTGGTTGTTCTACCTCATCGTCACCGTGTGGGCCTTCTTCGTCCACCCCAGAACGTTCATCATCTGCGTCTAGATAAAGATGGCCAAGAGAGTTAATGAGCTCCTGGATGGGCTCACGTTGTGTCACGAACGGGCCTGCAGTGAAGTCATGAGCTACCGGTCCTTCCTCAGCTCGTGCATCCGACTCAGCCATTGTCTGCCACAATTTGCCTTTAACAAACAGAATGATTAACGAACAGAATGATGGAGTGTATTGCAAGGCATAAAACGGTATGAGAGAAGGTTGTTTAGGTAACTGCCAACAGCACCAATAACCATGCATGAATAAACAGCAATGACAACACATAAATGTAAAATACATATAATACATACATACATACATACATACATAAAATATATATAACATTGTAACGCTGGGATTAATATAAAACCTTTTGTTACACAAATACGGATTCGGGAATCTAGGAAAGAGCTGGTAAACACCACTTCCGGTATTGCGCAACCGCGGCGGGACAATAATAGACGTAACACAAGAGCAAGTAGTGAAAATAAACCAAAGTGTATTATACAAAACAAATCAATAACCAAACAAACACGGTGCACCGAAACCAATATATACAAATATAATACAATAATAAACAAAGTGTATGGTGTATGCAGGGGTGTGTGAGTGTGTATGAGTGGAAGTCCAGGGTGTAGTGTATTGCGGAAATGAAATATGAGTTGGAGAGATTTATTCTCTGCCTCACCAGGATTGATGTCGCCACTGGGAGCAAGAGTAACGGAATGAGAGGTGAATAGTGAGTGTCCAACGAGATTAATCCAAATACTGATCATCCGAAGGGAAGCAACCTACTAACTCTCTCTCAAAAATACACAGCGCGCTGGGGAAATCTCTCCGTGCCGGCTTCCTCGCCGGTTCCGGCTTTATGCCGGATCACGTGATCAGTTCGCATCCGGGTCCCTCGCGGCGCGATCGCGCATGCGCGTGGGAGCTTGCCCGGTGACCAACACTGTCATAGGGGAAGTTTAAAACCGTTCGGGCACATCTTAGGCTACAGGTGAGCAGCATTAGCTCTTCAATTCATTACCTATATATAAAAATGTCCCTTTATGTGGCCGCGCTACATAGACCCCCCCCCCCCAAGCCTCCGGCGTCTGAGGAGAACGTCCGTAAAAGCGCTTTATCTCCCGGTTGAACGTGCGCATCTTTCCTCCGGGCATTGTAGTATCTGGCTTGTTTGGATTGTTGCTGTTTTACTCTTAGTTTCACCTCCTCCGTGATCCGTTGTTGCCTTTCCAGAAGTGAATAGGCTGTGTGATTGGGTGTTGGGGGATGGTTAATGAGCCTTTCCAGAGGACCCTTAAGCTGTCTTCCAAGTGTGAGTTCTGCAGGTGTTTTCCCAGTGGTTTCCTGTTGGGCTGTGTTGATGGCGAATCTCAGTTCCGCTAACCATTGGTCCCAGTTTTGGTGGTGGTCCCTGACATATGAAGCGATCATCACCTTTAAAGTTCTGTTTACTCGCTCAGTCAGGTTGGTTTGTGGGTGGTAGCTCGTAGTTAGCTTTTGGACGCTCCCCCATGTTTGGCAGAGGTGTGCCAGCAGCTGAGACGTAAACTGGGGTCCTCGATCGGATACTAGATATTTGGGGACTCCCCATCTAGTAAAGATTTCTTCTCTCAGTACCTTTACCAGCTTTGGCGTCTTTACATCCCTAAGGGGAAACATTTCCACCCATTTGGTGAAATAATCCACCACCACCAAAAGATATTCATTCCGCCTTTTACTTCTTGGAAAAGGACCCATGATGTCCAGTCCCACGGTGTGTCCCGGCTCTGGAACCATGGTACTCTGTAGGAACCCACTGGGTTTAGCGTTGTCATTTTTGTATTGTTGGCACACGCTGCAGGTCCTCACATACTGCCATACGTCCTTCCGCACCGTCGGCCACCATGCTACAGTGGGAGCCACACCAAATAGCCGCGACAGTGTGGCTGAAGTGTGAATGGCGTGTGAATGGCCTTTGCACGCCGTAATCCCCCCTCCTTTTTCTGGCCGAAAGGCGTGTCAAGATTTCACAGTAAACACGCCCATTCAAGCCCTATTTATTCATTTACCTGGTGCCACCACTAGATGGCGCTTCGTTCTCAAGAACACATTAAAACAAGCCAGCTGCGCTGAGTTGCAATCACGTGATTTTAACAACCCGCCTCCACCCCCGCCGAACTGACGCTGCCAAACTACAGAGATGAAGATGGCGGCTTAACGGACTATTCGTGGTAAGTGATGTTTTATTTTATAAAATGTGTTTGGGGTAGTTTACAGTTTATTTCCCAGTTTAGTTTTTTATTGGCTGTTTTAAATATCACTGGCAGCAGCAGCAGCGGTCAGATGTGACTTTAGAGAACTTAATGTTCTGTTTACCAAGTGTGGAGTTAATATTACAGCTTACTGTCAGTGTCACACACTCACAATGTCACTCCACTTTACCTCAAAAACATGCTCAAGCTTCGACAATACTATTAATGTCCCTATTACAAGAGCTGCACTACCCGATGAAGAGTGTTTGTGTTCTCTGTAAATACTGAGAGAATCTCACCGCGTGCTGTCTGGATAAATTCAGCGGTTATTTATTCTCTGGTTAAGAGTTAATCTGCAGGTTATTTCTGTGACTGTAATATAATGTGATGCAGTTGATGAGGGACACAGACTGAGGGGAGCTGTACAGGAGCTAGTAACGCTCATAACCCGGTTTATATTTTATACACTTTCCGCGGTAGCGCGAGCGCTTAGTTAACGAGCTGAATAACAACACTGAAGTGTTTATCAGTTGAGGAGGAGGAGGGGGGAGGTGTGTGTGTGTGTGTGTGTGAGGGGCTTCAGTAAGTTATAGTTTGGCTTCAGGGATGAACTAATGCTCATATACGAGTGTTATATCGCTTAACTTATTTGTATGAGAAGCGCATTAAGTAAATTCCCGGTTAATTTAATGCAGACGATAATACAGACAGTCACTGGTTAACACTAACACTGTTCACTGGTTAACACTAACACTGTTCACTGGTTAACACTAACACTGTTCACTGGTTAACACTAACACTGTTCACTGGTTAACATTAGCACAGGCAGTTTATTTACATTACAGAATCCCCAAAGCAGTACTTTACACACTCTGTGGTAAATAGGTTTATTAATATATTTTATTTTTATTAGAACTATATGTTCTGTGAAGTTTATTTGTCTTTGTCCTGACTAAATTCTCCTGTTGTCTTTAAGCAGAGCTCCGCTGTGGGGGATTGGGGGGTCAGACGGCTGACGGCTGGACTTTTGGAGCTACAGGACTGGAGGAGCCTGAACAAGCTGTTGAGGGAGCTGTAGGAGGGATGACGTCACAGTCCGACAGCTTTAGAATGATGTTTGATCAGGTCTACTGTATATTCTGAACATAGAACTGCAAAATGTCTGATACAGTACTTTGGGGGAAACAAAGACTTCAACTGTTCCATGTTTAATAGTTTTGATATTTGAAAAATTAATATTTTAATGTAAAAGGACTATAGATAGAGACTTATAAGCAGCTGGTGTATCCGGGTAGTTTAATGAACTTTAAGCAAAAAGACAACATGTATTCATCTGTTTTATATAAATTACTGTTTTAACTTTGACTAGTTTTGGAAGAATAAATTGAATTGTTAAAGTCATGTTTTGCGTGTTTTAATTTTGGGGGATTGTTTGGGTATTTAAAAATTGTTTAGTTGAACCAACAACTTCAATGGGCAAAAAATGGGACACAACTTTGTTTTAAATAGTCAGAGTTGGGCTGAAAATAATAATAATAATAATTATTGATCATAGAAACAAATGAAACCAGTTAAACACTTGATTATATGTATTTGTGTTTGTGATTGTGACCCATAATAATTTTTTCTCAGTATAAATAAATGTTTTGGGTTTTAAGAACTCCAAAAGAGCAACGACAAACTTGGTATTCTCCATTGCGGTTTCTCACCTTCCGCTCCTGAGTATGACATGGTGTTAATTGCTCTCTGTGTGTGTGTTTTTGGCGGGGGGATGGGTGTGTGTGTGTTTTCGGCTGTTCAGCAGTTCTAAACACAAGCACAGTTTTTGTCCTTAACTAAAATACTTCAATACGTTAATAATGAATTTATTTTGCTGAATAAGGTAAAATGTTTAAACCAAACCAGTAAGTTAAGTAAGTGTTCCATACATTAAAGTACTGTGTATAACCAAGTGCCCTAGCAAACACAGTTACAGTACAGTTTACAGTACAAACAGAGTGTGTGCGCTGGGGGGATTGGAAGGTGAGTGAGAATACTCATTTACAAGACAAAAGACGGTCAGAGGCAGGGCCGTTCTAGACCAGACAACACGGGGTGGGGGGAGGGGGGCATCATGTTCGAGCACTGTTTTTACCTGACCTTACTGTATAGTAACAGTATTGTATTTGCTGAATTGTGTTGAGGCACGCAAACCCCCAGACCACAATAAGGTGGCAATCCCTCAGGGGAAAAAAAAAAAAAAAATATATATATATATATATATATATATATATATATATAATAAAATATCCTTAGTCCAGATTTTATCAATCAATGACATAACATTTATCTAAGCTGGATGGTAAAATTCTCAAAAATGTTTAACCTAAAGTAAGACTTATCACACTATAACTAAAATATTTACAAAACTGAAAGGTTGTCTTATGAATAATAAAAAATACAAACTAAATTAAAACAGATGGGCTGTTGAACAGATCATATGTTTTATGTTTTCTGATTATAAATGATAGATGGGTTGATTTTAGAAAGGCTAAATGAAATAGCTAGTTTTTGGTCATGTCAGTCCAGTAACTATACTATGTAAAAGTAATTATAATATGAATTAATTAAGGGCAGGACCTAACCTAATGTTAATAATTTACACCATGATAACATTAGTATTCGTGTTTTTGTATATATTTTTAAATGTTCAAATGAACGTTTCAGAGTATATAATTTGTCGTGTCATCTGTGATTGAGACCCATGAGTTAAATTGAAATATTTTTTATAGGTAGTAAGCCAGGTTTTAGTAACCTTGGATAAATCAGCATGAAAGCCCTCTCTCGCGCACGCGCTCTCACGCTGTCTCTCGCACTCACACACACACACACACACACACACACTGTACACACACAGACACACACAAATAATACATGAAATCGCATAAAACCAAATGAAACTAGGGTAAAAAAATATGAGCAGTAAAATACAGTAGTATCCTGTAGGTGATTCCTGTCCTGTGATAACAGGCACTAACACTCTAGAACTGTTTACTTCTGTTAGTTTTGTTTTCAAGTGTGAATGTTTATGGGGATTAAATCTGTCTCTGCTGCTGCATCTATACACCGTTGTGATAAGTGATTGATGCCCCATCAGATCTTTAATGTGGGACATTATGCTGGTTAAATGACTAAAGACACACTGATCCGTATGGACAGATATTTGTTCCAGATATTATGCGCCATTAATCAATTTGTTATGCCAATTTGACTTTCAGCGAAAACATCAAAAATATAACGAAAACAAACCAAAGCAGAAGTTACATTTTAAGCTTTACTTTCAAATTCAAATTTTATTTGTCACATACACAGCGCGATATGCAGTAAAATGCTTTGGGTGCTTTAGGTGAGGCTCGAACTCGGCATTGCTTCACCTGGACCGCTTTATAAGTGTCACGCGCTAACCGATTGCGCCACGGGAGCCACACGGAGCTTGATCTTGTCAGAGTATCCTCTCTCTCTCTCGTGCGCACACACACATGAAATTGCGTAAAAACCAACGAAATATAAGCAGTAAAAAAAAAAAATCAGTAAAAATACATTAGTATAACAGGCGCTAACCCTCTGGAACTTTTTTACTATTGTCTCCAAGTGTTTATGGGGATTTAATCTGTCTCTACGGCCGCATCCATTCACAGTTGTGATAAGTGATTAATGCCCCATCAGATCTTTTGACGGGGGAGCATTATGCATGATTAAATGACTAAAGAAATACTGATCCATATGGGCAGATATTTATTCCAGGTTGCATGCGGCATTAATTGCCTCTTATGCCACTTGTAGACTATCAGTGAAAAAATCAGCGAAAACATCATCAAAAATATAACGAAAACAAACCCAAGCAGACGTTACATTTTGAGCTTTACTTTGCAGCAAAATATTATCTATCAGTATATTAAATGGAACTAGGTAAAATACACAGTAATATAAAATACTGTACACAGCCCGCGCTTTTATTCCGTACCTACAATGATCGGTATAGACAAATTACAGCCGCTACCGTGTCTTTAAGGATCATTTCAGGATGTCTTAAAAATATTTCACTAACTAATTTTATTAATTCATTATTAAATAATAAATAGCATAATCATCATGGGCTGTGTATTGAGTGATTTAACAAATCTGTTTTATTAATCGGTTTGTTGTTGTTGTTTTTTCATCTATTTATGAAACTATGTTGACAATACAAGAACTGTCTGTATATTAAAGATACGGTATTGGGCTTCCTGGACACTGCAGTTAACTGTGCCAGTCAATGCTCCATCTGGCGGAATTATACGGCATTGCAACCATCTTTTTAGAAAGCGCATGGGGGCGTTTATGGGGCGGGGCATCGTTAACTGCGTCATCGCGGGGGATCACATTCCATGCACGAAGCCTTCATGGAACTGCCACGGAGCAGTCATGCTCCAGGCGGCTGTTTGACGTGGCTCCCACTGTACATCTAATAACCTTAACAAGGTCTTTAGTTGCCCTAGGTGTCCTCCCAGTGGATTGTCGTGATAGTAGTGCAGAAAGTTATTAATTAGTGACTGGGGGACAACGAGCTGAAATTTTTCTCCGTCTCTTACGGGTACCCGGCGATATAATGCGCCCTGATGATGTTCGAAGGCGACCCTCTGATCTTTTATGCCTCTTGGGTGATCTTTAGAGAGCAGCTCCGTGATATTGGTGTCATTCAGTTGCGCTTGGGTTATCTCACACAGGTCAGTTGGTAAGTCGGATGACAATTTTGTGATTATGATGGCAAGACATGGAGTTGTACCTACTTGTAGCGGGGGGGGCGCCCGGGAAAGCGCATCAGGTCCCAGATTCAGACAGCCTTTTCTGTGATGTACTGAGAAGATGAACTGCTGTAGGCGTAATGTCCATCGGGTGAGACGAGAGCTGGTTTTCGGGCAGTTGAAGGCCCATGACAGGGCGGCATGGTCTGTAAAGACCTCGAAAGCGCGACCTTCTAAGTAGTGTCTCCACTTTTCTACAGCCCAAACCACGGCCAAACACTCCTTCTCTGATGTGGAGTAATTCTGCTCAGCTCCTCTCAACATTCTCGATGCGTACGCTACCGCTCGTTCTCCTTCTGCTGATTTCTGGGTGAGAATGGCTCCCAGGCCCACTTCGCTGGCGTCTGTGTGTACTTGGAACGGCATATTTAGGTTTGGTTGAACTAGTACTGGTGGGTTTTGAAGGGCGTGTTTGATGTTCTCCATGGCGTTCTGGCATTCTTCGGTCCACTCCCATTTTACTCCCTTCTTTTTCAAATGATTTAATGGGGAAGTCATATCGGCAAAGTGGGGAATGAATTTGTGATACCATCCGGCGAGACCTAGAAAACGCTGAAGAGATTTTACGTCTTGTGGAGGAGGATATTCAGCCACCGCCAGGGTTTTCTCTGGGTCCAACTGCACGCCTTCTTCGGAGATGATATGGCCTAGGAACTTCAGCCGCCTTTTGAAGAAATGACATTTCTTCATGTTGAGGGAGAGGTTGGCCTGGGTAAGTTTGGAGAATACTGCATTAAGATGTTTGATGTGCTGCTCCGGTGTTTTGGAGTAGATAATGATGTCGTCTATATATACAAAGCAATATTTCCCCCTTATTTCCGCCAAGACTTTCTCCATCAAACGCTGGAAGGTGGCTGCGGCGTTTCTGAGTCCGTAGGGCATGGACCGAAATTGAAACAGCCCTTTGGTGGTGATGAAGGCGGTCTTCTCACAGCTGTCTTTCTCCATCTCCACCTGCCAGTAACCTGATTGCAGATCCAATGTTGAGAACCAGGAGGCGCCATCCAGTGATTCTAAGATGTCATGTATAATCGGCATTGGATAAGCATCAGGTTTGGTCTTGCTGTTTAGCTTTCTGTAATCCACACAAAAACGGTAAGTCCCATCGGGTTTAGGTACTAACACAACAGGTGAAGACCAGGGTGAACATGAAGGTTGGAAGATTTTATCCTTCAGCATCTGGTCTACTTGATCTTCTATAATGGTCTTTTTAATGGGTGATACTCTATAGGCTCTGGATTTAAATGGAGTGTCATCTGATAAAGTGATAGTGTGTCTCACTACTGCTGTTTTGCCTAGTGTGTTGGAGGTGGTGAGTGGCCAAGCAGCCATGAGTTTCAGCAGCTCCTCTTCATTGTCGGTGTCCCATGATGGCGTGATCTTAGGGTTTTTTTCCGCAAATTGGAGCTCGTCCGGTGTCACTGGCAAGGCGAGGTAAAGATTGGCGGTAGCTGGGAGCTGAATGTGTCTTTGTTGCGTCAGCATCGATGGTGCACAGTGGGGTGGGGACGTTATAAATGGATGGTAGACGATCCCCTCCTCTGTTTTCAGTGCGTATTCTCCTCCAGCGATGTCCAGGATGGCTCCTGTTGCTCTTAGGAAGTCGAGTCCCACAATCAGAGAGAAGGCCAGGTGAGCGTCCCTCATGATGAATGTCTTTAACTCACATTCGATGTCGTGCCACTTGTACTGTAACAAGGCGTGTGTTTGTGCTTGATGTATCTTTCCATCAGCCATGACGAACTTCTGAGGAGATGGAATTCCAACTTGGTCCTCCTGATCGTTGAGCGTCTGCCACAGAAGGTTCCTCATCAGCGTGTATGAACTGCCCGTGTCCACCACCGCATTCACCTTTCTTCCTTTCACCGTCACTGGAACCAGGAGGAGAGATGGAGCTGGTAGAGGTTGAGCTATGGAGAGTCCTGCTGTGAACTTTGAAGGAGCTCGCTCACCTGTCTTCTTATGACTCTTCTCCTTGTTCTGCTGAGAGTCCACCTTCTGCCAGTAATCTCTGGAGCTCTTGCAATCTTTTTCCACCCTCGAACCTAGCTTTACGAGCTGTTCCACTGTGGTTACCGTTCCCCTCAGACATCCAGCTACTCTGGGGTTGATATTGTTCAGGATTCTCCCCACCAGTTCTTCCTCTGAGATATCCGGCTTCCACTTCAGACAGAGGGCGCGATAGTCATATGCGAAGTCCCGCAGGCGTTGACCCGGCTGCTGTACCAGCGACCTCAAATTTTCCTCCACTTCCGTGAGATAGTCATCCGGTAAGAATGCCGCCATAAACGCCTGTTTGAAAGACATCCAGTCCCTTACCTTGCCTTTCTCTGCCTTCCACCAGCTCAGAGCAGGTCCGCTTAAAACAGTGCTGAGGGTTCCTAGCAGTTCTGGGCTGGGCAGTGGTCTGATCTCCAGATAGTTCTCACACTGTTCGATGAAGTGGAGTACATCCGCGGTCTCTGAAGCTTCACCAAAGGCTGGAAACTCCAGGCGGATGGGTGGTCGACCATAAAAGGAAGAAGAAGAGGGAGAAACTGAGGAGGTAAGCTGAGCAGAAGAGTGTGTAGGAACACCGGGAGGAATGTCAAGTTTCGTGACTGATGGATGGCTTTACCTTTGTTATAGATGTCGTGATCGGAGTGCTGGGAGATTGTAGAACCGGAGATTGGAGAGATGCAGGGGTGTAGGCCTGTAATCTTTGGATGGTGGGCGTACTCGTGAAGCGTAGTTTCTTCATCTGGTTTTCCCAGATCACGTCACGTCGGAGAAAACAGTCAGTAACAGCTCTTTCCAGCTTCTCTAAGGCCTCTTGGCAGTAGCGCTCCAGCCCTTCTAAGCCAGCGTCCACTGCCTCACGGAAACTGGATTCTCTGTTTAGACTGCTGTTTACGGATTGTCTAAAATCCTGCTCCAACTTGCTCACTTTGTCTGTGAGCGCCTCCACATCCGCCTTGCATTGATTTAGTTCATTGTTCATTGTTTGCACAACATTAATATCAGACACATGAGCAATAACATCATCATCATCGTCATCATCATGTCTATCAGATATATACAGTGAACTAATTAAAGATGTTATTTCAGCAGTAGGGTTACGGCGTGTTACAAATGCATCATCTCTCTCCATCACATTACTATCAATAGCAAAGTCGGCCTTTACAGCACCACTAGCGTTAGCATTAGCATTACCGCTAGCGTTAGCATTAGCGTCCATGTTGTACAGCCACGTCACACAAAACCGGAAAATATCCAAAATATAGATTCCCCGTACGGGCCACCACTATGTAACGCTGGGATTAATATAAAACCTTTTGTTACACAAATACGGATTCGGGAATCTAGGAAAGAGCTGGTAAACACCACTTCCGGTATTGCGCAACCGCGGCAGGACAATAATAGACGTAACACAAGAGCAAGTAGTGAAAATAAACCAAAGTGTATTATACAAAACAAATCAATAACAAACAAACACGGTGCACTGAAACCAATATATACAAATATAATACAATAATAAACAAAGTGTATGGTGTATGCAGGGGTGTGTGAGTGTGTATGAGTGGAAGTCCAGGGTGTAGTGTATTGCGGAAATGAAATATGAGTTGGAGAGATTTATTCTCTGCCTCACCAGGATTAATGTCGCCACTGGGAGCAAGAGTAACGGAATGAGAGGTGAATAGTGAGTGTCCAACGAGATTAATCCAAATACTGATCATCCGAAGGGAAGCAACCTACTAACTCTCTCTCAAAAATACACAGCGCGCTGGGGAAATCTCTCCGTGCCGGCTTCCTCACCGGTTCCGGCTTTATGCCGGATCACGTGATCAGTTCGCATCCGGGTCCCTCGCGGCGCGATCGCGCATGCGCGTGGGAGCTTGCCCGGTGACCAACACTGTCATAGGGGAAGTTTAAAACCGTTCGGGCACATCTTAGGCTACAGGTGAGCAGCATTAGCTCTTCAATTCATTACCTATATATAAAAATGTCCGTTTATGTGGCCGCACTACAACATGGGGCCATCAGAGTGTATATATATATACACTCTGATGGCCCCATGTTGGGCACCACTGCAAAAAACTCGCTACCGTTACTAAAACAAAAGCTAGCCGTTAGCAGAATCAGGGGGTAGAATAAGGACCACCAGAGAAACAGTTGTAGTATTCAAAGTGTATTTACATTTAATATTGTGCTGTACATCATACCATTCACACACGCCAGCCACTCATACCACTCACTCAGTCCGTGCTCGTGATTATATTTCTTCTTATCCAAAAGGTCCATAAAAGTAAAACAATAGAACCAGGGAACGTCCCGCTCTGGGTCCGATGTCCTTGTCGTGAGCGACGTCCCTTTAATAACTGAGCCGGAGCAGCCGAGCCGTCGGCACCGCGCGCATACTGCCGCTGACGTGTTCAATCCCAGGGGATAGCCGACACTCCAGCTCCCGGGCAACACACGAATACAGAACAACAACAAAACAAAACAAAACATTAAACCCTCCTGCATAGCCACAGCAGGAGGGAGGCCATCAGTATGCAATAAGTACACAAATTTGGGGTAAATGCCTCGGCGGGCTACAAATAAGTGCACAAACAAATATTAAAACCTTTGTACTCACATGCGCTTTGGATAAAGATATCCCGCATTCGGTTTACAAACATTTAGCTATTAGCTGTTTTAGCATTTAGCATCTATCTATTAGCTCATGTAGTCAGAAGGTTGCTAATGCAACCATGGGGGGGCGCAATCCAGTATCTTCTTGTGCCAGTCCCAAGTCTGGATAAATGCAGAGGGTTGTGTCAGGAAGGGCATCCGACATAAAACATTTGCCAAATCAATGATGCGAATCAGAAATATCATTTCCATACCGGATCGGTCGCGGCCCGGGTTAACAACGACCGCCACCGGTGCTGTTGACTTACAGGGTGCCGGTGGAAATTGGGCTACTGTTGGTCGAAGAAGGAGAGGAGGAAGGCGTGTTCGAAAGCAGAGAGAGAAGAGGAAAGGCAAGAGTTTAGGAGTGAAAGTAGGGACCTTGAATGTTGGGACCATGACAGGGAAGGGAACAGAGTTGGTTGATATGATGCAGAGAAGGAAGGTGGATATACTGTGTGTCCAGGAGACCAGGTGGAAAGGTAGCAAAGCTAGAAGCTTAGGATCAGGGTTCAAGTTGTTTTACCATGGTGTGGATAGGAAAAGAAATGGAGTAGGAGTTATTCTGAAAGAGGAGTTTGTAAGGAATGTCCTAGAGCTGAAGAGAGTATCAGATAGGGTGATGAGTCTGAAGCTGGATATTGAAGGGATAATGTTCAATGTTGTTAGTGGTTATGCTCCACAGGTAGGATGTGTGTTAGAAGAGAAGGAGAAATTCTGGAGTGAGTTAGATGAAGTGGTGCAGAGCATCCCCAGAGGTGAGAGAGTGGTGATTGGTGCAGACTTCAATGGACATGTTGGGGAAGGGAACAGAGGTGATGAAAATGTGATGGGCAGGTTTGGTCTTCAGGACAGGAATGTAGAAGGACAGATGGTGGTGGACTTTGCAAAGAGGATGGAAATGGCAGTAGTAAATACTTTCTTCCAGAAGAGGCAGGAACATAGGGTGACATATAAGAGCGGAGGCAGAAGCACTCAGGTGGACTACATCTTGTGTCGACGTTGTAATCTGAAAGAGATTAGTGACTGCAAAGTGTTGGTAGGGGAGAGTGTAGCCAGACAACACAGAATGGTGGTGTGTAAAATAACCCTGGTGGTGAGGAAGGTGAAGAGGACAAAGGCAGAGAAGAGGACAAAGTGGTGGAAGCTGAGAAAGGAAGAATGTTGTGTAGTCTTTAGGGAGGAGTTGAGACAAGCTATGGGTGGTCAGGAGGTGCTTTCAGTTGATTGGACCAATACAGCCAATGTGATCAGGGAGACAGGTAAGAGGATACTTGGTGTATCATCAGGTAAGGGAAAAGGAGACAAAGAGACTTGGTGGTGGAATGAGGAAGTCCAGGAGTGTATACAGGGAAAGAGGCTAGCTAGGAAGAAGTGGGACTCTGAGAGGACTGAAGAGAGTAGACAGGAGTACAGGGAGATGCACCGTAAGGTGAAGGTAGAAGTGGCAAAGGCCAAACAAAGAGCATATGAGGACTTGTATGCTAGGCTGGACAGTAAGGAGGGAGAGGTGGATCTGTACAGGTTGGCGAGGCAAAGAGATAGAGATGGGAAGGATGTGCAGCAGGTTAGAGTGATTAAAGATAGAGATGGAAATGTACTGACAGATGCCAGGAGGGTGATGGGAAGATGGAAGGAGTACTTTGAGGAGTTGATGAATGAGGAAAATGAAAGAGAACAAAGAGTAGAAGAGGTGACTGTTGTGGAGCAGGAAGTAGCAAATATTAGTAAGGCTAAAGGCTGTTGGTCCTGATGACATACCTGTGGAGGTATGGAAGTGCTTAGGAGAGGTGGCAGTAGAGTTTCTGACTAGTTTGTTTAACGAGATCTTGGAGAGTCAGAGGATTCCAGAGGAATGGAGGAGAAGTGTATTAGTGCCGATCTACAAGAACAAGGGAGATGTGCAGAGCTGTGGCAATTACAGAGGTATAAAGCTAATGAGCCATACAATGAAGCTGTGGGAAAGAGTAGTGGAAGCTAGGTTAAGGGCAGAGGTGAGCATTTGTGAGCAGCAATATGGTTTTATGCCTAGAAAGAGTACATCAGATGCAGTATTTGCTTTGAGGATGCTGATGGAGAAGTACAGAGAAGGTAATAAAGAGTTGCATTGTGTCTTTATAAATTTAGAGAAAGCGTACGACAGGGTGCCGAGAGAGAAGCTGTGGTGTTGTATGAGGAAGTCTGGAGTGGCAGAGAAGTATGTTAGAGTGGTGCAGGACATGTATGAGAGTTGTAAGACAGTGGTGAGATGTGCTGCAGGTGTGACAGAAGAGTTCAAGGTGGAGGTGGGTCTGCATCAAGGATCGGCTCTAAGCCCCTTTTTGTTTGCTCTAGTGATGGACAGGATGACAGATGAAGTTAGACAGGAGTCTCCATGGTCTATGATGTTTGCAGATGACATTGTGCTTTGTAGCGAGAGCAGGGAACAGGTAGAGGAAAATTTGGAGAGGTGGAGGTACGATCTGGAAAGCAGAGGAATGAAGGTTAGCCGCAGCAAGACGGAATACATGTGTGTGAATGAGAGGGACCCAAGAGGAACAGTGAGGCTACAGGGAGCAGAGGTAAAGAAGGTGCAGGATTTTAAGTACTTAGGGTCAACGGTCGAGAGCAACGGAGAGTGTTCAAAGGAGGTGAAGAGACGAGTACAGGCAGGTTGGAATGGGTGGAGAAAAGTGTCAGGTGTGTTGTTCGATAAAAGAGCATCAGCAAGAATGAAAGGAAAGGTGTACAGGACAGTGGTGAGACCAGCAATGCTCTACGGCTTAGAGACAGTGGCACTGAAGAAAAGACAGGAGGCAGAGCTAGAGGTAGCAGAGCTAAAGATGTTGAGGTTCTCTTTGGGAGTGACAAGGATGGATAGGATCAAGAATCAGTTCATCAGAGGGACAACCCATGTGAGATGTTTTGGAGATAAAGTCAGAGAGGCCAGATTGAGGTGGTTTGGACATGTTCAGAGGAGAGGTTGTGAATATATCGGTAGAAGGATGCTGAGGTTGGAACTGCCAGGCAGGAGGTCTAGAGGAAGACCAAAGAGGAGATTTATGGATGCAGTGAGAGAGGACATGAAGTTAGTTGGTGTGAGAGAAGAGGATGCAGAGGATAGGGTTAGATGGAGGCAGATGATTCGCTGTGGCGACCCCTGAAAGGGAACAGCCGAAAGACAAAGAAGAAGAAGAAGAAGTCAGAAGGTTGCTGTTACCTAGCCCAGCCTCTCTTCCTCTTTTATAGTAGATGCTTAATTAGCTCCCACAGCGCCCCCAACGGCCGGGAGCCCGTAACCAGGCAACCACCTGTTACACAACATGAGATTAATGTAAGGGAGTTTATTATAAGCAGCTAGCTGAGCTAGTAATGTTGGTGACACTTAGTAAATGACAGGAGAACAAGGGGGCGTGGCTAAAAAATTAGGATGATGATTCAAGATTTTTATTGTCATATCTACTGGTACAATGAAATTCTTACTTTGTTTACTCCTTTCGAGATTGACAGGGTGAAAAGGTGGGAACACGCAAAATTTACAATACAAAAAAAAAGTATGCTAAAAAATATAGTACATACAGTAATGTGTAATAAACATATGAGCAATAGCAGCTTTAAAAAAATTAAAAGAGCGAGAGAGAAAAATAGAGGACCATCAATAAGATAATTTTTCAAAGTATAAATGTGCAATGCAAGTATCAATAAAGTGACCATTTTAAAGGTCATGTAGTGATAAAGTCAGTGTGAAGTCCATTGTTTGAATTGTCCCTGACACACACTCATTCAAACACTACAGGCATGGTGGGAACAGCAATTAGATTAATAACCTGCATGTCTTTGGACTGTAGAAAGAAACTACCAAAAAGAAACCCACAAAGCACAGGGAGAACATGCAAACTCCATGCACACAGATCCCGAGGTGGAAATCGAACCCGGACCCTGGAGGTGCAATGTGACAGTGCTAATAATAATAATAATAATAATAATAATAATAATTCACAGGTTATGTAATACATTGCATGTTATGCTGATAAGTTTCTGTACATATATTTTTGCATTTCCTGTGAAGATGTACAGGCTCAGAAAATGTCAGTCTCTCTGATGAACGCTTAGAGGTTCTATGTTTTCTGTCCATCAGAGAGACTTCTTGTAGGATAAAAACCTTCAATTATCCACCAAATGCTTAAAAACTGATATTAGTCTTTATACTACTGTTAGTACTGCGTTATTTTTGGTATTGTCGTAAGTGCATTGTTATTTCACTTTCAGTTTTAATATCCATCACACGGACACAGAGGCCGTCTACTCACTTCCTCTTGGGACTCCCCCCCCCCCCCCCCCCCAGTGTCCCGCAGTCCACTTAATAAATGAACACCATTTTGTTTACATGAGACCTCGACCCTGCAATGTTCCAGGTCATTAGAACAATGAGTGACTCTCTGACTCACCTTTGTGTTCGCGAGGTTTACAGTCAGAAATTCAGACGTTGTTCTTTCGGCTGCCCCCGGCAAGGGGTCGCCACAGGGGACCGCACATACAAGCTTGGTACAGGATACCCTTCCTGACACACCCCTCCCATTTTATTTGGGTTTTACTCCTATACTACATCCAATGGCTGGGGTTTGGGCACTGGCTGGGAATCGAACCCGAGCCTTCCAGTGCCCACAGTCAGAAACTCAGATGTGGGATAGAAAAGTACAGAATTGTGTTCTGGTTTGTGTTTGAGGACAAGGACATTTAATTTATTGTTCAATTTAAAGTGTATTTTATTCTTAAACACATAATTTTTTAAAAATACTTTAATATTTAATATATAAAATATATATAAAAAGAGTTATAGCTATATAAATTTTACTTGCACTGGTTTCAACAAATCAACATAATTACTTCAAATGTTTGATCTTTTTAGATAGTTCATGTTTGAGGTTTATTTACACTGCTTGTTTGCCTCTTTCGTTAAATTATATTTTAATTTACTTTATTTTGTCTCAGCTTTAACTGTAATTTTTGTTTGCGAACATAATTTAACGCATCGTGTTCAAACATTTAAGCACGAAGGAACTTTTTACTCTTTGTATCGCAGTGTTATTGACAAGACTTGATTTTCTTTTGAAGTTTATATTTGAAGGACAACAATCATTTTGCTTTTGCTGATTTTTATTTAAAGGTTCTGTTTAAGCTTCTACTTTTTTAGAGTCCTGGACAGATTTTTTTTCTTTTTACACCTTTTAAAGTTTACTTTACACAGAAATTGTGTAAAATATTTTTTTCCCGAACCTGTTTATTCCATCAACTTGTCTTTGATTTGTCTTTGTACTGTTTTCAGATTGAACCTAAAGGACACTGAGTTTGTTTTGAGGACAAATATGAACTGATTAGTCGCCTGTTTTTTTTTTGTTTCAAGGACAAATGACTATAGTTTAGTCTCACACACACACACACACACACACACACACTGTTGAGTTTATTTACAGTGTAATATTAAAAACTCAGCTCAGTTTTGTCATTTGAGACAAAGTTAATGACAGTTAAATGTGCAGAAGAGGAAACTCTGTGAACCACACCTTTATTTACAGGTGTGTGTGTGTGTGTGTGTGTGTATCCCCGTGTCTGAGGGGAAACTTCTCCGAACTTTACGGTAAAACTGCAGACTCGCGGAAGCAGCACACAAGCAAAAGTGTGTGTGTGTGTGTGTGTGAGACAAACTACAGCAGAGACTAAACTAACGCGTAAGTCTTTAATCATCTCCACAGTTTTGGATCTTTATGGTTGTTGTTATTATTATTATTATCATCATCATCATCAGTGTGTAAAGAAATATTATCTCTCTCTCGCTCTCTCTCTCTCGCGCGCGCGTGTGTGTAGAGTTTAGTGAGCGCTCGCGCTGTTAGCGCGCCTTTACTTTCACTTCCGGTGAAGTTCTTTTTCCTCCTCAGAGGCGCGTGCAGATGTCGGTCTTATGGTTTAATCGTGTTTTATTTACCTCAGAAACGCCTCGTATTGACCGGCCTCATGTTTTAAACACACGATTTCCGCCTCAGTAACTGGAATTAAACTCTCTAACTTTTTTCTTGTTCGATTTTGGAATAAACAACTTTTGTCACGCGGAACTTTGAGCGTCGTGTTTACTGTTTAAACGGCGTTAAAGTTCAGCACGTTTGCAGTTTATTTCACGTTAATTTAACTCACTTTATCCTCCGGAATGTTGACTCGGACTCACTAAATCACTCCTAGTTTATAAATTTAACCCTGTGGTGGAATTAATAAACGTTAAAGTTTACATACAGTCATAATGTAAGATCTAAAAACACTGTGGACACTAATGTGCTGTGACGCAATAGTAATGTTTCTCAGGCCTGAGTCTCACACACACACACACACACACACACACACCAGGGATACAAGAGGTTAATGTTAAAAGTCTTTAAGAGTGTTGAGTCTCAGAGAAGCATTTAATGGAAGACTGCAGTCTCTCTCTCTCTCTCTCTCTCTCTCTCACACACACACACACACACACACACACAGACACCTGAGGGATACCTGGGCGAAGAGAGAAGATATCATTACTTTTAAAACTTGTACTTTTTATTATTATTATTATTATTTTAATATATACTGCTATCAGAATATGGGAATGATGTTAAAAAATGCACACCGCACATAATTTGCATATTATTATTATTATTATCGGTCACCAGAGGTGGAAAGTAATTGAATTACATTTACTCGCGTTACTGTAATTGAGTAGATTTTTTTTTTGTGTACTTCTACTTTTTAAAGTAGTTTTCAAAATGTGTAATTTTACTTTTACTTAAGAATGTTTTGTTTAACGTTTTGTACTTCACTACATTATAAATCATATTCGCTACTGAGTAAAAAATTAATGAATGAAAATGAAAAATAATACAAATAATACAACGGGGAAGGAAAAAAATTGCACCCCGGAAACCACTGCACTGACTGATGGAGAACAAACGCGGTAAATTCACAAGAACGATGGAGACAAAACAGATGTCGGTGATACAGACACAGCTGAAAGTGAAACGCCAACAAACTCTTATGATCAAACCCCTGGTCATATTTAAGGGACCACTTTGATTTCAAACACAACAAAGGGAACAGATTTGTTATGCGAGGGTGTTCCACCCACCCCCCCCCCCCCACCCCCCCCCCGTTAGAAAAACTTACTGAAAAAGTTACTGAGTTACTTTTACTCTGAGTAAATTTTTAATGAGTTACTTTTACTTGTGAAGATTTTTATAAGGGTAACTTTACTTGTACTTCAGTAAAAGTTCACTAAAGTAACAGTACTTTTACTTAAGTACAAAATTTTATTACTCTTTCCACCTCTGTTGGTCACAGAAACAAGCAAAAACAATGAATCTGTTCTATTTCTTCGTGCATTTTAATAATTTTTAAATTGTCATGTTTCTATAGTTGGTTAAAATAAACTACAATTAATTTCATTATATTGTCCAGGTTGTGCTGAAAAAAGGAAATGTCACTCTATACTGCACAATCCTGAACCATATACTGTGTGTATATATATATATATATATATATATATATATATATATATAAGTTTAGGCCTTTAGGCCTTTAAGCTCAGAGCATTAAAGTCATTATCTGTTTAGATGATTTTTAAATAAACATATATCGAGCTCAGCATTGTTCAGTATAAAGTGACCCAAACATGACTAACGAAAAAAAGATTGGTGACATAGGCAACGTAATGGCACAGATACATGACCACGTGTTTTTATTGTTATTCTTGGTTGGTTGTTTCAATGAAAGGAATCTGCACCACTTGGGTTTTAAGGGTTTTATTAAAGGCGGTACTGAGAAGGTAAGGAGAGAGAGATCTATAAGCAGCGGTGATGTAACCAACAGAACTCACTGCTGGATACCGAGTCGTACTGAAAAGGAAACGTGGACAAAGTGTTCGACAAGACAAGACAAGATCAGGGAAGGATGCATTGGACGTTTTAAGGAAGGCTGGTCTGGAAAATCAGCTTTAATATCACAAAGTTGCGTGAGACCTACAGTTAGCGGTGGATTTTATACAACAAAGAAGAAGAAGAAGGAAACACCTCAACATAAACAGCGTTTTGGAAAACATGTCCATTCACGTGAATAACATTTTCAAAAGTTTCCCTGTTGAAAAGGACAGAGTTTTAGAACAACACAAGCAGCATTGTTGCCCATTTAAGGAGACGTTTTTGAAAACGCAGCTCAGACACAAACAGCTTTGTTGACAATATCTTCTCAAAGCTTCTTCAAATTTGATCTGTTCTACACGAATGCTGTTTGCAAAACATTTCTGTCTACACAAAAACATTATGAAATGATTCACATAAGGGGAAAAAACCTTCTAAAATTCTTTAAGACGATATTAAATATCATTAAAAGTTTCAGTGCGTTTAATGCGTAAAAACACAGCGTACACACTCCGGTCAAGTGACTGACAGTGAGATCGCTGTCGCCAGGTGACTGTGAACATCTGGATAATAATAATAATGAAGCTAGATATTAAAATGGAGAAAAACAGATTCAGTTACTCATCGCCATTATTCTGTGTGACAGTTTGTTTTTTCCGCCACAGTGACTTAAAAATAGATGTATTTACATACATAAAAAAAAATTCATATACAGAATGTGTAAATGTTTACAGAATCACAATAGAAACACATGTGCACCGAGGTATCCTGATGATGTCATATCGATCCTCACTGCTGTTTCCCATCACCAGATTATTAATGAATGAATTAACCAGTGACAGTGGAAATGAGACGCGGCCGTCGGAAATGATCCCCCAGTGTTCTGGTAGCGAATCAGGACTACGGTTACTGAGTTCCATCACAACTCGAGATGAGTCCGAGATGTTGAATTCTTTTTGTATAGGAATTTCACCTGATGTGGTTCGCTACAATGCTAATGTAAAAGCTCTTTTTTTCGTTAGTTTATTTTCTTTGTCATTTCTTTCTTTCCCGTGTCAGATTTCCTGCAGCGATGGCCTCAGAGGCAGTGTACAACACCACCACGACAGCAGATCCAAGCTCAAGACCGAACCGATGGTTCAACATCCCGAATAACAACCTGGACTTGATGAGGTTTTGCCTAAAAGTCTTAGAAGTGGTGAGTCAAGTTTTGCAACTTTATGGTGAACAGCGTGTGGTGTTGGACACACCCACAGTGGACTTGTGATGGTGTTTATGTGGCGTGTATAGTGAATAGGTTGTGTGGTTTGGGACACGCCCACAGTGGATGGATGGGGGAAAGTGTTTATATGATTTATATGAACAGTGTCTGGTTTGGGACACGCCCCCAGTGGACTTGTGATGTCTTATATATGGTGTGAATAGTATGTTTGGTTTGGGACACGCCCTTAGTGGACTTGTGACGTGTTAAAGTGGTGTCAATAGCGTGTTTGTTTTGGGACACGCCCACAATGGATGGGTGAAAGGTGTGATTAGTTGTCCAGAGAGGGCCGGTGTGGACACAGAACCCCTGATAGACTATGAAAAGCCATGAATGATTAATTAAACTGGTGGAGTGGGCGTGGCTTCTGCTCTGTGAGCCTGCACACGCACACACACACACACACACACACACACACACACACATACACACACACACCCACCCACACACACACACACACACACTCTCTTTCTGGATAAAGTTGAACACAACAGTGTGAGGGTGGTTTGGGCTGTGTCCTCATAACCTATGAACAGACTTATTATTAAACTGAGTCCCTGGTTATTGTTCCCTCGATTAGTGAGTAGTGGGTGCTGATCATGTGACTGACGGTGGAGTGTGTGTGTGTGTGTGTGTGTGTGTGTGTACTCCTGGCCTGGTGTTAATGCTCATGTGGTAAAGCTTTGGAAAAATGCTCATAACTCGTGCTAGGTAGGATTTTATGCACTAGCTAAGCACACTAGTAAGTGTATGTGTATGCAGATTATAACACGGCCCTTCTCTCTCTCTCTCTCTCTCTCTCTCTCTGTGTTGATTGAATGAGAGTCCTGGATATGAGATTGAGATTAAGTTATTATATTATATATTATCGTTAATGGAGGTGACGTTATTAATTATCGATGATTACTTAAGTGTGAATAACGCGTTAGTTTCGAGCTTTTGCCTGCCGTTGTAGGTTTAATTTGGGACGTCCGAGTGCTTTGTCCCTGGTTTGGCCCGTGTGTTCGTCTCACAGCGTCCTCCTTGGTGTTACTCGTGAAGGTTGGAGATGGTTTGTTCCTCCAGCAGATTCAAGTTTTTGTGTCCTTTTAACCCCCTCGACTGAGGACCTTCATCACATCTGCTGAATGTTGGCTGATTTCCTGCGGTTTGACATCACAAGTGTGTGTGTGTGTGTGTGTTAACGTCACTCTCCTTTATCTCGATCACAAGGTCGCGTCCCTCAGTCTTTATTTATCCAGCGAATGCAGCGCTAAAGACTTTTCCGTTTCAGGTTGAGGTGCTGATGATGAATGATGGCTTTAAAGTGCCGTTATAAACTCGAGACAAACTCACCAGATGGTTTTGTCTCATTAAACTATCTTGGGTTACGGAATCGGATATAAAACCGACTCCGCTTGAAACTGGGGAAGGAAAAATAAGTGATCTTAACGCGCGATCTGAATAGTCGCCGCTTGCAGGTTTTCGACTGTGGACACTTCAGGACGCTTCTGCTCATTGGCTGAGACGGAGTCAGAGTCGTCGGGTTTATTTTCACGCCGTGTGTCATTAGGAACTGAAAAACAAACAAACAGAAAAGATTTTCCTGAGACTTTAAGAGTGAAGTTTAATGTAAATGTCCGATTCATCAAGTAGAAACATGGTGATGTTGGGGATAAAACACACTTTTACTGAGAGGGCGTCGAAATCACCAAAATAAACTGAGCGCTGAGAACACGGAGCCGATGAGATAAATATAAATATATAAAGATTAGATTAAAGATTAGATTTTCTCTTCAGTACTAAAGTCAACCTTTAACGTTTGTTGAGATTTCCAGACCACACAGAACTCACACCCTCCCCGAGACACCGAGTGTGAGCGCCGGGTTCTCACCGGCCGGCGAGAACCACCAGGGTTCCAGTTCCACACTCTGAGCTCGTGCGTGCGAGCGGCGGCCGACGTCGAGGCGGAGATGTGAAATTATTGTGAAATTGTCTTTAGTGGAATTCCTGAGTAGAAACTCTCAAGAACTTCTCTCTTTTTACTTCTTCAATAAACACACACACACACACACACACACACACACACACACACACACACGCGCGCGCGCGATGGGCAGAAGTGTTGTTCGGGTGGCAAAAATAATCCGTTTGTGGAGAAAATGACGTCACGTGACCAAGTTTCATCCGCAGCAAACATAGAAAGCACACGACCGAGCGATGTGTGTGTGTGTGTGTGTGTGTGTGTGTGTGTGTGTGTGTGTTGTCTCTTCAGGCTGTATAAAGTTACAACACTCTCACCATCCACACCAACTCAATTTCCCAGAATTTTCCACACTGCTGACCACAACCTCTGTTCCCCATAACTCAGTATTACAAACACCACCACATGATCAGTCAGACACACACACACACACACACACACACACACACACACACACACACACAGAGGGGTGGAGTATAACCGAGTACGTTTATTTCATTATTGTACGTTCATATTTCATGTATCGTTACTTGTCTTGTAGTTTTCTTAGCGGTTATTAGCTTTTACTCCACTACACACACACACACACACACACACACACACACACACACACACACACACACGGTCTACTTCATCAGACTTGTGCACGGCGCTGTGGAACGTTACCAGAGTGAAGAGGAGAGTTTAGGACACTGTAATATCGCCACCTGCTGGCTGTTCTGTATAACTGTGTAATGTTGCCTTCCCTCTGTGAGACGCCCAGTCACGTAGCAGGTGTTTAATAGAATATGTTTAAAGACAGTAAAGAAACAACAGAGAGACTCTCTCTCACACACACACACACACATACTCATTCACTCTGACTAATACAAGCTCAGTAGTTTTAATATTTAGAGTAGATTGAACTTTTACTCAAGTACAAATGTAAAAGGAGAACTTCTACTTCTACCAGAGGAATGTAAATCTGTTAACTGATATATTGTTTAACTTCTGCTTTAGAGTTTTATTTGGTTGTTTATTCTGCATTTCTTCCAATATAGCATTAAGCTAATGGTGGTTTTAATATCTTTAGCTAAACGAAGAAACTAAAGGGATCCAGTGTTTCGCCTCCAGATGATGAATTTCGGTTCAGTCAGTCAGGTGTTGACTCGCCTGTTTGTACACGACCGGAGAACAGTTTGTGTCTGTGCAGAATATTCTTCCTCTTCTTCTTCATTACACAGTGATTAAATGTTGACCGCTCAAAGTTCCTTATTGACATCACGGTCAGAGTTCCGTTATAATTCAATATCTTTGCAGCGACTTTAAACAAGTCGCCAAGTTTCAATACATGACACAAATAATTATCATCATCATCATCATCATCATCATCATGAGTGTTATTCTGCGTCCCTGATGGTTAAAGAGTTTGTAGAAACAGTTAAAATGTTTAAATCTAATAATAACCTGCTGATTTGTAATGTAATCAGTGATATTATGATTATTATTATTATTATTAGAGGTTGAAGTCCACGTCCGTGTACGTATGTGTTTCTGTACAGCAGAACTCTCTGTCTAACTTATTAATAGACAGAAATGACATTCTGTAAGGTTGAGTATCTGACGCCTTGTTTACACTAAGTTGTCCTTCTTTGGTGCTCAGACAAATACACTCCCTGTTCGGTAATCGGAGAGAGAATCACAGATGAGAAATGGAAAAAGTCGATCAGATAAAGATGAAGTTTTGTCTTAAAACCACTCCAGCGTGTTAAAATTCACTTATACCACTTCAGCGATGTTATTTCAGACAAAGTGAAAATATGAACTAATCCCAGTCAAAATATTCACTTTATCTTATCTAATTAATATCTATTGCTGCAGGTGTTTGTTTACATTGAGACAGTAGCGCATTAATAGATTATTATACAGTAGATTATTAAATCCAGCACATAACTGTTCATAACATCACTTTTACTCCACATTTAGATTTAAACTGATGCTGCAGATTAAACTACAGACAGAAGATCTAAGGACTGCAGGAGATTCAGGAAATTACAGACAGACAGTTTTGTGTGATGATGTGAGAGAATCTGGTTGGACAGACAGACAGACAGACAGACAGACAGACAGACAGACAGACAGACAGACAGACAGGAATGTTTCTGAGACTGAAATTTTCTTAATTTCAAGTGTAAACATTGTATTTCTAGTTATTTGTCACGTACTCAGTGTGATATGCAGTGAAACGTTTTAAAGAAAATCGAGTATTCAAGTAAAGAATATGAAATAATAATCTGATATAATAATAAAAAGAAAAAATAAAGTATTCAACTAAGGAATAAATGTAATAAGTATGAAATAAGAATATAATAATAAAAATTATACAGTATAAAAAATGGAGAAAACTGATAATATTGCTAGTAGATAATATTATACTTTGTGTACATGATGCCATGTTTGTTTAGGATGTAGTTTACTGCTGGAATAAAAATAAAAAAGCAGTTATTATTATTTTCCTTTCAGTGTTTAATTATAAATGAGCGGAATTGGACTGAGGATTGTGTCACGGCCAACCCTTACAAAAGCTGAATGTAATCCGCCCGGGCGTGGCTGAAGACGACGGTTAGACCGCCATTAGGAATGTTTTGCATTAATTTTTTATTTTTACTTTTGCTTTTGCATTGCTGAAGGTTTTAATATAACTAATTTGCATAACACATGTTAATTTGCCTTACATCACCTCCATCGGCTCACTGTGTGTCTGCGATGTGGATTAAACCGAAAGACGATAATCACACGGCGCACTGGAGAGTCGCTCAGACCAGCAGAGTGAGGCAGAGTGAGGCAGAGTGAGGCAAAGTGAGGCAGAGTGAGGCAGAGTGAGGCAGAGTGAGGCTGGAAGGACAGGTTTTACTAATGATTGTGAAGATAAACATCTGAAGATAGACATATAAACAAACACACACGCGCACACACACACACACACACACACACACACAAAAGCAGTGTGACCCTTAACTTACAGCTTAAAAAGGAATACCTCGTCATCATGTCTGGAATGTGACTCTCATGAACTTCATTTAACCTCCTGCTGATGCGAAATGAAAAAGAAAGTGCTTTATCGTGCCAGTCAGTGAGACGAGTAACAAGTCTCCGTGTCTCCGAGTCTCCTTCCTAATACGTCCCTGCGCTAATGCCACCGCCGCAGCTCGGCCAATCAGATCTCCTCGTCCGTTTTTCCTGCCGAGAGGACGAAGGAGTTTTTTCCTGCATTCACTAAAAGTTTTTTGGTTATTTATTGAGTTCTCACGCGAGACCTTTGGTTGGTCATTTCCTTGAGTGTGTGTCCTGGAGACCCGGAGAGATTTGGAGAAGCCGAGCCCTTTGTTATTTCAGCAGCAGTTTGTGTTGCGTGACTCTTGTTGAAATGATGCCAGTTTGTGCGTTCTGTTGATTTTCACAACTCCATGGTTTGTAGGTTTTACACTTCTATCAACACATCGATGTGGAACACACTGGGGGTTCCACTCCCACCCCAATGCCCCGAACCCCCAGTGCCGCCCCCTAGTGATGACGAGGTGACGCCTCATGTAGGTGTCGAGGCTCCCAGCCAGTGGTTTCTCTAAAAGGTTCAGTTAATGAAGCTTCATTCAAGGACTCATTATACTGACCTCTAGTGGACACATTTTGTGTAGCGACTAGCTCGTAACATCGCGAGTCAAAAGATCTGGTGTGTTTTTCTTCTTTCTAAAGTTCATAGTGAAATGCAAACCAAAAAAAAAAGTTTTTCTGAATCAAAATCCAGATTTATGAATTTATAAAAGAACAAAAATCTTCAATATAACTTGTTCAGACACGTGATTCCAGTAAACATCTGAAAGACCATCAGGATCATGTCTTGTTCTGATTGTACTACAGACTTGGGCTGATTTGGAGAAGCCACGCCCTTTATTTAATAATTGTACTTATAATATTATATAACACTTACTGACATTCAGATATTTTTGTGTTCTAATAATCACACATATAAAAGAACAGAGTGTAAACTCTGGGTGCGTCCCCGCTTCCCTGCGTCCCCGCGTCCCCACAGCGCGCCTGTACTGTGAGAGCAGAAACACTCTAGGATATTCCACTTTATAAATCTACACGTGCTCTGTGTTTTAAAGAGTTTATCCTCAGCAGTGTGACGGTCTGGTGCTGGTGCAGTTCGACTCAGATCGACACTCGGCAAGTGTGAAAAGACTCAAAGCGAGAAGAGACAGGGAACTGATTTGAATGCTTACCCACTTCTTCTTTAAGGGGTCGAGTGAAGATTCTTAAACAAGCTGCTGTGTTTAACACTTCAACATCCTCAGTGAGAAAGAAGGTTTTTTTTTTATCTGACAAAAAGTTATTTTATTTATTTATTTTTGGCCTCGTCCAAACGGTTGAGACGTCTCTTTAAGGTAAAATTATAACCTCCGAACATCCCAACAGAGAGAAGTCTAATAAAATGCAGGTGGTGCAGCGGCACAAATATTTTCTTTATTTACTGTAGTATGGCTTCCTTGCAGTGGACAAGGCAGAGTTTTACAGACCAGCGACGTCTAGTGAAGTTATATAGCATGGCGTACCACAACCGAATGGTAGAGATGGCTCAGTCAGGTTAACTTTGCACATTTTTTCAAAAGTATATAGTGACTTAAAATGTGGTCTACCAAAAGGTTGAGCAGGATGTTAAAGGGTTAAATTATGTTACGTGATCTAGAAACTTTTTGGTTTTGCTGCTGTTTTTTTTCTTTGTACGTTATTAAATTAAATTGAGTGAACAGTTATTCTTGGATTCTTTGTTATTATGTTCTACATTATTCAGTGTTCAGTACACTTTATAAACTCCAGGCATTAAGTTGTGTTCAGTATGAAAAAAACAACCCGATAAACTCGGCCGTGACTCTGTGGAGGTTCTCGACTCGAGCTGAGGAATGAACAAAGTGGAAGTTAAACCCAATGTGGTGTAAAACAGAAATGACATAAAATACATCATGAGTCAATAAACATATTGTAATGTTAAAACGTGCGCCTCTTGCGTGTCAGTAACGTCGGTCGTGTCCCAAATTCACCAGGTGACGCTTTAAAACAGAGCACGTGTGAAGCTTCACAACAGCGATGATGTAACGATGAGGAGGAGGTGTGTTCAACATGCTCAGGTGTGTGTGCGCGTCTGTGTGTGTGTGTGTGTGTGTGTGTGTGGAAACTCCCTAGATTTTTACCTCCCCTTGTGTTATTCCAGAATACACTCACAGTAAACGTGTCCCGTGTTTCCCCTCCAAAAGTTTCTGTAACGTTTCTCAGAAGCAGCCGTTAAACCTGTAATCTCATTATTGTATAAACACCACAACGAGAACTTCATCTCCATCCATCACGGAACAGTGAGTGGTGTAATGATCTATTCTTAAAAAGGAGAAGTTGTAGAATTTACCAAAGTAACCGTTTGTTCTTTTTTGGTTTTTGGGGGAAAAGTTAGAAAAAGACTTTGATGTTTGTTCATGAAGCTGCGGAAGTCATGTGACCGGTTTAGTAGAGACCAACATTCATTCTGTACGTTGTTCGATAGTGACGGTTAACAATCAATAATCAATTAATCATTTATAATTACTGATAACAAGATGCACATTTTTATCCGTTTTCTATAAACTGTTCTAAAGGCCACAATCCTAACAAATTAATTACGTCGGACAATTTAATGAAGCAAAAAAAAAATATAATAAAATAAACTAAAATTAAGAAGCTTGTCCAGAATTTCCAGAAAGTTTTCCAGAATTCAGCAACACGCCTGTTAAACTGACACTGAGCTGTAAGAGCGCCCTCTTGTGGTGCACAGGATAAAATATAAATAAACAAAAAGCCTGTCTGATGCTTTCTAAACCACATTTCATCAACTAACAATTAATCTTTAACATCCGCATGATGCAGGATCCATCTTTGTATTACTGGTGTGCAAAAGTTTGTGCTCCCTCAGGACGCTCCTGCGGTACTGCTAATCAGCAAAACTCTGTTTATTTATTAGGAAAAATAATCTAATAATAAGAAACAGGATCGGATCGAATAAGATAATAAGATGGATTTTAAATGAATTCTGTAACAAATTAAAGTATTTTTATATTGATTTGTTATATATTATTATATTTGAACCGATACATTATATATTTATTATATTTGCACTAGAAGTGATTTTATTTATATAAAATGTTGTGTATGTTTTGTGTAAGTTGTGTTTCTAGCTCTCTGCTAGGTTTTAATCATTTAATAAAATAGATTTTAAATCTTAGTAGTTTTTACGGCTCACAAGCCGACAGTCAGTCGACATCAAACGAGCAACGATTTGTGTTTCGGGATTGAAATCAGAATCATTAATCAGAAATGAACAACTCTTATCGCGCCGCAAGCAGATCACATGACAGATGTTTAACTAGCATCGCTTTAAATAGTCATTTTCTTTCCTGAAGACATTTTATTCGTCATATTCTTACTTTTTTCACAACAACAACAAAAAAAATTCCTTTTTTGTAGAATTAAGATGTGAAAAGCTTTTACTGCAAATGTTTGGGGGTGTGCAAACTTTTGCTCCTTGCTCTAACTAATTTGTCCTAGAGTGCAGTGAGACGGGTCGATCTCGATCTCACCGCTACCGCTGCTAGCTCCGTGCTAGCTAGCACATTAGCGATTAGCATATGAAGTTAGCTTGCATTATGTGTAATACAGTGACTGACACAGTAGTGTGTGTGTGTGTGTGTTAGAGATGATTTGATAAACCCGTCTCCGGTGAGTGCAGTTCCAGTTCGTCAAGTGTTTCTGAATCTTGTGTGTGTGCGCGTGTGTGTGTGTGTGTGTGTGTGTTTTAACCTGGGTAAGGTTCATTCAGCTTACTTTCAGTTGCTGTGTGAGGGTGTGTGTGTGCGTGTGTGTGTGCGTGTGTGTGTGTGTGAGAGAGCACAAGCTAGGTTTCTCTCGAAGCTGCACAGTTGGAAAACCTACGAACAGCAGACGAAATGTTGCTTAGTTGAAACCACATTCTGTGTGTGTGTGTGTGTGTGTGTGTGTGTGTGTGTGTGTTCGCGCAGTGAGCATGACCTCGTTGTTCAGTGTTCACCCTCATGAACTTCCTCTTGTTAAAGGATTCGAGTCTCTTTCAGTTTTATTTACAACATTTTACTGAAAAATCAACAAAACTAATTAGAAAATTAACAACAACTGCTGACCTGCTGGAGGTGAACAAGTCAATCTTCAGATTGGATCATGTGACTCTGTTTAAAAACAATAATATTTAATGCTTCTTATCTCCTGATCCATGTGGTGAACACACACATTTATATTTCTATCAGATAAAAAGACGCATTTGCTAAATCGTTCGTAAAAACGTTCGTTTTGAGTTTAAATCTTTCAACGATATTAAAAGTCGTTCAGATGAAACTTGGTTGATTTAGATTTCACATGAAAATACATAAACCTGAAAAAGTGTATCATTATAAAATGCTCATTTGTTAAGTTATCGCAGTGTTTGTCATGTGACACGGTTACGGACACTACAGATCTGTCACTTTTCTATCTTTTACACACCGAGGTCACACTGCAAATACTACGTGTGCTAATAATAAATTACGAAAAGCAGGTTTAACTGAATACACTATAGTTTTGTATGTTTTCCGGCTACATGACATTGTGGTGTGTGTGTGTGTGTGTGTGCAGGGCTCACCCTTCAGGCAGGCACTCTTCAGTTATTGGTGGCCCAAAATAAATTTAAGTAGCCAAAATAAAAAAGAGATTATTTATAATGTATAATATTGTAAAGGAAACAAAACATCAATCAAAAAATTGTTGAAACACAAATTACAACAACAAATTTAAATCATCAACTCAATTATTTGGTTCTAATTGAACAGACATTAGCACCGTCGCCTTGCACCTCCAGGGTCCGGGTTCGATTCCCCGGCCAGGCTCGATTCCCGTCTCTGTGTGCATGGAGTTTGCATGTTCTCCCCGTGCTTGGTGGGTTTCCTCCGGGTACTCCGGTTTCCTCCCACAGTCCAAAGATGTGCAGGTTAGGCTAATTGGCGTTCCTAAATTGCCCGTAGTGTGTGATCGGGTGAGTGTGTGTGTGTGTGTGTGTGTGCCTGGCGATGGATTGGCACCCTGTCCAGGGTGTACCCCGCCTCGTGCCCGAAGTCTCCTGGGATAGGCTCCAGGTCCCCGCGACCCTGAACACAGGATTAAGCGGTATAGAAAATGAATGAATGAATGAACAGACATTTCTATGAGGTTGTAAGAACTGTGTAGAAGGTGAATCAGTCTATTGACGTCCACTGGAGTCACGGACGAGTAAACGCCTCGACGCTGCTTTTTGAAGTCTGCGAAGACTAGTTCACTCTTTGCAACATAGTACGCTGTTCTAAACAACTTTTTCAGGACTTTGTTTATTTTAGTATGTTTGTTGCAATTGCTGTTTGTTCTGGTAAAGATGCTGCAGACGGAGCACCACCTCATGTCTGGTCACGCAGAGATTCCTCATGGGGTCTTTCCTAAAGTTACTCGTCCCAGTAACGAAGGCGTCTGTCGAGTCAGAAATGGAGGGAAACTCGCGACACACCCGTCAGAACATTGTGTTATTTAGCTTGTCGTATTCCAGCCACGAAATTCCATCCACGTATTCCATCCTTGTCCATGAAACCAATAAGCTGCACTTTGTTTTTGCCTCGTAGTCTGATTTGTGGTAACTTGTCCGCTTTGTGTTGGGCTTTTCTTTGGCTGCCGCTTCTTCAGCCTGACCCGTCTTATTTGGCTCAGCACAACTAAAATACCTGTGTAATTTTTACACACACACACACACACACACACACACACACACACACACACACACACACACACACATAACGGTCATCGATTTTTTTTACACTTGCTGCAGGAGATGTCACTTGTCACGTTTGAACAGTAAACTAATGAGTGATAAGACGATGTCGGAGGATTTGGTGCACAATTAATCCGTCACTGACCAGCCAGTACTGCGGCTCTCTATACACACAGTTCACACCATCGCAAAGTCAAGGTAAAAAACAAGCGCAAAAAATTTTATTTTACACAGAACTAGGGTTGGGTATCGTTTGGGTTTTTTTCGATACCGGTGCCAAATCGATACTTTGAAAACGGTACCGGTGCCAAAACGGTGCCTGAACCGATACTTTTAAGCCAAAAAATGATAGTGGATGACTCAAGAATGAATTTTTATTGAACAAAAAATTTTATGCTTAAAATTTAACAATATATTAAAAGTTTAAAGTATATATATGAATATGTAAGCTTCAAATTTTTGCAATTCTTTTGCAGAAATTTCACCATATTTGCCTTTTCTGTCAAAATATGACTCCTTTCCTGACTTATTGCCCTGCACAGGACATGTATAGCCTCTTTACAATGGTAAATGGGGTCACTGTTGTAGTGCTACTAGTACAGGCTGGAAAGCCATAATTATAAACAGAATCCATGTTACATTAGTATTTTACAGATCGTTTGACTATTTGTTAGCATGAATGCAAGATTAGCATTTTGCTATTAACATTACATTATCCTACTACTAACCTGCGGAAAGGCTGCTGACGTCATCATAATCAGTGACTCCTTTTAGCTACAGTTGGTGTGACTGGGACTGAGGGTCGTCCACACTGATAGCGCCAGCTGTTGTCCACAAGCTGTTAAACACGGTGCCTCCGTCTGCTTTTAACTTTATTCCGTAACGTTTATTTCCATTCGCTGCACGTCGCGGTGTCGGAATCCTTTCTTGTGAAATACAGCCACACTTTCGACCGTTTAGTTTTAGGCATTTTAACGAAAGTTGTTTAATTTAGCATGCTAAGCTATGAATCTAGAGAACAAATTTTTCACTCGACAGTTCAGGCATTTAAGTGGCGCCGAAATGAGGCACCGAAATTCGCGTTCTGTTTCGGTCCGGTACGTACCGGTTCTATAGGTACCGGTTCTGTATTAGCACCGGTTTTCGGTACCCAACCCTACACAGAATGCTTTAACCTAAGCCACAATTTTTGAAGGTCATATACTTTTTTAGAAGTTTACACAAATTTTTGTATCAACACTCATAAAGAAATGTGAATATTTAGCGTTTTAAATGATTATATTCTGAAGTGAGGCAGTACAACACTGAAAAATGGCTGTTTCTTGGCCACATATAAAATATCTAAAAACAAAAACATCTCTCCAAAACGGCTGAAGTTCGCGACTTGAAATTCTTAGGGACGCGAGCAATCAATTTTTTATCATTATGTTATGTTGTATAAACAGAAGTAGCTTGTTTGGCACACACACACACACACACATCACACATGTTCTGTATTATATGTATAACATAAAACAATACTGTGTTTTGGCCAAGTGAATATTTCCTTCATGGCGTTCGGCAGACGGTTTTATTCAGAGTGTCCTGCTATCTGTCTTGTTACTCATGTGCGAGTTCCGTTCGTCGCTCGGGGGCTCGACAGTGTCGGCTTGCTGCTGCTGGAGTTTGAACCTGGGACCGGATTTATAAAGTCGGATCGGCGCCGAGGTATCGTCATGATCTCGTATCGAGGTGTCCCGGGTGAGACGTCACTAAAAAGCAGACTGTGTAAAGTAACAGTGTGACGCGCTGTCCCCTGGTGGTGTGTGATGGGAAGTGTCTCAGTAGGTACACCATGTGATTGGCTGATTAGATTTGTGCATTAATCAGCTGTTGAACAGGTGTACCTAATGAAGTGGCCAGTAAATGTACATCTGATTGTGTGTTTGTACAGGTTTTAGTTTAGTTTAAGTTTTAGTTTAATGATGATGAATTTCAAGAAATGACCTGATGCTCCAGAGTGAGTGAGTGAACATGTGTGTGTGTGAGTGAACGTGTGTGTGAGTGAGCGAGTGTGTGAGAGCGTGTGTGAGGGCGCTTGAGTGAGCGCGTGAGTGTGAGAGCGCGTGAGCGAGTGTGAGAGCGAGTGTGTGTGCGCGCGAGTGTGTGTGCGCGAGAGCGTGTGTGAGTGAGAGCGTGTGTGAGAGCGAGCGAGTGTGAGAGCGAGCGCGTGTGAGAGCGAGCGAGTGTGAGAGCGCGTGTGCGAGCGAGTGTGAGAGCGAGTGAGTGTGCGCAAGTGCGCGTGCGCGCGCGTGCGTGCGAGTGCGCGTGTGAGTGAGAGGTCCACAGTGCGAGTTGTTTCTCATGTTGTCCCCCCCCCCCTCCTCCCCCCAGCTCCTGTCCTTCGTGGCGTTCGTCCTGGAGGAGTCGGTGAACAGTTGTACTTCCTGCAGCGCTCTTTACTTCTTTGAGTTTGTGAGCTGCACGGCCTTCCTCTTCACACTCCTCCTCCTCATCCTCCTCTCCACGCCGCTGCACATGAAAGTCGGCATCAACTGCTGGCCCAAACTGGTGAGCATCGTTAGCGCTAACGGGTTAACGAGCCCGGAGGTTCTCATGCTGACACTGGAGACGCCTTCCACATCAACCTAGTTCTTCTTACAGAAACCGTGTGCAAGACTGTTATAGAGCACTAACAGCACCTTCAGAGAACGCAGTGGCTGTGTGTGTGTGTGTGTGTGTGTGTGTGAATCAGGAGAAGTGTGTTACAGGTCGAGACGTTCATTTCCTGTTCCCTCTCTGTGTGTGTGTGTGTGTTCTGCAGGATTTTCTGTACTCGGCTCTGATCTTCCTCCTCCTGATCATCGCCTCCATCGCATTTGCAGCGAGTAACAACAGCGCAGGGCTGGAGAACGCCACCGTGGTACGTCCACTTCCCTTCTCTCTTCAACAGCGTTTCAGAGGCTTTAAAAAAATAAATAATAAGGAAATTACATTTCTGTGTTTAAGAATGCTTTCATGTACAGTGGTAGTAGAACTATGTAGAAGTGAGTATTTTCAAAGACGAGCAAAATTTTCGAATAAATGTTTAACGAATCGTCTCCCCTGCTCAGTCTCAGAGCGTCTGTCACTCAACATCCGTGTGCGTGTGTACTGTTTACTCTAACACTGTGACCGCGAGCGTGTGTGTGTGATAAAATGCAGGTCTGTTTTATTTTTATTTTATATTTTGTATGGCTTATATTTAAGATGAATATTTTTGTTTGTGGAGCAAATAATTTAAGTTTTTATGGGGGGAATTTGCTTTGATACACACTCAGCAAAAAAAGAGACGTCCTCTGACTTTCAGCTGTTTTTACTTTCAGTAAACTTAATGTGTAAATATTTGTATGAACACTAAAAGAGTCGACACCATAAGACATAAAGTAAAAATGTTTCCCAATGTGTCCCTGAATGAAGAGAAGCTCAAAATCAGTCAGTAGCAGTCAGTATCTGGTGGCCACCAGCTGCTTGAAGTACTGCAGTGCATCTCCTCCTCATGGACTGGACCAGATTTGTCAGTTCTTGCTGTGAGATGGAGGGATTGTGTGTTCCTGGTGTGACTCGGGCAGTTGTTGTGGCCATCCTGTACCTGTCACGCAGGTGTGATATTCGGATGTACCCATCCTGTGCAGGTGTTGTTACACGTGGTCTTCCACTGCGAGGATGATCAGCTGTCCTTCCTGTCTACCTGTAGCGCCGTCTTAGGCGTCTCAGGGTGCGGACATGGCGATTTATTGCCCTATAGCCACATCAGCAGTCCTCATGCCTCCCTGCAGGGACTCTCAGGGACACAGTGACTCCCAGCACCTTCATCACTTCTTCAGATTATTATTTCTTTTTTTTTTAACAAACATTTTAGGGCAACAAACATTTTCCGTTAGAAACGTAACGTCTGGAAATCGAAACGCAGAAATTATAAAATCAATGTTTAAATCTTCCTGTAGAACAGGGTGCCAAGACTTTTGCATAGCGCTATAAATGTTTTTCTTTTATTCTATTAATTAAATCAGTTTCTTTTTAAAAACATTCTTGGTTGGGTAAATATTCACTTTTAATACAGTCGACTTTTCATGTGATTTTTTTAAAATGAACATTATAATTGATTTATTACGTTTTTAAAGAAATTGTTTATTAAAATAGTTTAATTACTAAAATCTAGATTTTTGGTTAAAAGACTTAAGTGCTATAAGTGCTTTTAACAGTTAAAAGTAAACTTCATAAACATTGAATCATTTCATTATTTCAAATTTTATTTCCTTTTTTTATTTTATCCCCCCCTCCCCCCCCCACTCCCCAGGCTTTCGGCTTCATCGCCTCCATCGTCTTCCTCGTGGACGTGTTCGTCATCTACAAGACGAAAGGTTCCCCATTTTCTGGAAATCCCAGAGACCCAGCAGTGGGTTCGACCGAGCCGGCGCAGGAAAGCGAGAAGCTGAACTCCAACGGTACCAATGGTACCAACTGATCCGCGTCCCGGTTCCTGAACCACGTCCGACAGACTTGCGAATTCCGGTTTACCCGACTCCAGCGCCACACTCTACACTTTAATTTATATTTTATTCCTGATATTTAGATATTTTTTCTGTCGAGTCCACGCGTTGTGTATTTTTAACGTTTGTCCTCCTTACGCGGGTGTGGTCGTGGGTGTGGCCGTGGGTGTGGTCGTGGGTGTGGTCTCTCCCACGATTAGAAAGATTCACGACGGAACATTTCATTTTCAGGGAGCGTTTAAAACAAAAAGTGTAGGTGTAATGTGATCATTCGTAGTGTTCGACTAACGAGCAGCACACGCGAACATTCCCGCGAGGAAGCGTCCAATCAGAATGAGTGAGTGTGTGTGTGTGTGTTGTAGCATTCCTCCTCTGACATTCCTCATTCCTCTTTATTCCTACATCACGTCACAAAAACGTCAGTCATTTTATTATTATTATTATTATAAATTTGAATATATTTTTCTTTGACATTAGCCTTCATGTGCGTCAGCGTTTCAGTTCCGAGAGTTTTGCACACGATATCATGATCAGTCATAATATTTTTATTAATCCATCCTTACACACACACACACACACACACACACACACACACACACACACACACGCTCTTTAAAATCTTTTTAAAACTAACGCTTTTTACACGGAGCAAATCTTTTCAAATAAATGGAAATACCTTTTAAAATACACGAAGGTGTGTGTGTGTGTGTGTGTGTGTGTTTAAAGTAGGGCTGCATGATATGATCCTAAATCCACATCATGATAATTTTGACGCGATATAAATGACTATTTTTAACTGTAAAATGTGAGATTTTCTACTCGATTGTGTGTATCGAGGCCGACTGACGTCATTACGAGGACGTTCGTCAATATTTATTTATAAATTCGTAAATTAATATAGGAAAAACAACGCATAAATTATTGACAAACTGCGTGAATTCTCGGCTGTATGTATTTTGTGTAATAAATCGTGATTAAATAATGGCACGCGTGTGTGTGTGTGTGTGTGTGTGTGTGTGTGTGTGTGTGTGTGTGTGTGTGTGTGTGTGCTGTAGGAGTGACACTCTGGAACTGTACAATCGTTGCGCTGCGGTTAAACTCAGACGGACAGACGTATGAAACCCCTGAATGCAAGACAATCAGACCTTTTAGTTTTGTGTGTGTGTGTGTGTGTTCGGTCAGAAGATGAGCGGCTCTGGGAGTGTTGGCTGTGGGCGTGGCTTCTTCCCTCCCGTACGTCCGTTATATTAATCCGTCTTCCTGTTTTTTTTGTGAGTGTTTTATACTGTAGGTGAATTTCGTACACAATCAGTTTCCTCTCGGTGTCGGTCAGACGAGCCGCATCACGGATCATCTCAGTATCTCAGTCCAGCTCAGCATCTCAGTATCTCAGCATCTCAGTATCTCAGTATCTCAGTATCTCAGTCCAGCTCAGAGCAGAACGGAGGTTAAAGTCCAGTGTTTCTAAAGCTTTCTCCACAGTTCTTGCACAAATTGTTAAATCTTGTATCCGTGTGTGTTGGTCCGGTTCTTCTTAAGTCTAACGCGTTCTGTAGTTCTGATTCTGTCGGAGTGAATTCCTTTCGAGAGAGATATAGTCTGAAGCGACGTTCCCTTGATGCCACACAGCCTGAAATTAAGTGTTTTTATACCAATAATTAGTCTTACTGTGTGTGTGTGTGTGTGTGTGTGTGTGTGTGTGTGTGTGGTTCTTAAATGCCCGACTGTACAAACGGACTGCAATCCCGTAACAGTAAATATTCCGACCTGCGCGAGCCCCTTCCGGTCTGATCGAACCTTTAACGCTTTATTACGTACAATCACTATTAGCAATGCTGTTTATCAGTAACACATATTGAGATTTTTATTATTATTTTTATCACCACTGAAGATCTTTGAGGTTTAAATGAGTGACTGTGTAATAAACTCTTCAACACGTCTATTAACTCCACCTTAATCATTAATCACTAATTCAACTGTTTGTCTTATTTGATTATTTGTGTGTTTTCTCTGAATTGTTTATTATTATAATTATTTTTTTTTTATCTAGATGTACAATAAAATCCCGGGGAACAAACAAACAAACACACACACACTCGTTTCTGTGTCTCTGATTTTTGTGTTTCTTTACATGCATTTAATAAAATGATTTAAAAATGTTAAATTATTGGAGCTTAATTTATGAAATGAAGAATGTTTAGGAAAATGTTAGAGCAGTGTAAATAAGTGCCGTCTTTTCACACAATACAGTTAAACAAGTTGCGATTGTTTTGTTTCCATGGAAACGATCAATCGCTGTCGAACTCTGGCGCTAGTGCAGGTTTACGTTAATGCACTCGTTAAAGTAACGCTCGGCTTTCTGTAGTTCGGCTCGATCGCACAATCATTTAACCTTTTCAATGATAAGAAAATAAATAAATGATACGGTAACGTTTTCCGTAAGGAGATACTCTACATATATTTATGGAAGGAGTCTCCAGTGTCGGTGCTTTTAAAGCAAGGAATGAATAAAAGCTCTAATGTCAATGAGAACATTGTTAGAGAATAGCTTTATGTGAATAATGCTCATAATGTGCTGCTTAAAATGTTTTTATTTTTTTTAAAAGTATAATCTTTGTCAATTCTTTGGTTTAAGGAGAATCGAACATAATTACAATGTAAGTGTTAAGAGAAACCCAGCGTTGTGTTGCATAACATCACCATCATTTTTTAAAACTTTCCTTTAACATCTCTCACACACACACACAGTTATGTTGTTTGTGGCAAACACCCGGTGCAAGTAAGCCAACAATTAATTAAATAAATAAAAAAACTTCAATGGGGCAATTCAAAATTAAGCCAATTCTCATTATTCAATCAATGATATTATAAAAGAAATATCGATTATAATAGATAATATTTCCTCTTGGATGTTTTAGAAACCCAGTGTTGCTCTTGAGCCCTTAAACCACTCAGTCTGGAGTTTTGTGGATGAATCAATTCTAACAGTTTACCGCTAGATGTCGCTGCTTCTCTGGTTTTTAATCACCCATCCTCCTCCTCCTCCTCCTCTTCCTCCTCTTCCTCCTCCTCACCAGCAGCCGGTTAGAATAAAACCCCGATCAGTCTGGAGTGTGAGTGTAAAGCTCAGTGTAGAGAGGAACAGAGACGCCAAACACTCCGTCTGCTCCGGTCCTCTTTATTCCTTTCTATGATGTTTGATTCCTCTTAGCTTCCTCGACATCACCTCCAGCTTCTCAGCACCTGAGATCAGGATGGAGTTTTACTGCCTGCATGAAGAAAAGCTTTACACACTTTCCTCTGTTTAAGTTCTTCAGTAAAAACTCAACTGCCTGGATTTATCTCTTCCATGTGAGTTGAAGCTCTTCCTATTAGGATGATGTACGTAATAAACTCTGGTTGACCTGGAAATGCACAGTTTTCAGTTAATTTCATTTATTATTAATATTAACACCAATTAATGGTTAATTTATATCTAATTAGGATTATTATTGCTTTAGAATGACCAGAAATACAAGTCCTGCTCAAATTTAGTCTAGAATACTATAAAAATAGATTTTAATACCTAATTGTAGGAAAAAGGTTAAACTCGAGTTCATATTCCACGTCCATGCATCATAACATAACTTTTTTTATGTTTGTTGTTGCACGAGTTCCTCTCAAACATTTTAGACGTTTAAACCCAGCCTTGATGTTTACTCGGTGAGTTTGTTAAATGAAGCTCGTACACAGATGACACTCACTATCATGCATGTCACTGCATTAATGTGTCGTTCTCTTCAGCACGGTTGTATGCTAAGTGCAGAGTGGTTGTCAAGGTAACCACTGAAGCTTCACGCACCACCCCTGCAGCTAACTATAACCAGTTTATTAAAGCGCCTAATTCAGGGATTTAAGACTTCCTCTGGCCGGACAGGGTTGTAATTTGACATCTGAAACGATCGGCTACCGTCATTGTCGTTTTTTTGTCATTATTTATTCATTTCTTTCGACAATTTTGACCGGTCAAAGTGACAGAAACTGGATCCCTCAGATCAATAGGTTACCGTTAACACCTGCACGCAGGTCCTGCTTCCTGTCCATCAGTTCTCATTCACATAGGTTTATTACCCCTCACACACACACACACACACACACACACACACACACACACCACCACCACCACCACCACTTTAACTACCAGACTAAGAGTGGAGCATGGATAATTCATGCAGATAATTAGATTTTAAGCCTAAACACGCAGGGATGCTGGATTGGTTTATTGGTAATTAAGTCTCCACTTCCTGTAACGTCTGGCATCAGCATCTAACACACCCCATCCGTACAGGGGCTGGATCTCACAAACACAACTCAATCGTTTCTGAATACAATAAGCCCAGACTAGTAGAGGAGGTCAGGACTAGAACCTCTATTGTCCTGGTCCTCTATGACCAGTAAAAGGGGCGTGTCTCTGTGTCTATGTCTATCAGTCTCAGTAAAAGGGGCGTGTCTATGTCTATCAGTCTCAGTAAAAGGGACGTGTCTGTGTCTATGAGTTTCAGTAGAAGGGGCGCGTCTCTGTGTCTGTCTATGAGTTTTAGTAGAAGGGGCGTGTCTCTGTGTCTATGTCTATGAGTTTTAGTAGAAGGGGCGTGTCTCTGTGTCTATGTCTATGAGTTTTAGTAGAAGGGGCGTGTCTCTGTGTCTATGTCTATGAGTTTTAGTAGAAGGGGCGTGTCTCTGTGTCTATGTCTATGAGTTTTAGTAGAAGGGGCGTGTCTCTGTGTCTATGTCTATGAGTTTTAGTAGAAGGGGCGTGTCTCTGTGTCTATGTCTATAAGTTTTAGTAGAAGGGGCGTGTCTCTGTGTCTATGTCTGAGTTTTAGTAGAAGGGGCGTGTCTCTGTGTCTATGTCTATGAGTTTTAGTTGAAGGGGCGTGTCTCTGTGTCTATCTCTATCAGTTTTAGTAGAAGGGGCGTGTCTCTGTGTCTATGTCTATCAGTTTGAGTTGAAGGGGCGTGTCTCTGTGTCTATGAGTTTTAGTAGAAGGGGCGTGTCTCTGTGTCTCTGTCTATGAGTATTAGCAGAAGGGGCGTGTCTCTGTGTCTATGTCTATGAGTTTTAGTAGAAGGGGCGTGTCTCTGTGTCTATGTCTAAGAGTTTTAGCAGAAGGGGCGTGTCTCTGTGTCTATGTCTGAGTTTTAGTAGAAGGGGCGTGTCTCTGTGTCTATATCTGAGTTTTAGTAGAAGGGGCGTGTCTCTGTGTCTATGTCTATGAGTTTTAGTAGAAGGGGCGTGTCTCTGTGTCTATATCTATGAGTTTTAGTAGAAGGGGCGTGTCTCTGTGTCTATGTCTATGAGTTTTAGTAGAAGGGGCGTGTCTCTGTGTCTATATCTGCGTTTTAGTAGAAGGGGCGTGTCTCTGTGTCTATATCTGAGTTTTAGTAGAAGGGGCGTGTCTCTGTGTCTATGTCTATGAGTTTTAGTAGAAGGGGCGTGTCTCTGTGTCTATATCTGAGTTTTAGTAGAAGGGGCGTGTCTCTGTGTCTATGTCTATGAGTTTTAGTAGAAGGGGCGTGTCTCTGTGTCTATATCTGAGATTTAGTAGAAGGGGCGTGTCTCTGTGTCTATGTCTATGAGTTTTAGTAGAAGGGGCGTGTCTCTGTGTCTATATCTATGAGTTTTAGTAGAAGGGGCGTGTCTCTGTGTCTATGTCTATGAGTTTTAGTAGAAGGGGCGTGTCTCTGTGTCTATGTCTGTCAGTTTGAGTTGAAGGGGCGTGTCTCTGTGTCTATGTCTATGAGTTTTAGTAGAAGGGGCGTGTCTCTGTGTCTATGTCTATCAGTTTGAGTTGAAGGGGCGTGTCTCTGTGTCTATGTCTATGAGTTTTAGTAGAAGGGGCGTGTCCCTGTGTCTATGTCTATCAGTTTGAGTTGAAGGGGCGTGTCTCTGTGTCTATGTCTATGAGTTTTAGTAGAAGGGGCGTGTCTCTGTGTCTATGTCTATCAGTTTGAGTTGAAGGGGCGTGTCCCTGTGTCTATGTCTATGAGTTTTAGTAGAAGGGGCGTGTCTCTGTGTCTATCTCTATCAGTTTTAGTAGAAGGGGCGTGTCTCTGTGTCTATGTCTATGAGCTTTAGTAGAAGGGGTGTGTCTCTGTGTCTATGTCTATCAGCCTCAGTAAAAGGGGCGTGTCTCTGTGTCTATCAGTGTCAGTAGAGGAGGCTGGGCTTATTTATGCCTGTGTGCTCGACTGTGTCTGCATGGCGTCTCCATCCAGTCTCTCAGGTAACGAGTCCCTAAACGAACCTGCATTAATGTTTGGGTCTCTAATTAACCTATTTATCTTTAAAGCGTAATTCCCACTCGTACGTGACGTCTGTAGAGACGACTTGTCAAGCTCAGTCGTGATGCTGCAGGAGTGCGTGTCAGCTCACAGGAAACCAGCTGTTTATTTATACACACATCCTGAGCAGGTTAATTACTTCACCTTAGTGCTTTACTGCTCAGACCCTCCATCACATCCTTACCTGACTTCTCTTTTGATTTGAGAGCTTTCTGGGTCACACACACACACACACACACACACACACACACATTAGCTACCACGTGGCAAAATCTGTTGCCATTCCAAACACACGATAAGGCGTTCTTAATTACCCCGCCTCAGTAAGATAACGAGCTAGGCGTCTGACGAGGAGCCTGATGCCTTATTAGTGTCCTCATTGCTATTGGATTAGATCAGATCTGGGTAAATATGCACGCACTTGCAGATTTGAGGCTAATGAGACAGCGTGTGAAATCCACTTTATCTCAGCGTCTCTGACAGGCCGGAGCGCCAGATCTGGCATTAATCCTCTGATCTGCAGCGTAGGAATAAAAAAAAAATTGAATAAAAGATCTGTTTTGTTCATGAAAGGAGAATGAAAAAGACAGGAGAATATCTGGGTTTATGAAATATTATTTATTTCTATGTGATAAGGCTTATTTTTATAAGATGCTCTTTTAAAAATCGGTCTGCCTCTTGACATGTGATGGGAATCCCTCTGTCTCCCTCTGACTCCCTGTGTCTCCCTCTGACTCCCTGTGTCTCACTCCATCTCCCTCTGTCTCCCTGTGACTCCCTCTGACTCCCTGTGTCTCACTCCATCTCCCTCTGACTCCCTGTGTCTCACTCCATCTCCCTCTGTCTCCCTGTGACTCCCTCTGACTCCCTGTGTCTCACTCCATCTCCCTCTGACTCCCTGTGTCTCACTCCATCTCCCTCTGTCTCCCTGTGACTCCCTCTAACTCCCTGTGTCTCACTCCATCTCCCTCTGTCTCCCTGTGTCTCCTCTGACTCCGTGTCTCACTCCATCTCCCTCTGACTCCCTGTGTCTCCCTCCATCTCCCTGTGTCTCCCTCCATCTCCCTGTGTCTCCCTCTGACTCCCTGTGTCTCACTCCATCTCCCTCTGTCTCCCTGTGACTCCCTCTGACTCCCTGTGTCTCACTCCATCTCCCTCTGTCTCCCTGTGTCTCCTCTGACTCCGTGTCTCACTCCATCTCCCTCTGTCTCCCTGTGTCTCTCTCTGACTCCCTGTGTCTCCCTCCATCTCCCTCTGTCTCCCTCTGACTCCCTGTGTCTCCCTCCATCTCCCTCTGACTCCCTGTGTCTCACTCCATCTCCCTCTGTCTCCCTGTGTCTCCTCTGACTCCGTGTCTCCCTCTGACTCCCTGTGTCTCCCTCCATCTCCCTCTGACTCCCTGTGTCTCCCTCCATTTCCCTCTGACTCCCTGTGTCTCCCTCCATCTCCCTGTGTCTCCCTCTGACTCCCTGTGTCTCACTCCATCTCCCTCTGTCTCCCTGTGACTCCCTCTGACTCCCTGTGTCTCACTCCATCTCCCTCTGTCTCCCTGTGTCTCCTCTGACTCCCTGTGTCTCCCTCCATCTCCCTCTGACTACCTGTGTCTCACTCCATCTCCCTCTGTCTCCCTGTGTCTCCTCTGACTCCGTGTCTCCCTCTGACTCCCTGTGTCTCCCTCCATCTCCCTCTGACTCCCTGTGTCTCCCTCCATTTCCCTCTGACTCCCTGTGTCTCCCTCTGTCTCCCCGTTACTGATGAGAGTGTTGTGTGGAGGCAGGCAATGGCCTTCTGGAAGGATTTACGGGGAGAAATTGAGGGATCGACTCTCAGTAACGCGTCAGGGAGTTTTGAGTCGTGCTAGTTTTCCCACAATCCCCCTCTCGCGTCTCCAGCTGAGCCTCAATTCACTCACAGGAAACTTTGTTCGTCTGATGCGTTAAGCTGCTGTTGAAAGTCGGTGTTTCCTCGTTGTCACTGTGATGAAATGACATCTAATTAGTGTAGGAACACGGCGGGACGCGCGTGTGTGTGTGTGTGTGTGTGTGTGCGTGCTGAGATATCGTCTCAGTATGACAGTTCGACTCTGCGGTGAGGAGGACGTGGGGGAGCCGACACTTTAAATACATCGTAATCAATGGCTGGAAATGTCTCAATGCCTCGTAAAGAAGTAAATTATCCAGGCCAATCATTGATCTCTTAACCTTTGACCTCATTTAAAAAAAAGAGCTATAAATGTACAATTGGAAACTGTTACATGAAAATAATTTGCCTAATCGGTTTAGAGTAGACGTGCTTTTAGGAGGTGAGAAGAAACCAGAGGATCAAAAACATATAAACACCCTCAGTCTGAATGTGTGTGCTTTTTTTTCCTTCCAGCATTCTTCAATGCTGTAACTTGATACAAAGGTCTATTATTATTATTATTATTATTATTATTATTATTATTATTATTATGAAGCACATTTATTTGCTTTCACCATTAAAACTTGCATTGAAGCTGGAAGCGTAACTAAATAAGGTCAGTGTTTTAACTCTAGAAAAGATGACTAATTCTGTTCTGCTAGTGAAAATTATAATCATAAAACGTCTATTAGCAATATATATTTACAGACTGTATATACAAATGATTTCCTTTATTGAGCAAATAATAGGATTAGTCACGACATTGCTGTGATTCTCTGTATAGAGTATTATGACTCTGAGTCGCTGCGGACGAGAGCAGGGTGGTGGCAAAGGCGGGGGGGGGGGGGGGGGGGGGGCTGTGGAGCCCCCTGCTGGGCAAACAATTCACGCGTGTCTACACCAGCCTCTTTCACACCGCCAGGAAAACGGCGTCTTTGTTGGACCTCAGCGCTTTGTGTAAAAGGCACAGAGGTGTAATAAGAGGCTGTGGTTGTTGTTGTTGTCGCGCCTTTAAGCCGAGATGGAGGTGAAATGAGTCAGTGTTTAAGAGACAGAGAGACAGAGAGAGCACTCCCTACATTATCATGGAAGTGGGGTGTGGAGGTTTAAACGTCAATAAACAACTAACAAAAAGAGCGTAAAAGTGGAACATGGCAGGGAATCAGAGAGACATCGCGGTGTAAATGTACACGGCTAGCAAAAGCACCTCAACACTGTTCACCCGCCGCTAGCGTGTTGAGAAATGTGCAGTATTTCCTACGTGTTAAACGTCATGCTGTAGACGCTTGGAGCCTCACAACAATCTTTAGGATGTTTTGCTTCACAGCATCGTGACTGATTTGCATAAGAGAGAGTAAAATTGGGCTTGAACGTCTCCTGGTCTTCATTTCCTTTCAGGATGCAGAAAATCAGAAAAAAAATTACTGAGACTAAAAGCTTTAAACACATTTAATTTCTCATCACGCGGTCTCCGAGGAGTTCTCATCTCCAGATCCTTTTTACTGCGGAGAGGAGGAGAGGAGGAGAGGAGAGCACTCACACATAGATTAACAGACTGGATAGAAGTTCGAAAGCTGCTATCTTTTTGTCGTGAGTGTGTGTGAGTGTGTGTGAGTGTAAGAGAGATGTTATTCAGAATTCCGAGCAGGTGACATGTCCATCCTTCTCATGCCTCACACACAGTTTCTCCGGTGTCGCTGTTCCTCTGAGACTCGGTGTGTGTACCGGGTCTAATCCAATCCACAGGAATATTTCGCGTTCATATTAACACGCATGTTCTAACCGTACGGTTTCCATAGTAACGGCCTGATCTACAGCGCACGCTCCGCTGATAATGCACAGGTTTTTAAACATTAGTTATGAGACAAAATACGAAGGAGAAATGTGTGTTTTTTAACATCTATGGAAGGAGTCTCCAGTGTCAGGATGCGCTGTTATTGGTCAATAATCATCTCCTGTGCGTTAACAGACCCGCCGCTCCGTCACCCCACCGCGTCGTTGGTCTTCCTCCTATAACAGCTGAATGTTTCTCCCCCTGACATGCAGTATCACCGCGCGCGATGCCTGGGAGTGGGAGTTCACATCCGCAGGCTTTTAATCAGATCTGAAAAGTCTGTAACCGCAGAGAGTCAGGATTCACAGAACTCTCATGTCACACTCTATTGTTTTTTTCCCCGAGACCTTTGGCCACGGCATCATCAGGATTCAAACCAGTGCCAGTCTCGTGACAACATGGCAAAGCCTCAGACAGCTGCTCCATGGTCAGGGAGCACGTTCATGCATTATTTATACACACACACACACACACACACACACACACGAGAAAACAAAACTCACTTTGTTCAGCAACATTTCAGTGGATTTCAGGGTATAAAACACACATATGATGGACGTGTTATTGTGAGATTCCATAAAGGAGACAGAACTGGTTAATAAGACAGGTTCCCCCTCTCTCTCACACACACACACACACACACACACACACACACACACACACTGTACCTCTCTCCATGTGGTGTGTGTGTGTGTGATGGATGAGGCTGTCGGCTGTCCGCGTGCTCGGATGGTCATGGAGCCGCGTGTGATGGACCTGTAAGACTCTCACTCGGAGCAGATGCAGTAATTCTGGTGACCATCAAACACACGGTGTGTTTAATCACAATGTATTGAGGCCGAGGAGGCTGTAAAGGAGCGCTGGTGCTGCAGTGTGGTCAGGGGGGAGAACACACACTCAAATATTTAAAATAGGATCCCTTTAGTATTTATTAAACATCCTGTGTGTGAAGTCGTTCAATACAACATGGACTTCACATACGATACAATATTGTACAGTTTAAAAGAGTCCACACCTCCTTTACTGTGACTGACAGGCACACAGGCCACGCCTCCTTTATTAAATTGGCCCAGAGGCCACGCCTCATCTGTTTAGGAGCCATTAATAAACAGAGATCATGCCTTTAATGGAACTGACACTCATAGGCCACGCCTCCTTCACTGACACTCATAGGCCACGCCTCCTTCACTGACACTGACACTCATAAGCCATGCCACATATATTGAGACTGACACACATAGGCCACGCCTCCTTCACTGAAACTGACACACACACAGGCCACACCTACTTCACTAAGACTGACACACACACAGGCCACACCTCCTGTATTGAGATAGACACACATAGGCCACGCCTCCTATATTGAGACTGACAGACATAAGCCACACCTCCTCACTGACACCCTCACCTAGGCCACGCCTCCTATATTGAGACAGATACACATAGGCCACGCCTCCTATATTGAGACAGATACACATAGGCCACGCCTCCTATATTGAGACAGATACACATAGGCCACGCCTCCTATATTGAGACAGATACACATAGGCCACACCTACTTAACTAAGACTGACACTCAGGCCACACCTACTTCACTGGGTCAGACACACAGGCCACACCTCCTATAATTGAGGCAAACACTCATAGGCCACGCCTCCTACATTAAGACTGGCACACATTGGCCACACCCCCTTCCCTGAGATTGACACACAGGTTTGCTATTTATTTATTTTCTGCCTTGTATTTTTCTTCCCTTTCTTGCTCTTTTCTTTCTCCCTCCCACACACACACACACACACACACACACACGTTTGATCATGTACTGTATTGTGACCTACAGAGTAAATGGTGTAATAGCTTGTGTTGTCATGCTGTTTTTATTTTTATTCTAACTCTGGTGATGTAACTGGCAGCTGCTTCACTGAAACTCTGTTTATGTTTCTTTATTTTTTAGAAGAAGAAATTCAGACCGAGGCCTTTAATATTTCCATTGATTTAGGCTTTTGTGTTTTATTTCATTGGGCAGATTTTCTAACTGTGATAAACTGAACTTTATAAAGATTCTGTTTAAACAAGAGAAAAATGTAACAGAGTTCAGGATGTGAAATTCTGACTGGTTTATTAACAGCAAAGTTAATGTTGTGTGAAGCAACATGTGTTAGAGTTAAATACTGCAGCACATGGGGAGTGATGAAGCAGAGACACCCTAATCCTGGACATGATTCATTTCCTATAACAGCACAACCCTGTGTCTTTTATTCCTCCAATACAATTTACCATTTAATTACCATTTTGTATTTATTAAGGAATGACGGGATACTTTTTAATCAATTTATAGTTATGCCATAATTTACAGGTTTATATTTCTACAGAAAAAAAAATACAGTAATAAACTTTCATTTTATTTTTATCAGGCACTCAATGCCAAGGTTTATAGGTTTAGTTTATGGTATGAGTTAATTTACTAATTACTTCCTATTTTTTGGTTTTTGTTTATTATTTTTTATTTAATGGTAATACATTATACTTAAAAGAAAAACCTGACATGTTAATACATGTTCACTTTGTATTAAGGAGAGTTTTGTTAACGAGATGTTTATTTGTCATATATGACACACTTGGCGCCCCCTGTGGTGAAAGTGTTAAATCAAAAAGAAAGAAGAACATTAAACAAAAAATCACAGATGATAACAAATTTTGATTTTAATGAATGAAGATTTAAGAAACAAAGTGTATTATATAATGAATATGAAATAATGGATCACGTTTCTAATTTTGTAATGTACACCTCTCTGGTCGTCCATTAATTAACTGTATGTGTAATTAACTGTTTAACTCCATAATTATGTTTATAACTGTAAACACTCTCTTCCTCCGTATGATCCTTTCCTGTTTCTCCATCACAGCTTCAGCACTGAACTAAAAATGAGTGACATCTACGAGTCGGCCGCCACCTCGCTGGGGTTCTTTAACAGCCCCTGTCTGACTAAAGTGGAGCTGCGTGTGGCGTGTAAAGGAATCTCGGACCGGGATGCTCTGTCCAAACCCGACCCCTGCATCCTGCTCAAGATGCAATCACACGGACAGTGGATGGAGGTGAGGCCGCTTTTATACGTCTGTGTCCCAAATCCTGTTGTGTCCTAAATAGGGGACAGAGTGCACACTACTAAGTGTCTCCTACTGTAACATATTCATTCACATATTATGGCAGAAACAGGATTTCATTAGAAGTTCCTGCAAAGGGTCAGGAATTCTTAATTTTACACTATATTAAGGAAAAAAAAGCTAGTGGAAGACAGAATGAATTTTGCAAAAACAAAAACTAGTAGCAATTTTTTTAGCAACATAAAAAAGGCCAAAACAAAAAAATACTTTAGTAGCAATAAACCTAGCAAAAAAAACCTGTAGCAAAAACAACAAAAAGAATTTCAGAAAAATTTTACGAATTCCCCCCAAGGAATATAGCAGCAAAGAAACATGAAATAAATCATAGCAAAAACATAAAATGTTGCATAAAACAGCAAAAATGCACCAATACCTCCCCGAAGAATAATAGTAGCAAATATAGCAAAAACAAAAAAATGTAGAAACCCACCAAAACTGTAGAATAAACTAAATATTAGTGGAATTTTTTTTTTTAAAACAACAGAGTAGCGAATACAAAAACAAACTTGTAACAAAAAAAAAATCCAAGAAATTTAAACAAAAACAAACAAACAAAATGACAAAATACAGCTGAACCTCACAAATTTTCAGCGTAAAGAATTGAAATTCGTCCCGTCATATGAAGCATTTTCAGCATATGAGCGCCTGAACTGAGCCGAACCGTATGGTTTCTAAGTCACGTGGACGTCCGTCCGGGAACCGTTCCATTTCATTTACATGTCTTCTCTAAATGTTTTTGATTGATTTTATATGCAAAAATGTGATTTTAGTGTTGGAAATTGGTGATGATGGTAATATGTTTGGGTGGCTGGAACAGATTATTTGCTTTCACTTTATTTCCTATGGGACACTGCGATTCGCAATATGAAATTTAACCTTAAGAACTCGCCGGAACGGATTATAAATGTATGCAGAGGAACACTTTAGTGACAAAAACTAAAATAAAAAAGCAAAATAGTAAGAAAAAGTGAAAAAGACTAAACAAACATTTGTAGCAATAATGTAACAAAAACAAAAAGTAGCAAAAGAAATTCTCAAATAATAGTAGATGAATAAATACATGAAGCAAAAACAAAACAATTAGCAAAACAAACAATAAAAAAAACCTAACAAATTAGTCAGACTGAATGTAAATGATATCAAATCAGTAAAGCTAACCTGTAAGCTAACATAGCTTTGTAATAAACCAATGCCTCGCTAACGCTAACGATTGTGTGAATAACGCGAGATGATTTTACAAAAATGATTCCGTACGGTACAGTTTGCTTAAATAGTTTTTAGAGGGTTTGTGTTCAGTGTGTGTGTGTGTGTGTGTGTGTGTGCGTGTGTGTGAAATGTTGTTTACGTGACCTGAGAGGAGCCTCAGCTAGCATTAGTGTACCGCTGTGTTCATGTTCAAACACTAGCATACCGTCTTGCTAATCTTTACTGAAGCTGATGGAAAATTAATGAGCGGTAATGCAGTCATTATACACGGTGATACGAGGGGAAAATCCTGAATGTTCAGACTCGGAAAGTCAGAATTCCCACTTGGAGGATGAAAGGAAAGTGGTTTCATTACGCTGCCTGTAAAAACCTGATGGTGTTTGTTTTTAGGTGTTTATATGGTGGCGGATCGGATTAATTAAAGCGCTAGATGTGCAGCATTTTACTGTGTGTGTGTGTGTGTGTGTGCTCCATATGTTCTCAGTAAGCTCTCTCTGTGGGTTTTGTGCCAACCCAACAGCCGGAGTCTTTCTCATCGCATCCTCTGTTCCTCATTAGCCATTTACGAAACAGTGCAGTGCTATTCCTGCTCCTTTACTATGCGAGTGTGTGTGTGTGTGTGTGTGTGTCTTCCTGCTTGAGGTAATATCACATGAAATATTGTAAAATCACCCATTATCTTCGCTTTATTGTGCTGTGTTTCCTGAGGCAGGCTGTCAGGATCGTCACATCATTTTCATCATTTTCATCCCACGAGTCCTCGAGGCGCCGCCGTGTCCCTGAGAGACGTTTTAGGCGAAAACGAGTGAGCTTTCAAATCAGGGCCAGGGAAATCCATGTGAAACAGAAAGACCGGGAGTTTTCTCAGCTTGTGTTTTGAGATTTAGAGAAAAAATCCTGACGAGTTAATAGCTAGCGCTGCCTTCGCTAAGTCGCGAGTTTCTCACTTGTGCACATGTAGTGAGACATGTATTGACATGTCTTATGGGTCTACAGTACAGTATGTGATACGTAAGACCAATCAGCTTTACACTAGTGCTGCTTTTAGAGTAGATTAGCAAAGCAAACTAACTAGCGTATCAGCTACGTACGCAACTGTAAGTTTAAAGTTTTATTTGTTTCTTTCCTGATGTCTCTATAGACGTGTAACGAGAGCTTGTCTATCACAGGACACAATAAGACTGTGCTTATAACTGAGATCTTTGCTACACATTTCATCCAAAATCCACCAATAGGAAGACTGCAAACTCATAGCACAGCTACAGATACGCTACCATGGCGATGATGATAAACAAAACATGCTAATGGGCAGAAAAAAATCTCCTTATTACCCCAGGCTCACTGTATTTAAGGTCTGTTATTAGCCAGTCTTTGGGACCTAGTCGAGATGAGTGATGAGGCATAATCCTTAAAGAGCCGGAGGGGGTGTGATTAGAAAGTCTCATCATAAATCCATTAATAATGCAACAACAGCGGCTAATTGTTGCTAAGATCTGTGATATAACAGTCACGCTGAGAACGCTAATAACGCATGCAGAGCGAAATCCATTCTACAGGCGGGTTAACCATCATCACTGGTGATTGGGGTGTGTGTGTATTTCTTCAGTTAAATATGCTAAAATTATACACTTTAAAAGTTTAGCAGATAACTCTGATCCCAGAGACAATGCTAATCCACTGTTCTTAGCTACAGCACAGAAACATTGCTGTGGGTGTGTCTCATTTCAAAGAACCACTGGTATGGGTGGTACCCAATTTGAAACATCTCTTACTTACTTTGAAGTGCCTCTGTCACGGGTGTGTCTCACTTAGAAACCCCTGTCAAGGGCGTGTCCCAGTTTAGAAGCAATTGTGTCCCATTTCCAAGCACCTCTCTCATGGGTCCCACATTAAAGCACCTATATCACAGTCTATCCCACTTGTCATGGGTGTGTCCCACTTAGAAGCACCTGTAATGGGCGTGTCCCATTTCAAATGGGTGAGGTTGTCATGGGTGTCAACAGTTGTCATGGGTGTGTCATACTTTTGAAATGCCACTATTATGTGTGTGTCCCACATTTAAGTGCCACTGTCATGGGCGTGTCCCACTTTAAAGCACTTGCCATAGGTGTGTCCCATTTCAAAGCAATTCTTTCATAGGCGTGTCCCACTTTAAAGCATCTGTGTCATGGGTGTGTCGCATTTTGAAGCACTGGTCATAAGTATGTCCCATTTCAAAGCACCTCTGTCATGGGTGTGTCCAACTTTGAAAGAAACTCTGTCATGGGCATATCACTTTCTGGGTGTGTCCCACTTCAAAAAAACTCCGTCATTGGGATATTGCAATTTAAAGTGACGCTGTCATGAACGTGTCTGACTACAAAGCACCACTGGTGTGGATGTGTCCTGCTTTGAAGTACCCTTCTCATGGGTGAGTCCAACTTTGATGTGCTGCAATCGGAAGTGCCACCATCATGGCCATGTGCCACATGGAATCGTTACTCTCATGGCTGTGTCCCACTTTAAAGAGCCACTGTCCACAACCACTTTGGAAGCTTTACATTCTTGGGTGTGTCCCATTTTGAAGCACGCATCATACTGTATATTAAAGTGCTTTGGTTGTCTCATTTCAAAGTTCTTTAGAATAGTGGTGTCACTCCATGTTTGTGTATCAATGAGCTGTTTTCAGATCTTCAGTGTGTGATGTTGTACCTCGGGCAATTAAATCCAGTCTGACGAGAGATAACGTTGAGAAACATCTGTGCGGTAATTTGTTAATGTTTTTACGCTTTTAAGTAAACATCTGTGTAAGGTTTTTCGTTCCAGAAGAGTCCACTGAGGGTTGATTTCCTGCCGAGCGCGCCCCCTCTTATCCTGCTAAAGGGAACCGATTAGCTGAATCAGACGATTTTGAGCAGCCAGAGCACAAAAATGTGCAGAATGTGAACTCCTACACGTGTACTGGAACCGTAGCTGCGGCTCTAATCGCTCATTACACACCGTGTACGCCACTCAGTATCCTATACCGTGTGTAGTAAATGAAGTTTGTAGGTTGGTAACATCTCAAAATCGGAAAGATGAATTAGAACACATATTACGTTGTGCATCGGGACTGTGATGCCACATGAGCCAGCAAAAAAATCAAAAATCAAAACAATGAGGAGTTACGGACAGGTTCATTAATATGGTGCTGTGTTGGGTTTTCTGGTGGATCGAACATTTGCTGACTTTGTGTATTCATCCGTAGACTGATGCTCAATTATACTCCAGCATCATGCTTGTTAGTATCACTTTGGTTTTATTGAATAGTTTCAATTAAAAAGTCACAGTAGATATTATCGCAGCATAGAAGATCAAAAACAAATACTGTTGGAGTCAACAAAACAAAAATACTCACTCATCTTCTATGTATAATGCTTTATTCTGTATTCAGGGTCACGGGGGGCCTGGAGCCTATCCCAGGAGACTTAGGGCACGAGGCGGGGTACAACCTGGACAGGGTGCCAATCCATCACAGGGCACACACACTATGGACCAGTTAGCCTAATCTCAGGTTTTTGTACTGTGGGAGGAAACCCACCAAACAGAGGGAGAACACGCACACAGAGAAGGGGATTGAGCCTGGCTGGGAATCGAACCTGGACCCTGTAGGTGCAAGGCGACAGGGCTAACCATTACATCCACCAACGAAAATAATAATGGAAAATATTAACTGACAACCTTTTTTCCTGTGACTGAGAATGTGGTTTAAAAAAATTAAAACTAATAAAACATCTGTATTTATTCTTGTTAATGTAAAATTTCCGTCACAATCCGCTGCAATATGATGTTCCTTCATTACATCGCGAGCGGCGGTGTTTCCCGGATCACGTTGCGCGGCGTATCAGCAGTAGTTCGCGCGCGGTGACGGGACGTTACAACCTCAGTCGTCTTTAACTCTTCATCATCACAGCAGCTTTACTCATTTCAAAGAGAAGACACTACATTTGGGCCCAAACCTGAAGAGATGCATCAAGGCATCCCATAATAATCTCAAGGTAGTTTTACAGCCTCTCTCTCGCAATTACGTTTTGTTCCATGTAATATATTTTATTTTATAGTTAAACACTGTATCGTCCGCACGGCTTCTATTGTTTAGTAGTTAAAAAATATGGACATACAGATGTTAATAAATGGAATTAACTGAAAACATCAAATATAAAGATAAATTTTCAATGTTAGGATAATTATTTTGTGAAAAACTAAAAACATATTTTTGCCTAGACTGGAATCACTTTAGGGGTAATTAATACTAATCTTATTGATAAAATGTTACATTTTCATTGACTTAAACTTGACTAAACAAAAAAAGGATAAGACTACATATGATAAAAACTAACAGCGACATTTATCCTAGGACTAAGACTAAAATTGAAAATAGCTTATAAAATTAGCACTATGTTGGAGTGAGGTGGCTGAACCAGCGCCCTCTGGTGGCTCCACCCATTTTATTACAATTGAAATTTATTCGCAAATTAGCACTAGACGATGCTAATCCACTGTTCCTAGTTACGAGTACAGTGAAACTGTGTCCCACATGCAGAGGTGGAAAGTAACGAATTACATTTACTCGCGTTACTGTAATTGAGTAGCTTTTTTGTGTATTTCTACTTTTTAAAGTAGTTTTAAAAATCTGTAATTTTACTTTTACTTAAGTACTTTTTGTTTGAAGTATTGTAATTCGCTACATTTTAAATCATATTCGCTACTGAGTAAAAAATAAATGAATGAAAATGATAAAATAATACAAATATTATGCTTTGTATAAATGCTCCGTTGCGCCGCGTGTGTGTATCATGTCCTGGTCGCGCGCCGCTCCAGACTCCACTCCAGGTTTTCTGACATCGGCATCTTCCTGACCTTCCACACGGTCGCTTCTGCCTTGAGAGTGACGTCATCGACTAGCGCGAACATATATTAACCGGAGAGAGACGCGGGAAAGATGAAGGAGGTTGTGATTTTGGCGTTTTGATATTTGGTTGTGTATTCCGGTTTTGACTTTTTGCCTCCAATTGACTTTGATTATTGCTTTGTCCCTTTGGTTTGGTTGGTCTTTGTATATATTTGTAGATAATTTCACTGTTTTTGGTTTAGGGAGTCCGGGAAGGTACCTGTATTTTTGTTTGTGTTTTTTTTTTTTTTTTGCAGGTAATCTAGCTACTAATATAAATACCATTTTGTTTATTATTTTGGCCTGGGTCCATCCTGAATCTGATCCTCCTCATGGTGTGTGTGTGTGTTTGTATATACAAACCTCATTATTTTATCAGTTAATGATTGGATCTAGTTCTTTCTGCCATATGCCACCATTTCCATACAGTTTAAAATAGAACCCTGAACCATTCTTTTGCTGTATGACCCTAGACTGGGACGTAACACCATATTTAAGTGACCACTTTGATTTTCAAGCACAAGAAAGACAACAGCTTTATTATGCAAAGGTGTTCCTTCAGTTAAAAACAACTATTTTGAGATTTATATCTGCTCATCTTTTTTGAACTACGCTAGAATGCCTCATCCCAACCCCGCTGTTAAAAAAATTAAAAAGTAACTCGGTAACTTTTACTCTGAGTACATTTTTTAATGAGCTACTTTTTACTTTTACTTGAGTAGATTTTTATAATGGTAACTTTACTTCTACTTAAGTAAAATTTCACTGAAGTAACAGTACTTGTACTTGAGTACAAAATTTTATTACTCTTTCCACCTCTGCCCACATGGACATATCTCTGTCTGTCTGATTTAGTTCAAAGCACGACTATAGTGGTCATGTCCAGCTTCTAAACACTACTATAGCGGTCATGTTCAGCTTCTAAACACTACTATAGCGGTCATGTTCAGCTTCTAAACACTACTATAGTGGTCATGTCCAGCATCTAAACACTACTATAGCGGTCATGTCCAGCTTCTAAACACCACTATAGTGGTCATGTCCAGCTTCTAAACACCACTATAGTGGTCATGTCCAGGTTCTAAACACCACTATAGTGGTCATGTCCAGCTTCTAAACACCACTATAGCGGTCATGTCCAGCTTCTAAACACCACTATAGTGGTCATGTCCAGATTCTAAACACCACTATAGCGGTCATGTCCAGCTTCTAAACACCACTATAGTGGTCATGTCCAGCTTCTAAACACCACTATAGCGGTCATGTCCAGGTTCTAAACACTACTATAGCGGTCATGTCCAGCTTCTAAACACCACTATAGTGGTCATGTCCAGATTCTAAACACCACTATAGCGGTCATGTCCAGCTTCTAAACACCACTATAGCGGTCATGTCCAGATTCTAAACACCACTATAGCGGTCATGTCCAGCTTCTAAACACCACTATAGCGGTCATTTCCAGCTTCTAAACACCACTATAGCGGTCATGTCCAGCTTCTAAACACCACTATAGCGGTCATGTCCAGCTTCTAAACACCACTATAGTGGTCATGTCCAGCTTCTAAACACTACTATAGTGGTCATGTCCAGATTCTAAACACCACTATAGCGGTCATGTCCAGCTTCTAAACACCACTATAGCGGTCATGTCCAGCTTCTAAACACCACTATAGTGGTCATGTCCAGCTTCTAAACACCACTATAGTGGTCATGTCCAGGTTGTAAACACCACTATAGTGGTCATGTCCAGGTTCTAAACACCACTATAGCGGTCATGTCCAGATTCTAAACACCACTATAGCGGTCATGTCCAGCTTCCAAACACCACTATAGTGGTCATGTCCAGATTCTAAACACCACTATAGTGGTCATGTCCAGCTTCTAAACACCACTATAGCGGTCATGTCCAGCTTCTAAACACTACTATAGTGGTCATGTCCAGCTTCTAAACACTACTATAGTGGTCATGTCCAGGTTCTAAACACCACTATAGCGGTCATGTCCAGATTCTAAACACCACTATAGTGGTCATGTCCAGATTCTAAACACCACTATAGCAGTCATGTCCAGCTTCTAAACACCACTATAGTGGTCATGTCCAGATTCTAAACACCACTATAGTGGTCATGTCCAGGTTCTAAACACCACTATAGCGGTCATGTCCAGCTTCTAAACACCACTATAGTGGTCATGTCCAGATTCTAAACACCACTATAGCGGTCATGTCCAGCTTCTAAACACCACTATAGTGGTCATGTCCAGCTTCTAAACACCACTATAGCGGTCATGTCCAGGTTCTAAACACCACTATAGCGGTCATGTCCAGCTTCTAAACACTACTATAGTGGTCATGTCCAGGTTCTAAACACCGCTATAGCGGTCATGTCCAGGTTGTAAACACCACTATAGTGGTCATGTCCAGGTTCTAAACACCACTATAGTGGTCATGTCCAAATAAGTCCAGTAAATGTGTTCAGCAATAAGATTTATTTCTGTCCATTAGCGTGTTTTGATTATCATTAACATGCTGGCGTGTCTGTATCTCTCCTGTGAGTCTACAGTCTTCCTATTGGTCGATTTTGGATGAAATGTGTAGCAAAGATCACCATCTTTTTCGTCCTGTCATATACAAGCTCTCGTTAAATGTCTATAGCGACATCACGAAGAAAAATAAAACTTGTAATGATGTAACAGAGATTTTTGTAATATTTATGTTACTTTAGTTCATGTAGACAGAAAACAGTTCGAGCGCTTACAAGCGCTATGGCGTGGAGTTTTACCCTCGTATGTGCAGTTATTGTGATTGTGGACAGTGTGTGTGTGTGTGTGTGTGTGTGTGTGTGTGATCGTTCTGTTGAGAGATTTGCACTGAGGCTGAAGCAGCTTGAAAGTGTATGAATTATGTAATAAGTGAGAAAGTGCATGTGAGAAGATAAAACCCCGGAGCTGTATCTGATGGATCCTCTCGAGTGCCACATCATGGTCTGTTTATTTATTAAAGTCTACATCCATCTCTATGCTCTTTGTGTGTGTCGCTACCAGAACTTTCTACATGGTTCCTGCGAAATGCACGGCTCATGGGGACTGCAAGTGGTCTGTAATGGTGTTCTTCCGAGTTCCTGATGGGTTCCTTATGAGAGGTTAATGTCGGTGTGAACGTCTAATTCAGACGCAAAAGAGAAGCACATGGCGAAGTCAACAGAACAACATCTATAGATCCACGTCGCAGAGCCGCTCGTGCCTTTAAACCTGCATGATGGCTTCATCTGGAGCTCGTAAAGACATCAGCGTCTCTCTGCGGACTGGATTTCAGCACTACATCCTTGCTGTGCAATGAAATAGGGTTCTGAGTTAGAACCTTTAAAAGAAGCTGTACAAAATGAAAAAAAAAAAAACCTGTGTGTGTGTGTGTGTGTGTGTGTGTGTGTGTGTGCGACCAGTTTTTTTTTTTCATACTGCGTTTTTCACTGAAAGTAAATAAAACTCTTCTCCAGCAGCAGACCCTGCGCCCGTGAGCTTCAGAAATGATAGATGTATTTTGGGGAGAACTTGCCAAGATGTGGTTCAGGAACCCTCGGGGAACCTTATTCCAGATAGCCAGAACCATCTGCTCCTGATGTACTGCTCAGACTGAGCTTGACCTTTGACCTCGGAGCAAAAACTACTGAATAATACATCAGTCTCTCTCTCACTCTCTCTCTCTCTCTCTCTCTCTCTCTCTGGCACTTTGTCCTTTAGCTGATGTGTGAAAGATAAATGCACTCTCTTTAACAGCAGCATGGACACACACACACACACACACACACACACACACACACACACACACACACACACACACACACACACATCCTATCATGTCTTGTTGTGGCCATCATCTAGCGAACATTGAGTGGAACTCCTAGCATGAGATGAGAACGCCGCGACTCCAGCGTTCCTTCCTCCAGTCCCAATCTAATAACAGATGGAGTTTCTCCTGCAGGACACTTCGATTGGACAAGCTGAGGAAAGTCTGGAGTTGGTATTGCTCCCTGCGCTGTGAGGATTGTGTGGAGGAAGCGACGACAGAATCACACGGCGCAAAGGTCTCTGAGGAAATCAGCAGCTGAGCAGAGAGTGATGAAATCCAGCATCCTCCATCTCATCCTCACGTTCTCAACTAACAGAGAGAGAGAGAGAGATGGAGGGAGAGAGAGATAGATAAGTAACTACGTTATGTGAGCTCATTGCCAGTTACAGAATAAAGTCTTTATGCTGAGCCTGTAATTAGAGCTGTGCAGTCTGTGGTACAGTGTGTGTTAGTCGAAGCTGCGTCTCAGTGTTTCTATATGCAGCATTCTGACGAAAATGTGTGGAGTGTAAACGCATGCAGATCTGGAGGCAGCAGCAAAAGGGCAACACACACACACACACACACACACACACACACACACACACACACACACACACACACACACACACACACACACACATACACACACATACACACTTATACCACTTCAGCGCTGTTATTTCAGACAAAGTGAAAATATCAACTAATCCCAGTCAAAATATTCACTTTATCTTTTCTAATTAATATCTATTGCTGCAGGTGTTTGTTTACATTGAGACAGTAGAGCATTAGTAGATTATTATACAGTAGATTATTAAATCCAGCACATAACTGTTCATAACATCACTTTTACTCCACATTTAGATTTAAACTGATGCTGCAGATTAAACTACAGACAGAAGATCTAAGGACTGCAGGAGATTCAGGAAATTACAGACAGACAGGTTTGTGTGATGATGTGAGAGAATCTGGTTGGACAGACAGACAGACAGACAGACAGAATATTTTCTGAGACTAGTTTCTGGTCCTCTAATGTTTGAAATGTAAAGATATCACTGAATCATCAAGAGTGAGTTCTGACCCAACGTCCAGACAAAACCTTTCTTATATTTTTACAGGCAAAGTACATTCCCTCTAGATGGCGCTCTGGACCAGACCAGGCCAACCGAAAAGCGTAAATCCAACAGGCACAAAACTGCTCATAATTTCACTACACAACATTTTGATTTCATTTATGATGCAAATTCAACTTTAGATAGATACCAAACTACTGCCAAACTTTTATTAAATTCTGTCCAGACTGTTTTGCTTGATGCTGTGACATAATCTGGCTGGACAGACATACAAACATACAGACATGTTGGGTTGCATCAAGCAAAGAAAACAACTAAGGAGATTTGAAGTGGAACTGGGTTAAGAACCCTTCAACACATTATTATAACTTGAGATAATTGGACGATAGTGCTAAACCGTCAACTTTGTGGAAGAAAGACGCTTTGTGGAAGAAAATCAGCAGTAGTAATGAGAGCCTTCGTGAGACTAAGAGCATTTCCCTTCACCCAGGACTGGGACTAAACAGCTGTGTGTCCATAATAAAACCACTTGTTAGTGAGACTCATCAAAAAAAGGCTTCAGTTTGTTAGTGACCATAAAGACTTTGGAGTGATGTGGGAAAAGGTCATGTGACCTGATGAGTCCAGACTGACCCTATTCCAGAGAGATGGGCGTGTCAGGGTAAGAAGTGAAGGACATGAAGTGATGCTCCATCATGTCTAGTGTCCTCTGGAGACAGTGTTATGATCTGAGGTTGATCAGTTACTCAGGTCGAGACTCAGTAACGTTATGGGGCAATAAAATGAAGTCAGCTGACCACCTGAATGTACTGAATCACCAGGTTATCACATCTGTGGAGGGTTTCATCTTCCCTGATGGCACGGACATGTTCCAGGAATCCAGGAGTGTGAAAGAGCGACTCTGGGAGCACGAGGAATCATTTACACACATGAACTGGACACCACAGAGTGTGTGTGTGTGTGTGTGTGTGTAATCCAGTGGTTCTCAAACTTTTTCTGTCATTCCCCACTTAAGGGGGTGGGTGAATTTTCAAACCCCACTTGTCAACAAAATTATAACGAAATCGGCCAAGTTTACTGTTTATTGAAATATCAATTCCTAAACCAATAAGATCAAATAACACCAAGTTAAAAAAAGATAAAATACACGTGCAATTGTTATAAAAGGCTTACTTTGTCACTTATCTTTGCATAATTGACTCCATGTTTATTAGCTGCTCAGCAATCGTTTGTAGTTTTTTTGCACTGGCCAATTCTGTATGCAACTTTGAATGAAGCCATTTGTGCTTTGCTGTCCACTGATTCAGACGTTACCATGCGATTCTCCTGCTGTCTGTATTCTGCCAGCTTTAAGTGGCTTATTAACGTGACTGGGGTGTGTTAGGGTATCCAGTGACGTTATTATGCCCACTATGTACAGTACGCTACTGACCCGGTTTGTGACTGCGGTAAAGTTAGTTTTATATTCGCATATTCGCATCTCCGGCTTCAATAGCTGCGTAAATAATCCCACAAATAAGATACATACATTTCCTCTCTACGTTGTCTTTAAGCTACATCCGCTTTTTTTCTCGATTAAGCACCTAAATTATAAATATTTGAAAGCTTAAACATCGTTATTCTCTACAGCGCAAAAATTATTTAGGGATCATCGCAAAATGCTGCACACCAACAAAAAGCGTAGAACGTTATTGATCTTCCCTTCTGTTCAGCGCCTGAAAGATCAAAAAGCAACTTTGTTGCCACACTGGAAACTAGAAATGCCAGACTAGTACTGCATGATAACATATTAATGTTTAACAAAAATACAGAAATATTGTTCCTCTGCAATTAACATGCCGACGTTACACCGTTATTGTTGCACTATGGTTCCACTTTTTCTCCCGGCCCCCAACTGATGTTATTTTAATTTACTTGTATTGATGATCCATTTCTTTGCGTTTGATTGTTTAGTTTTGAGCGTACGCTCTTCATTGCCAATAAAGAAAAGCATGAATTAGAATAGATACTTTCCGATTATTTTCCACTAATTTCCTCCCCTTCATTGCGCCCCACCTGTCATGTCTGTATTCCCCACTAGGGGGGCGCCACACACTTTGAGAACCACGGGTGTAAACAATGCAACTGGTGATTCAGTAAAATTTTAGATTGTGCTGTTTTTTGTTTGCACAGACACAGTGCATATGAATATAGATAGAGATTGCAGAGGGACAGAGAAAAACACAGAAGAACAAATAGAGAGAATAAGGAAAGAATGACAGAGTAAGAGACAGCTAGAGAGACAGATAGTCAGAAAAAAGAGAGAAAATATAGAGTGGGACAGAGAGAGAAAATAATGTTTTTAGAGAGACAGGTAGTGTCAGAAAAAGAGAGTAAATGAGAGAGACAAGAAGAAAGCAATAGATAGATAGATAGATAGATAGATAGATAGATAGGGACAAGGTGCAGAGAAAGAGAGAGTTAGGATGAGAGAGAAAAAAGATAGACAGACAGAAACACATGACGAGAGAAGACAGATAGAGTGACAGAAATAGAAAGAGTGAGAGAATGATGAAGGGAAAGAGAGGGCGTGACAAATAGTCACTGAAATGGGAGAGAGATTTTACAGTGAATGAAGCAGATAGAAGAGAGAGAGTGAGAGAGATAAAGAGAGAGAGAGAGATAAAGAGAGAGAGATGAAGAGAGAGAGAGAGATGAAGAGAGAGAGAGAGAGAGAGAGATGAAGAGAGAGAGAGATGGAGAGAGAGAGAGATGGAGAGAGAGAGAGAGATGGAGAGAGAGAGAGATGGAGAGAGAGAGAGAGATGGAGAGAGAGAGATGAAGAGAGAGAGAGAGAGAGATGAAGAGAGAGAGAGAGAGAGAGAGAGAGAGAGATGAAGAGAGAGAGAGATGAAGAGAGAGAGAGAGAGATGAAGAGAGAGAGAGATGAAGAGAGAGAGAGATGGAGAGAGAGATGAAGAGAGAGAGAGAGATAAAGAGAGAGAGAGAGATGAAGAGAGAGAGAGAAATGAAGAGAGAGAGAGATGGAGAGAGAGAGAGAGATGAAGAGAGAGAGAGATGGAGAGAGAGAGAGATGAAGAGAGAGAGATGGAGAGAGAGAGAGATGAAGAGAGAGAGAGAGATGAAGAGAGAGAGAGAGATGAAGAGAGAGAGATGGAGAGAGAGAGAGATGAAGAGAGAGAGATGAAGAGAGAGAGAGAGATGAAGAGAGAGAGAGATGAAGAGAGAGAGAGATGGAGAGAGAGAGAGATGAAGAGAGAGAGAGAGATGGAGAGAGAGAGAGATGAAGAGAGAGAGAGAGATGGAGAGAGAGAGATGAAGAGAGAGAGAGAGATGAAGAGAGAGAGAGATAAAGAGAGATAAAGAGAGAGAGAGAGAGAGATGAAGAGAGAGAGAGAGATGAAGAGAGAGAGAGAGATGGAGAGAGAGAGAGAGAGAGATGAAGAGAGAGAGAGAGAGAGATGGAGAGAGAGAGAGATGAAGAGAGAGAGAGAGAGAGAGAGAGATGAAGAGAGAGAGAGAGATGAAGAGAGAGAGAGAGATGGAGAGAGAGAGATGAAGAGAGAGAGAGATGAAGAGAGAGAGAGATGAAGAGAGAGAGAGAGAGATAAAGAGAGAGAGAGAGAGAGATGCTTTCAGAGACAGATGTAACGCCGCTTGCTTCCGCTGTTAGCGTTAAAGCTCATCAATCTGATTTACGCGCTTAACATTTTTATTCTCATTTCGCTAAACGAGTGTTTTAAATGTTAGCGTGTTAATGAAGATCAGGACGGAGGTGGAGCTCCGGATGGAGGAGAAGTGAGCGGCTCAGACGAACCTCCGGATCAGGTCAGAGAGACGCTCACTTACGCTATTCCTCCGTTTACAGAATGTCATTTCTGAAACCTCGCGTCGCTCCTGCTGTTCCACATCATTAGCTTTTGCTCGCTCTAGTGTAGAGATCAAATTTGATGCTAATCTCACACACACACGCTCCACACACTCTCCATCTTCAACAGCTCAGGGTCGAGATAAAAGTTTTGTGGAAGTGGAGCTGGATTTTAATTAATAGTTAATGGCGAAAAAAACTGTTTCCTGCAGTGAAAACTCCACTTACGATGCTAATACTGAGAGACGGGACGCACAGCGGAGGTGCTTAGCATGATCTCTCTGAGATTAAACATACAGAATTAAGATCAGATTTTTGTGACAGTTTTGATCATAATATAGCCACCAGACTTGGTATTGTAAAGTGAAAAGAAAATAAGCTTACTTACTGTAGCATTGGGGAGAATTAGCATTAAGGTGAGTAACGACTGAATAATAAACTAAACAACAATGATAACTGAGATTTTTAAATGATATTTTTTATTCTAAAACAAATAATTGTTCTTTTCTCCAAACCTAAACAAATCTGGACAAACCGAAATGAACCTAAAAGAAATGGCACCCCTACATGTCCTAGATGGTTAAGCACAGTGTATTATTTCTGCAGCCATTTCCCAGTGATAATCATATTTTAGCTTATTTCAGCTTTTTTACACAATTTAGTATCAGATCTATTCTGGTTTATTTTATTTCTTTCCTGACTCAAAATTAACTTTTAAGTAAGAAGTATTAATTTAAACCCCATTCGCTAACAGCCTAATAAACCAAACATACAGTAAGCACTTGGCTTGATCTTTATAAATGAAATCAAAAGCAGTCCAGCATGATTTCTTCTTGTTTTTTTTTTTGTCAACAATATTTTGTTGTTCAGTTTCTACAGATCTTCTTTGTAGTGAGCTTCATAAATTTATGACCCTAATCAGGAGTTTTTTATTATTTTAATATTGAAACTTTTCCTAATTTCACACCAACAACCACAATGTAAAATACTGTAGGTTGCAAACTATTGCAACATGCTTTTATTCCTATTGATGGGTAATTTTGAGTAAAATTAATTATGTTGTTTAGTATGATACACCTGACTGGCTCGCCTCATTCATTTATTCCTCCTTAACAAGTGATCTATCCTGGTCAGGGTTGCAGTTCTTATGTTATATTGTATTTCAATAGAACCTTGGATTGGGAGTAACTCAGTCTGTGAGTGAATGTTAACTTGTTAAACGAGCGTGGTCTATATATACGAGTACTGTAGTACGTGTGCGCTTTGTCTGCTGTGCATCACGTGATCACAACTGAGTCAATGGTTCTTCTCTCTCTCAGAGAGTGTGGGATTGTGGGTAGTCGTCTCCCATGCTCGGTCCCATGCTATAGTCAACATCCGTGTGCACATGTACTGTTTATTATAACACTGTGACCATGTGTGTGTGTGTGCACATAAAGCAGTGTTTTTTTTTTGTTTAAAATCCCCAAATTCTGTCTTCTGGATAATATAAAAAGTTAATATAAAAGATGAAAATATAAAGTACAGGAACGTACATTTAATAAAAGGGCTTTGATAAAGTCACAGACTTGTGCTTATGAAGGGGAATACTAGGTTTAAGAAGGATTTAAACAATATAAAAAAAATTATGAGCAATATATTGCAAGGGTATATAAATTCTTTACATTTCTTTTAAAAATAGTCAGAAAGAAAGAATTGTTGATGGGTCATCATATCAAATCAGGTGTTAAGACACACAGGCTAGTTTTGAACTATATGGCCAATGAGATGGGTGAAATGTCAAATTTAAAATTTTGGCAAAAATTGGATGATATAAACCTAATGTTCCTCATGCTTCAGCAGAACTGCCAAAGTTTTAATCTGAAAAATTGCATTAACTCATTTTAACAGACACAATCCAAGCTGTTAACGCAAACTCTGCTGGTGAAATTATTTTTATTGCCAGCAGAGAGATCCTGGTATCAAAATGAGGTTGAGGGTTCCCTCTTTCTTTCATGGAATACTAATTTCAATATTCAAAAATGAAAATTTTAATTCGATGGGTCAAATTTATAAAATTCCACGTTTACATATTAAATAGAGTATTAATATAATATCTTCTGTGAATTAACAGACAAATGGCTCTTAGTCACTCGTTCAGGATGATCTCGTAGCAAATCTGTATGGATGTGAGCAAGCAAGCATCGTATTATCGCATTTTATTCACTTGACATACTGTATCCTGTGTTTAATAAAGCGAAAAACAAACAAACAAACAAACAAAAATATCACAGCTTATAACTTTAGGTAGGAACTCCAAATAAGCATGAACTCCTCTGTCCTGAAAATGCCTGAAAACGTCAAGTTAAATTATTTTCAGTAGAATGTGTGCTGTATATTTCCCTGTGTTTCCGCTGTTACTATAGAATCGATTATAACATGTTATAACAAGCTTGTTAATATAAATCCCTCACTAGAAAACGAATCAGCACCTTCTGACCAATTAAAATCCAGGATTGACTTTTGCCGTGTCTTTGCAGGTGGACAGGACGGAGGTGATCAGGAGCTCCATCAACCCCACGTTCTCCAAAGTGTTCACCCTCGACTACTACTTCGAGGAGGTGCAGCGTCTCCGCTATGAGCTCTACGACATCAGCAGCAGTCACAATGGCACTAAGGAGGCCGACTGCCTGGGAGCCATGGAGTGTACACTCGGACAGGTACATACACACACGGACCAACACAAACACACACTTGCATATTTACATGTATATTCTGTATAAATAAACTGGTGCCTGAAGCTATAAGCTGGTTGCTTTGGGCCTTGCAGTGCTGGGTTCTCTGCGGTTCTTCTTGGTTTTTTTTCTCACTGTTGAAAATATATCTAAAAGAAAATCTCAAATGCACAGCAAACAGGCTAATCATTGCTAGCTAAGCTTTTTTTTTCTTTGTACGTCATAATTTGTAATTAATGTGAGGAATTAACAGTAGAAACACCAGGGAGCTGAACAGAAATAGCCAGCTGTAAGTAAAAAAGGTTAACATTCTTTACTCTTGTAACCTCAACTCCCTTACTATGCTACAAATTGTATCGGTCAAATAGAGCTAGAATTTTTAGCTTACAATTACACCAAAGCTAAATATATATAAATATAAAATTAAACCATTACTGAAAAGGATGTTATTTAATTTTTAAACTATGTATTACTAAATCCTGAACATGAGAATGCAAACTAATATTAATGTTGTAAAGCCTCGAGCCGGGCACGCCAGAACACAGATACAGAGAGCTTGTTGGAGTTAGTAGGAAACACGGGGCATTGTAGTAACGAAAAAAAAGAGAGAAAGGGAGATGGGTAAAGGGGACGGGAGGTGCGAGTCAAGATTGGAGTCAGGGAGGAAGGAGCAGAAGATGCAGATCCTTGATTCGTGGAAGTGGCAGCAGTTGGCCTGAACAGAAGGATGATCGGCTCTGGCTGAAGCTGAAGGTGAAGAAGCCGAGGACGTGGTCGAGACTTGGCAACCGCATCTTCCCAGTGATGTGCTCCATGGAGGGGAAATTCTGGAGCGGTCTGACTCTGGAACCAAACAAAGGGAAGGAGAAGACCATGAATGAGGCACCCAAAAAAAAGGAAAAAGGGCTGCAATTCCAGCGTGACACTTCTAGGACATTTCCTGATATTTGCTTTACTGAAGCCATGTTTTGTACAAATGTCTTAGTTTAAATGTGTAGTATTATATGTTTCAGTACATTTTGTAGTGCTGTTGGGGTATAGGATTTGTAAGACTTTAGATTTATTGCTGTCTTGCATGCATTTGTCACCGTATAAAAAACTCCAACAAGTTGTTTTTTGTCATTTAGAGAAATGGAGGATAATTATGGAGTTTCACTAGATTGGAAAAGTAAAAATTAGACTTGGGAGGAAATTTCCCTTTAGGGTACGTGGTAGCATCGGATTCACGGTAAAATCTAGAATCTAGTTTAGTTCATGCATAATTCAAATGCGCCGTCACTTTTCCTAACTTCTGAAGCTTGGTGTTAAGTGAAGGTTTCTCCGATTCCCCTGGCTTCAGTGTTGTCCTGTTTCAGATGTCAGTAAAGTTGATGAGAATCTGTGTTTGAGTGTATGAAAGATACGTTCAACCTCTTTTCTCTCGCTCAGCATTCTTTCTGTTTATCAGACTCCAAGGTCTGGCTTGTCAGTGAGTCTTTTGCTTCTGGAGGGTTTTTTATTTTGGGTTCTGCTTGAAGTTTCATTCAGGATAGTTGGTCTGTCAAACTTAGGATCTCTTGATAGATGATGCACATTTACAATATAACCAACCTATACTGTATCACAACTTTCTAACACATCTATATCACATCCATCATACCTACTGTAGGTCACCACTCTATCACATCTGTTACATCTCTATCACATTTATATCACATATATTACATCTTCATAACAAATATCACATCCATTTCATGTCTATTTTACATCCATCACATTTGTATCTATATCACATCTACCATATTCATATCACATTTATATCACATATTTATCACAGCTATATTACATGTTCCATCCATAACATATGATAATACATATATTCTGTAATACATCCACATCTGTATTACATCTTTATCATATCCAGCTCATCTACTGTATATCACATCTGTATCACATCTGTATCGCATGTTGTATGTCTTTCTCACCTTTATAAAATCTGTATCACATCTGTGTAACATCTGCAAAAGACGTGTATCACATCTGTATTACATCTGTATTGCATCTCTACCACCTCTAGTGTGCATCACATCTGTTTTTACACCTACTGTATATTACATCTGTATCACATCTGCATATATCTCATACCGTATATCAATATATATTACACATATCACATCTTTATCACTTTTATTCTTATATAACGCACTACATAAACTTATATACAAGATATGACTCATCATATTATTTAGAATTTCTACATTTGAATTGTAATGGGTCTCATTCATATAAATCTCACAGTCTAAAGGCTATAACTACGTGCTAACACTGCAGAAAATAATCATTTAATCTGTTTTAAGATTTTCTCATCAGCCATGTATCCCAACACATCTGGATCATCTGGAGCCTAAATCCTGGGTGTCCAGTGTAGCTTCCATCCATCTTCCACCAGAAATGAGAAATCTGGAACGCAAGACGAATGAAAAATCGCATTTGGTTCAGTGAAAGAGAGCTGGCAGCGACGAGGTGCTGCACCGACTTCATAAATATTGGCTTTTGAAAGAAATGAATGAAAACCCAGTAAATTGGAGCGAATCCACATCCAGTGGAATTGTACCACTTTATGTTTGCAGAACTGATTCATTGCCACATGTTGGTCTTTTCATCACACTTGTGGCTCTGAGACTTTCCGTCTGGCGTCTGTCATCTCCTCCACCATCGCTCGGCTTTCCTCCTCAGTAAAAAAAGAGAAACGAGCTCGGCTGTGTGACGGCTATGTTCTTGTCTTTTTTTCCGTCCCCTGAACAGATTGTGTCCCAGAGAAAGCTGTCTAAAGCTCTGCTGAAACACTGCAACACCGTGGGCAAGTCCACCATCATGGTACACCTTCCCTCCTCCTGCTTCAGATTGTTATCATTATGGTGCTGATTTACAGATTGACGGGTGTCGCTGGGTCAACGGGGAGGGGCGGAGCCTGAAGTACACTTATTTAGCACCTTCTTCAGCAGGAGATAGGAGCGAGAATGTGACTTAAGCTCCTCCTCTTTCTGCCCAGCAACACCTGTCATGTTATATAATTTAAGGATAACTTAAAATCTGAACCTATTTATCTCTTATTCTCCTGGATAGATGAAGTGGTAATAAATATAATTACCCATAATGCCTTGCGTATATGCACTTATAAGGTGACTGCGGAGGAACTGACGGGGAACAACGACTACGTGGAGCTGTCATTCAGTGCCAGGAAACTGGATGATAAGGTATATATATGCGCGCGCACACACACACACACACACACACACACACACACACACACACACACACACACACACACACACACACACACAGTAGAGAGATCGTTTCAATCATCTGAGTGGCAGGATTATTATTCTAACATGAGGCACACAGGAAGTAAGAGTCAGACAGACAGGAAATGAGGTCACGTTTAACACATCATGTAGATATATTGTTTAAGATTTATAAAGGATCAATTTCTAATATTAACAGATGAAATATCTCGCTAAAATGTTACTAATTGGTATAAAAACATCAATATTATTTAAACACATTTAAATATCACAGCTGTTTTTGAGTTAGACACGCCCACTGCTCATTAATATGCATATGTAAGAATACGGTGGTTCTGCTGAAGCTACTGAGTTAGAAAGAAAGAAAAAGAGGGAGAGAGAATGTGAGTGACAGAGAGAGAGAGAGAGAGAGAGAGACATGAGACAGTGCAGGAACTCTGAGGAATTAAGACCAAGAAAGAAAGTTCAGCTTTAGGCCCTAATTGAAAGAAAAGAGCGAGCGAGAGAGAGAGAATGACATTGACAGATGAATGAGGTAGAGAGAGAGAGAGAGAGAGAGAGAGAGAGAAGGAGAGAGACAGAGCAGAAGGGACAGGTGAATAGGAGAGAGAGAGAGAGAAGGAGAGGAATGAAGATTGATTGAGAGAACACAGAGACACAGAAGAGGAGAAAGAAAGTTCAACTTTATAGCCTCGCTGAAGGAAAGTGTAAGACGGACTGATAAGATGAGGAGAGAGTGTGAGGAAGAGAGAGGGACAGGGGAAAGAGAGATAGATAGACCCACGAGTGTAGGTTCTTCCACATAAATCAGTGAGACTGAGAGGAGAGGATGTACACAGGGACAGGAGACAGAGGGAGGAAGGGGACAGAGAGAGGAAGGGGACAGAGGGAGGAAGGGGACAGAGGGAGGAAGGGGACAGAGAGGAGGAAGGGGACAGAGGGAGGAAGGGGACAGAGAGGAGGAAGGGGACAGAGGGAGGAAGGGGACAGAGGGAGGAAGGGGACAGAGAGGAGGAAGGGGACAGAGGGAGGAAGGGGACAGAGGGAGGAAGGGGACAGAGAGGAGGAAGGGGACAGAGGGAGGAAGGGGACAGAGAGGAGGAAGGGGACAGAGGGAGGAAGGGGACAGAGGGAGGAAGGGGACAGAGAGGAGGAAGGGGACAGAGGGAGGAAGGGGACAGAGGGAGGAAGGGGACAGAGAGGAGGAAGGGGACAGAGGGAGGAAGGGGACAGAGAGGAGGAAGGGGACAGACAGGAGGAAGGGGACAGAGGGAGGAAGGGGACAGAGGGAGGAAGGGGACAGAGGGAGGAAGGGGACAGAGAGGAGGAAGGGGACAGAGGGAGGAAGGGGACAGCGAGGAGGAAGGGGACAGAGGGAGGAAGGGGACAGAGGGAGGAAGGGGACAGCGAGGAGGAAGAGTGGGGCCGTGAGATGGTAGGATGGAGAGAGAGAGAGAGAGAGAGAGAGAGAGTTTTCAGTGCAGTTGCATAATTTACTGAGATTAAAGCAGATTAACACGGTTTAATCAGTCGCAGAGAAAATTCAAAGGCATTCACTCCACCTCGTGTCCTAAGTCTCCTGGGATAGACCCCAGTCCCTCCTGTGACCCTGTACACAAGATAAAGCGGTATAGACCATTAGTGGCATTAAGTAAATAAGCAACAACAACAACAATTTTTTTATTTTAAGACGTGAAGGTCTGCAAGAACAGTATTGTGTCAAAACCCATCGAGCTCCATGATGATGAAACTGTCCCTCATGAAGACCTTCCCAGGAGAACAAGACCAGAACTACCTCTGCTGCAGAGGAGACGTTCATTTAGAGTCACCAGCCTCAGAAATCACCAATTAACCTCAACCAGCACCTCAGATTAGAGGCGTTATGAAGCTTCACAGAGCAGAAGTAGCAGATAAACATCTCAATATCAACTGTTCAAAGGAGATTATTGTGGATTTTGGATAATAAACGCCTTCAGTATTGTTTTACTGTGTAGAAACAAAATAATCAAACTTCATTTTCTCCACTCTGAGAGTCGCCACTTCATCAGTTTAGTTGTGTATTAATGCTCTGTAAGCACATGATGATGCAGCGCTGCCTGAAACACACACACACACACACACACACACACACACACACACACACACACACACACACACACACACACACACACGTGTACTGTAGTGAATCATTTTACAGAACTGAATCTTTTCAAACACTCAATTCACTTAAAATAAAGATTTGATTCGTGCGTCATGTCCTGAGACGTTTTTCTTCTTGAAGTTCTTACGATGGTGTTTTGAGATCAGATGGTTTATAGACAGCATGAGGACGGTCGAACCTTCTGATTCATTTGTGCTCATTAATCATTTGACTCAGCCGATTCACTTAAACTAAAGAGTCATTTATGATTAGTCACTGAACCATCTCATGCCGGTTGCACATGATCACAGACAGCACATCTGTTCGGAGCTTATTTTATCAAAGGTGACATTTTCCAAAGGAATTCCAGCTGTTTGTTGTTTTCACACCTTTGCTCTGGCTTTTTCTCACACCTCTGCTCGTCACACCAGCTGTGTGCTAAATAGTGAAGGGCACGAGTTAGACTAAAGGATCATCAGGAAGATATTGTAAATCTCAGACTAGTCCTGCATTCTGTAAACAAACAAACAAACAAACAAACAAACTTTATGTAATTGTGTCACACTATGTATTAGAAGGTGAAGAGAATACGTCTTAAAGCTATAGAGTTCTGAGTTATAGTGTGTGTGTGTGTGTGTGTGTGTGTGTGTGTGTGTGTGTGTGTGTGATGAGAAAACTTTTATTGTCCCACTGGTGAGTAAATTCACAGTTACAGCAGAAACAGAGAAGAAAAAGTACTTGTTTTTTTTAAAATATGTATATCTATTGTGGCGTGAGCCTAAATCTTCTATCGCACCTGGCTCACTCTGAAGTCTCACTAGGTAGGTGGCCTCCCCCTCTGCAGGTGTGCGAAGGGGCGTGGCCGTGGGAATGAGCACCGGCTTCTTCCCGAGCTATAAAGAAAGGCGAGGAGTGAAACTCGGGTCTGTCTGGTCCTGGACGTCTTCAGAGCAGAGTCACGCAGCGGACGCTGAAGTCAGGAGCGGCGGCATGTGAGAGACGTGATGCTGTGCGTCAGAGACTTCAAAGGCGCGAATGGAATGGCGCCTTTGATCACCGCGTTGAGGACAGCCGCGAGCGCACAGCTGGAGCTCCCACGGCACGGGAACTCTCAAACAGAGGTGGAATTCGTGACCCTCCCGCTGAAGAGGAAAAAGGCTGCTGTGTGTTTTAGGTCGAGGCTTTCGTTCCCAGCCGGGAGTCCAGACGAGGATGTCCGGGAGATACACACCTGCTGAGGGGCTGAGAGCTGGGAGGGGCCGATGCATGAGAGGTGCTGTTTGAGGAAACTCGCAGGAGCCCCTGCCCACCCAGGCCCACTCTGCCACCATTTACCAGCCTGTGCCCAGGAGAGAGAGAGAGAGAGAGAGAGAGAGAGTTAAGGAGTGATAAAAGACTGTGAGACAAAGAGAGAAAGTGAGATTCTGAATCTGTTCTTAAATTAGTAAAGTGGTTTCAATTTTATGCCAAATAAGCAGCTCTGAAATACATTTTAAGAGAGACAGATAAAAAGAGGAAAGAACAAGAGAAAAGAACGAAGGATGGGTGAGAGTAAAGAATGAGAAGGATGAGAGACGGGCAGGTGAGAGGAATAAGAGAGAGATAAAAGAGGGAGAGGGAGAGAAGCATGAGTGAGAGGAAGGATGGGATAGTGATGAGAGGGAAGACAAACAGAGATGAGGAAGGGATAAGCGAGAGGTGAGGGGGGGATGAGTGAGAGGGATGAAGAAATAAGAGAGGGATGAGTGAGAGGGATGATGTGTTAAAATGAGTGAGATTTACTTGAACCCAAGAAATGAGTAGGACAAATATATTGGAAAAAATTGCACATAGTGTATACACACTGATTCTGTCACACACACACACACACACACACACACACACACACACACACACACACACACACACACACACACACACACACACACCCCTGTCCTATACTTCTGAAATCTGGAGTGAGAGAAGGAAAGAGAAAGAGAGAGGAAGACAGATGAGAAGACGGGAGAGAGACACAGAGACAGTGAAGAGGACAGTGGAGACTAATAAACGGAAGTTGTAGTGTAATTTCCTGAAGTTAATTCAATTAAATTTTATTTGTACAACATTTTAACAACTGACATTGTGGCAAAGCAGAATCACACAGCAGAATCTTAATACAATTTCTAAATTATGCATTAATGCCTTAATATTAACAGTCCTAATATATAATATAATATAATATAATATAATATAATATAATATAATATAATATAATATAATATAATATAATATAATATACTGTAATATAATATAATATAATCTGCTACTTCTGCTCTGTGAAGCTTCATAACGGCTCTAATCTGAGGTGCTGGTTGTTAATTGGTGATTTCTGAGGCTGGTGACTCTACATGAATTAGCCAGTTCTGGTCTTGTTCTCCTGGGAAGGTCTTCATGAGAGACAGTTTCATCATCATGGAGCTCGATGGGTTTTACAAACACACTTGATTATAATACTGTTCTTGTAGGAAATGTTCCAGCACAGCTGACCTTCAGGTCTTAAAGTAACAACTGGCTGTTAGTGTTGTTACTTAATTATCTAAAGCCTCCCCTTATTTCATAGTATTGAAATCCCCAGTATTGTTGTAGAATGTAGAAAATAAATCACTAAAAAACAACAACAACAAAAACATTGACTTAGAAGTTGCATCCAAAAAACCTTTGACTTCTACTGTACATATCTGACTTCAGGACATTTAATTAATTCTGATTCCAAGAACAAACCCTCAGGCTTTCTAGCTGTTATGATGCACTGCATATCACTACATATCACTACACATTACTACACATCACTACATATCACTGCATATCACTACACATCACTACACATCCCTACACATCCCTACACATTACTACATATGACTACACATCACTACACATCACTACACATCACTGCATATCACTAGACATCACTACACATCCCTACACATTACTACACATCACTACACATCCCTACACATTACTACACATCACTACACATCACTACACATCACTACACATCCCTACACATCACTACACATCACTACACATTACTACACATCACTACACATCACTACACATCACTGCATATCACTACACATCACTACACATCACTACACATTACTACACATCACTACACATCACTAAACATCACTACACATTACTACATATCACTAAACATCACTGCATATCACTACACATTACTACACATCACTACACATTACTACACATCACTACACATCACTACACATCACTACACATCACTACACATCACTACACATCACTGCATATCACTACACATCACTACACATCACTACACATCACTACACATCCCTACACATCACTACACATCACTACACATTACTACACATCACTACACATCACTACACATCACTGCATATCACTACACATCACTACACATCACTACACATTACTACACATCACTACACATCACTAAACATCACTACACATTACTACATATCACTAAACATCACTGCATATCACTACACATTACTACACATCACTACACATTACTACACATCACTACACATTACTACACATCACTACACATTACTACACATCACTACACATCACTACACATTACTACACATCACTACACATTACTACACATCACTACACATCACTACACATTACTACACATCACTACACATTACTACACATCACTACACATCACTACACATCACTACACATCACTACACATTACTACACATCATTACACATTACTACACATCACTACATAACACTACACATCACTACACATCACTACACATCACTGCATATCACTACACATCACTACACATCACTACACATCACTACACATCCCTACACATCACTACACATCACTACACATTACTACACATCACTACACATCACTACACATCACTGCATATCACTACACATCACTACACATCACTACACATTACTACACATCACTACACATCACTAAACATCACTACACATTACTACATATCACTAAACATCACTGCATATCACTACACATTACTACACATCACTACACATTACTACACATCACTACACATTACTACACATCACTACACATTACTACACATCACTACACATCACTACACATTACTACACATCACTACACATTACTACACATCACTACACATCACTACACATTACTACACATCACTACACATTACTACACATCACTACACATCACTACACATCACTACACATCACTACACATTACTACACATCATTACACATTACTACACATCACTACATAACACTACACATCACTACACATCACTACACATCACTGCATATCACTACACATCACTACACATCACTACACATTACTACACATCACTACACATCACTAAACATCACTACACATTACTACATATCACTAAACATCACTGCATATCACTACACATCACTACACATCACTACACATTACTACACATCACTACACATCACTACACATCACTACACATTACTACACATCACTACACATCACTACACATCACTACACATCACTACACATCACTACACATCACTACACATCACTACACATTACTACACATCACTACATAACACTACACATCACTACACATCACTACACATCACTACATATCACTACACATCACTACATAACACTATACATCACTACACATCACTACATATCACTACACATCACTACACATCACTACACATCACTACACATCACTACACATCACTAAACATCACTACATAACACTACACATCACTACACATTACTACACATCACTACACATTACTACACATCACTACACATCACTACACATCACTACATAACACTACACATCACTACACATCACTACACATCACTACATATCACTACATATCACTACACATCACTACATAACACTATACATCACTACACATCACTACACATCACGACATATCACTACACATCACTAAACATCACTACATAACACTACACATCACTACACATCACTACATAACACTACACATCACTACACATCACTACACATCACTACACATCACTACACATCACTACACATCACTACATATCTCTACACATCACTACACATCACTACACATCACTACATATCACTACATATCACTACACATCACTACACATCACTACACATCACTACACATCACTACACATCACTACACATCACTGCATATCACTACACATCACTACACATCACTACACATTACTACACATCACTACACATCACTAAACATCACTACATAACACTATACATCACTACACATCACTACACATCACTACACATCACTACACATCACTAAACATCACTACACATCACTACACATCACTACACATCACTACACATCACTACACATCACTAAACATCACTACATAACACTACACATCACTACACATTACTACACATCACTACACATCACTGCATATCACTACACATCACTACACATCACTACACATTACTACACATCACTACACATCACTAAACATCACTACATAACACTATACATCACTACACATCACTACACATCACTACATATCACTACACATCACTAAACATCACTACACATCACTACACATCACTACACATCACTACACATCACTACACATCACTAAACATCACTACATAACACTACACATCACTACACATTACTACACATCACTACACATTACTACACATCACTACACATCACTACACATCACTACATAACACTACACATCACTACACATCACTACACATCACTACATATCACTACATATCACTACACATCACTACATAACACTATACATCACTACACATCACTACACATCACGACATATCACTACACATCACTAAACATCACTACATAACACTACACATCACTACACATCACTACATAACACTACACATCACTACACATCACTACATAACACTACACATCACTACACATCACTACACATCACTACATATCACTACACATCACTACACATCACTACATATCTCTACACATCACTACACATCACTACACATCACTACACATCACTACACATCACTACACATTACTACACATCACTACACATCACTACACATCACTACATATCACTACACATCACTACACATCACTACATATCAATACACATCACTACACATCACTACATATCACTACATATCACTACATATCACTACACATTACTACACATCACTACACATCACTACATATCTCTACACATCACTACACATCACTACACATCACTACACATCACTACACATCACTACACATCACTACACATTACTACACATCACTACACATCACTACACATCACTACACATCACTACATATCACTACACATCACTACACATCACTACATATCAATACACATCACTACACATCACTACATATCACTACATATCACTACATATCACTACACATTACTACACATCACTACACATCACTACACATTACTACACATCACTACACATCACTACACATCACTACACATTACTACATAACACTACATATCACTACATATCACTACACATTACACTTACTTTGGGCTTTTCTGCTGATCTTCTGTTTAACGTCTTCTGAAAATAAACATGTGTAAAACAATCTTGCTGTTTGTTTCTACATTACTCTGTGGATCGCTCATGAGAGCCTCTCATCCAGGGTGAGGAGCAAATCAGGATCTAATGTGCCAAATCCCACCCTATGGACTCGGCTACTATATAGTGCGCACTTATACTGTAGCTATTAAATATGATTTTATATAGTCATGTTGTTGTTCCCCTGCAGGACTTTTTCAGCAAATCAGATCCATTTTTGGAGATTTACAGAGTGAACGATGACGGAACACAGCAGCTGGTGTACAGGACAGAGGTGAGAGACAAAGCCCGTGCACACACACACACACACACACACACACACACACACACACACACACACACACACACACACACAACAATCTACAATATATGAATTCGTTATTAAGGTGAAATTTTGTATTGTGAAGTGCATGTTCCCATAGGAAATAATGTAAAGACAGATAATCCGTTCCAGCCACGCAATAATATTACCAATTCCAACACTATAATCATGTTTTTGCACTATAATCATGAATAGTGCCCCAAAATTCCACAGAATAACATTTGATGGATTCTAGAGCAAGATTTTTTTTATCAATATAAAATGTACAGGATCTCATTTGAAAAGGCTTGCAAACTGTGTCAGAACACACCCCAGAGGAGGGTACAAGTTGTACCCCTGGTGCGCAAGAGGTGGCCAAATTTGCCCCATTGACAGATTATGGTGAAGATACACCCCACTGAAACAGGAAGTGATCACAGCTTTCCCTGCTATGGTAACCTCCAAACATTTAGAAAAGACATGTACATAAAGTTAAATATGAAATAAATAGACATTAAACCTCACATAACATTAGTTTATGATTTAAGCAGATTTTCTCTCATCAGTATCCAGTGTTTTTGATTTTTAGCTTATTTTGTGGGATTTACTGAAATACGATATAATTTTCTCACTTTGTTCAAATCCATGTTTAATTTCAGCGTGATGACGCCGTTCATTTGGGAACCGAGTGACGCCTCTTAGTTTCTTTCCATTAAATTCGCAATCATGGAGCTCAGCAGGTGAAATGTTGAGAAAAATGCTTTTATCGATCTTCCAAGATAAATTACGTGCTGCGAGAAACACGTTCTGAAGTTCCAGAGGAGCGAGTGGGCGGGGCTTTAAAAGTCTTGTGCTGTTCTGTACATCTCTTCATCTTCATCCCTCTGTATATACAGTACAGTATTCAGACATGAGACACGTTACACACTAAACACATTTACTGTCTTCTGCTTGAATAAAAGCTCACACACACTCCTGATTGGCTGCTGTTGTTGTACTGACATGATTGAGAAGTGACCCTAAATAAGCCCCTCCCCTTGAGACAGCACTGACAGGTTCGATCTCTAAGACTGCATGATCAAATCACACAAATCACAGTGCAAACTTTTGGAAGATGTCTGACGTGCGTAAACAATGTGGGAGTGAAATAAGCTCCGCCCTTTATGGCGAGAACACATCACAGTGCCCTGACTGTACTATAAAGTATTCGTGTAATGGTATTTTCCTTTAACATAATTTTTTAATAAGGGTTAGGTTTACAGACTGCGATGAGGAAAGATGTTCAGGATTGCTCACCTTATTAGGTTTTCCAGTCCAGTAAACTTCTACTAGTGCTGAGGTCCTGCTGCTCCATCACAATAATGTAGAAGTATGAAATATGATCTGTGAAGATGATGTGCTTCTGTGTCACAGACGGTAATGAACAACCTGAACCCGGTGTGGAAGACGTTCAAAACCTCACTCAACTGTCTGTGCAGCGGAGATCATGACAGGATACTGAAGGTGAGCCATCACACACACACACACACACACACACACACACACACACACACACACACACACACACACACGCACACACACACACTTACATAAATGCCTGGTCACCTCGGATAAATATCACATTTTATTATTTGAGAAAGTGTGTAAGGCAATGGAGAGACTAAAGGAAGGAGAACTTCAGTGAACCTGACCGATAGCCGGAGTGGAGACGTGCTAATGGAGATGTGCAATATGAATGATACGGTACTGACAGCAGTGATTGTCACCACATGCGTTTATGTAATATTTTGGTCCTCGCATCTTTATCCGGTGCATTTCATTCTGACCAACGTGATCCAGACGTTCAGATAGACACAGATGACTTTTAATAACTTTTTAATGGTCGCTCGGTGGTTAAGGCATTGGACGACTGATTGGAAGGTCCCAGGATCAAATCCCAGCACCACCACCTCTCTGCTCTCATGCTCTCTGATTGGTCACAGTGGTATTGGGGTGGGCGGTGCTCTCTGATTGGTCACAGTGGTATTGGGGTGGGCGGTGCTCTCTGATTGGTCACAGTGGTATTGGGGTGGGCGGTGCTCTCTGATTGGTCACAGGGACATTAGGGGTGGTACCTTCAGTCCACAGTTACAGACAGTTGACTCACTGTTAACAAAGTCATCGAGACACAGCAATTCGGAAAAACTGAGGAAAACATTTCTTAATGTAAACGTCATCCAGTTTCACGAGAACAAAACACTCTCACCTCAACACACTGCGTGAAAACGATAAACACCACCGCCACAAGACTCTGTGCTCGTACAACACTGCATCGAGGCGGTTCTCAATCAAACCGCAGGAGAACAATAATCAGGTTCCTGCGGTGAGGTTGATGTCAGGGGAAACTGCGCTCCATATTTTCAGCAGAACTCTTTTAGAAACACAATTGTCGTCTCAGCGGAGCGGCTGGGTCTGACTGTGCAGGACGGAATCGGTGCCGGCGAGCGTGCTCAGGAGGAACACGTCCGTTTATAGAGCACTGAGGGGAACTGTTTTCTCTTTAATAATTATCATTCCATGCAAACTAATTTGTGTCTCATATCTATGTGACGTAAACACAGACTTGGCTGATGACACGAGCAGGATGGGTTTCAGTCGGACTGCTTTCCATTTCTGCGTGGATAATATAAACGATAAAAAAAACCCTGCCCTGTATTTTTCTCAGCTCTGCTCCTTAAATTGACATGTTAATAACGATTCTGCCTCCTACTCCCTCACCACTGGGTCTTAATTGAGTTGCTCGAGATACTTTGATTACGCAGACACGCTGCTTCACCTTCATTCAACTAAGTGAATCTGAGTTCATCAATGTTTCCTAGATCTCTAGTTCTCTAGTTTACTAGAATGTAAAAATTACATAGATGCCCAATGGACTCGTCCTACAGTAGATCCCTAATTCCTATAGCTGACTCGCGCTCATCTTAGATTTATAGTTGATTTCACTTTAATGTCCAGTTTAATCAACCAAATTGACTCAAGATGAACCAGGATCCACCTTTATACAGGTCCAAATACATTAGTTGTTGACTTGTTGTTGGCGCCCTTGTGCCTAGTTCTAGCAAATGGAACACTAATTCCCCTAAATGTCAAATTGACTTCTCGGTAGATCCCTTGATGACTCACTACAGATTCCTAAGTGTAAGACGTAGTAGCTCCCTACTAGAATCGCCCTAGATCCCTAGACGACTCAAGGATTAGCTATAATTAACTCACCATAGATCAATTTGAGATCCCTTCTTGACTGATTTGAGTTATCCTCCCTAGCTGACCCACTCACCCTAATCCACCCTAAACTCCAAGGTTACTCAGACCAGCTAGAGTGGAAACAGATTGCTTTCTGACTCACCCTAAACGCCCCCTAGATGACTCAAGGTGCACTAAGTGCACGAGTGACTAATTATCCAGTAATATTAATCTCAACCTAGATGCCTTTACCCCTTGTCCATAGTTCTAAACACACACTAGGTGTCTCTGCCAATTCACTTAGAATCTTAGATCCCTTCTTCACTCACACTAGAGCCCTACAGTAGTTATCACACTGCGTATGAATCCCAGGGATCCTGGTGGTTAATTAAAATGCAGTCCGTGCAGGAACTCTTTTCAGACCTTGAGCTAAGGACACACACACACACACACACACATGTGATGGAGGACGAATATGCTTTAGTCTCTGTGGGAGGAAAAGGTCACACTGTCCAAACACACTTTTCTTTAACACCACTGTCAGGATGTGAACACTGACTGGAGAGAATGGATCTGATCACAAAGACAAACCTTTGTGTGTGTGTGGGGGGGGGGGGGGGGGGGATCTTGTGCGAGTAATCTAGGGATCTAGTGTCTTAACGAGTTCTCTCTCCACACAGTGCTCCGTGTGGGACTGGGACTCAAACGGCAAACACGACTTCATCGGCGAGTTTGAAGCCACTTTTAAAGAGATGCGTGGAGCCATCGACGGCAAGCAGGTAACACACACACCTGTACACACACACACACACACACACACACACACACTGAGACAGTTAGCGAGTGGATGAATCGAAGCGAATCTCCTGAAGCCGTTCCAGATCTGCAGTGTAGCAAACTGCTTTTAAGCGCGATCAAAGCCGCGCGTCTCAGGTTGTCACGTCCCGTCACGTCTGCGGAGGGAGAAGTGTGATGGACTGGGAGGAGACGAGCAGATCAGGTTCCATCACTCAGAGCTCTTCTCTTGTCAGTGTCCTTTAGATTGATTGGGATAAACCTACAGGTGTGTGTGTATGTGTGTGTATGTGTGTGTATATGTGTGTGTGTGTGTGTGTGTGTGTGGTTTGTTGTAAAAAAATCTCACTTGTGAACCCGGTTTGTTTCAGTCTTTGGATTAAAGCGTTCCTGGAATTTAGCACGGAGCTCCATTCTTCACAACCGAGTGACAGCGTCAGGGTTCGAGCTCAGAGTGGGCGTGGTGTAAAGGCCGTGACCCCATCGTACCCCCAAACCCCCCTAACCCGTGTCAGTTTAAATCATTATACACATTTGTGTCAGTGGATTTGAAATGAAAGTGCTGGAAAGAAGAAGAACATCGGAGTGAGCACTGAGCTGGCAGGACTCTCTCTCTCTCTCTCTCTCTCTCTCTCTGTGTCTGTCCTCTTATTGATGATGCTGAACAGTTAATCAGAGGATGAAGAGGCCTGGTGTTTAGGCTGCGGGATCGAGATGAGAGTCTCGTACAGTCAGACAGCAGTAAAGTGTAAGGAGGAGCTTTTACATCCGAGTTGAACCTTCTGATGAATTCTGTGCTAAAAACAAAAAAAAAAACAAGAAGAAATAAGAGGTGGTGTTGGGTTCCAGCCGTGTCCGTGTCCTGCTCCCGGTGATGGACGAGTCTCGCGTCAGTGGCCGCGGGTGTGGCTTCACTGTGTCGGCTTCCGTTGTGTTTCTCTCACGCTGCTGTGTGTGAACGAGCCGCAGACGCGAACAGAACGACGCCGCTGTTTATCTTCAGTAATGTGCAGCTGTGACCGACGTCTGTCTCTCTCTCTTAATAACAACTGACAAAAACGCATGGAGTTTGACAATAATGTAATCTGTCTGTCTGTCAATCTGCCTATCTGTCTTTCTACCTGTCTATCTATTTGTCTGTCGGCCAATCTGTCTATCCTCCTTACCTGTCTGTCTGTCTGCCCACACGTACTATGTGACGGTCCATCTGTCTACCTATCTGTATGTCTGTCTGCCTGAATGCCTGTCTGTCTGTCAATTTGCCTGCCTGTCTGTCTGTCTATCTATCTGTCTGCCTACCTCTCTTTCTGTCTGTCTGCTTGTCTGTGTATCTGCCTGCCTCCCTGCCTGTCTGTCTGTCTGTGTATCTGTGCTGTTGCAGGTGCAGTGGGAGTGCATAAACCCCAAATATAAAATTAAGAAGAAGAATTACAGGAACTCTGGGATTGTCATTCTCAATCAGTGTAAGGTAACGTCAACGCCAGAGCCGCGCGATTCTGGGTTCAATAAATGTTTACAGAAAAACTTTTAAAACTTTTGAATAGTAATAGCAGTTGAGACTTTTTAAAACGAACGTTTCCAGATGTTTGCTGCTGACCAGCGACTGTAGACGTCTCTCTCAGTAGGTTTGTCTCATTTCTCAGGGCAGACTTGACTTTACCGTCTCTAATCCTCCACACCGTGACGTTGTCACAACAGAACGTCGAGACTCAGTGCTTTTGTTTAAAAACCAATTCCAGCATCATTCAAACGACTCGTCTATGTTTGTTGTTGTTGGTCTTTCGGCTGCTCCTTACAAGGGGTCGCCACAGCGGACTATCCAGTCCGCACTACAACTTGGCACAGGTTTAATGCCGGATGCCCTTCCTGACGCAACCCTCCCTTTTTATGGGACCGCCGCTGTGTCCAGTGGCTGGGGTTTGGGCATCGAACCCGGGCCTTCCGCTTGGCAGGTGAAACACCTACCACTGAGCCACCAGTGCCCCAAAACGACTCGTCTGTGCAAAAATATATGATGTAAAACATACACATTTTAAAATAAATGTAAAATACATAAATATCCAATTATTTTTAAAATAGCAAATGAGTTTGTATAATTAATTAACTCTTAATTAGTGACTTTTTAAGGGCAGTGAACTCAATATAAGATTAACCAGCGATACCTGCAGAACGTATCCACATGATACATATTAACATAAATCATTAATTATTGTCTGCAGCACAATATAAAATACAAAACACATTTTTATAAATTTAGTGTATTTGCTCAATGGTTAAGGCATTGGACTACGGTTCGGAAGATCCCAGTTTCAAACCCCACAACCACCAAAGTTGCCACTGTTGGGCCCTTGAGCAAGGCCCTTAACCCTCAACTGCTCAGATTTGTAATGAGATAAAAAAAAGATGTAAGTCGCTCTGGATAAGAGTGTCTGCCAAATGCCCAAATGTAAATGTTTTGATGAGATCACCGACCATGTGACTGGCGTGACCATGTGGTACACGGACTACGTGACGAACTACCTTTTGTAAAACTACCTAAGTGCTGTGAAGGCTTGGGAGATGTTTAGAGAATTGCACAGGGGAGAAGAGCGAGTCTGTCGTGAGAAGTGAGACAAAGCGACTGTGAAAGAACTGTTTCTCCCTAAGGGTTCTCCAGAGGTTCCTCTGACCGTTCAGAATTCTTATCTTCCTCAAACGGTCTCTGATGGAGACAAACAGATGTAACTTTTAACATTAATGTTTGAAACTTAAATTTTTTTTATATTGTATGTGTTAAATCTTTAACGATTCCCCTCAGATGTACAACTGAGTAACTCTGGAAATATTTGAAATAATTATGAACTCTGTTATAGGATTCTACCTGGAACGCTTACGGGTTCCACTTCTGTATGATATTCCCAGAAGTTATAATTATAATCGAAGGAGATATAAGTGTTCTAGATGTTTTTTTTCTAGAAATATAAGGTTGGACTTGATGGTGAACTTTTAAGGAGTCTCCATCTCGTCCAAACTAAGAACCTTTAGACATTCTAGAGGAACTATTTTCTAAAAGCCCACTTAAGTACAATGTAGTTACGTTCTACATGGAAGTTTAATTGATTTCCTTTAATTGACACCTTCAAAACTTTTATCAGTTCTGGATTTACCACAGAGGGTTGTTCAAGTCAAACCGGGACTTAAATGTTGAATGAAGGCAATTGACATTTACAGAAGACTTCATGCACAGTATGTTGATGAGACGTCCCCCAGACAGTCCTGACCTCGCTCCAAACCATTTCCACATGTTTGGGCCTTTAAAGGAGTTCCTGGGAGGCTGGCGTTTCAGACGTGAAACAGGCAGGCCAATCACGGCTCCAGTGTACTGAGTAAACTTTCTATCTTGATGGTGTCCGAGCACTAGTGCAACACTGGGATTAGTGTAATAGTGTATTAGGGGATTATATAGGGACATAAAGGGAGTTTTCACTCTCAGGACTGTGAACTATGTACATTAAAAAGTCCCGCTTTGACTCGAACACCCCTTGTATTTTACAGGGATTTCAGGGAAGTGCATTATCCTAGAATCCTAAGTGAAATCTTTGATTGTTGATGGAATCCTTTTCCTGTCTTGATATTATGCTTCCGACATAACTTAAAATATTTTTGCCAGAAATGTCAGAATGATATTTATCCCATATTTACAACCAGAACCTTTAAGAAGCATTTAACTGCAGGGTTCTCCATAGGCTATATCTAATGAAGTGATTATAAATAATGCACACGAATACATCGTCTTGGTAGTGAATCTGTCCGTGTTTAAGTGTTAATGACATTTTTTTTGTCAAAGCTTTATTTCCTTCCTCCCACCATCTGCTCTCACACTCACAGATAATAAAGATGCACTCCTTCCTCGACTACATCATGGGCGGATGCCAGATCCAGTTTACAGTAAGTAGAAAAAAAAAGACAAAACACAACACGCCATTTTAAATTTAATGACTCGTTATCAGCTGTTTCTTATTTATTATCAAATTCACCTCTATGCAGTTATAAATCTCAGTAAGGCACAAAGGTGTTTGTGTTTGTGTTGGTTTTTCGTGCCCTCTGCACACACAGCAATTACTGTTAAAGTCAGCGAGTCGCAGGCATTAGCAGATAATGTCCTACTTGCTGCAGATTTATTTGGCACTAACATGAGCGTCGGAGAGAGACGTCTCCATGCGAGTGCACCAGTTATGTTTTACATAATGTTTTCTTCTCCCAGCTGATTAAGTTTTTTTTTTTTTTTAAACCATAACGTTCACATGGCAGGTTTTCTGCCTGCGCCTTCTCTTTAGTTGCGTCTCATTAGCCGTGCCCCTGCGCTGCCTCTCCCATAATTATTGCCATTTATCTGTAATTTTCTAAACTGTTTAACTTGTTTAATTATGCTGCGTTGGTGTGTTTTGCCTTCATGCTAATGCTGTTAGCATTTAATTGCAGTGCTAATTATGAGTAGTTATGTTTTACTTTAAGTGCATACATAATGGCAAAAACTTCACTTATATATATTTATATATTTCATTATTTCCTGTAAAGGCTATTAGACCAGTAATCTAACTGGGACACTTCCGCACTAAACCAATTAGTACTGAATCACTGTTAATTCCCTTCCATTGTATATTTAACTCCCTCGCTGTTGATTCACTAAAACATCTGTTGATTGAAAGAAGCACAGAGTCAAACCACTAAATGACTGGACGCACTGAATCATTATCTCACTAAATTACTGTTGTTTCACAGAATAATTGTTAATTCACTAAAATCACTGTGGACTCAACAAATCACTGTTTATGCACTGAACCAATGAGTGAAGTTACTTTTCCTGTAGAGCGTTACCGCGGCATACGAGTTTAATCGTTCCGGAGGTGAGTTCTTAATGTGAGATGTTGTATTGTGAAACACATCGTCCCATAGAAAATAATGTAAATGCAGATAATCTGTTCCAGTCACCCAAAAATATTACCAATATTAACAACATCCAACACTTTAATCATATTTTTGCATCTAAAAACAACCAAAACATTTAGAAAAGACATGTAAATGTAGTAAAATATGAAATAAATAGACATTAAACCTCATTTAACCTTAATTTATGATTCCTCTTGGCACCGACTGCTTCCCTTTTATTCTTGATAAAGTTCTTGTGACCCGTGGTGCTGTGTCTTCACTAAATCTTACACAAAAAGAAAAAAACCCAGTAAGAAATACAGTATGTAAACTCGCTTAGGCGCCATTCGGTTCGGCTCAGTTCGGTGGGAATGATTTTTACACGCTGAGGCAAATTTCTTGCTAAATTGTAGTTCTTAAGATGAAAATTTGTAATTCATTCGTATATACCGAAGTACAGCTTTAATACATTTAACTTTTATCTCTAAAACAGCTATGAAGAAAGTCGAGCCTTAAACATCTGGATGAGAATATGCATCTGGAAAATGAAGTTGAAACAGGCACGTTGCATTTTGGGTAATATCTTCTTCTCTTTCTGAAGGTGGCAATTGATTTCACGGCGTCTAACGGCGACCCTCGGAACAGCTGCTCTTTACACTACATCCACCCGTTCCAGCCTAATGAGTACCTCAAAGCCCTGGTCGCTGTCGGAGAGATCTGTCAGGATTACGACAGGTGAGACTCAACACCAGTTAGGATTACCAGTGATTTATCATGGCAGGAACCAGTCAAAACCAGTAGTGTGTCAGTTCTTCCATGGGTCCTCATACAGAGACCGGAGCCGGGCTAGTTTTTATTTATCACCATTAAAGCCAAGAAAAAGAGAGAAAATCTATTAATACTGAATTTTTGGTTTACTTTTATACTTTTATAAATTTCAGATTTCTAGGATTTTCAGTGTAAAAAAAACACTTTATCACATAAACCAAATTTAGATAAAAATCAGGATTTTACTGAATCAGTTTCACGGTGCCGCTTCTACTCCATGTTCTGATTTGGTCTTGTCACAGTGAATTGGTTCTGTTTCACCCAGATGAGGATGGGTTCCCTGTTGAGTCTGGTTCCTCTCAAGGTTTCTTCCTATTACCATCTCAGGGAGTTTTTCCTTGCCACTGTCGCCCTCGGCTTGCTCACCAGGGACTATCTGAACATTTTGATTCATACACATTCACATTCCATACAAACTTAAATAATTCTTTTGATTGTGTAAAGCTGTTTTGCGACAATGTCAATTGTTAAAAGCGCTATACAAATAAAACTTAATTGAATTGAATTGGTTCTATTTGAATAAATACATTTTGCTTTTCTGATTCAGTCAAATTTCTCTTAGTGGCTGAGGTTTGCTTACATGAACGAACTCAGAATTCAGAATCAGTTCCAGCTCAATAAATCAATTTTGTCCCAATGAGGCAGATTTGCTAAATTAGCAAATCCTAGTTTTGTTTTAGTGATTTTTAGTGAACTTGTTCATTTTAACAGAATCAACACATGTTGTCTCAGTGAGTCCGGTTTGAATCTGGTTTGGCCTTAATACTGAGTTTATTTAAATTTAGCCAAACTGTCATTTCCCGTGAAGATGTTGGTGTGTGTGTCCTGAGGAGCTGCAGTGGAGGAGCAGGATGAAGCTCAGCAGAGTTTAAGCTTCTTCACTGCACTGCTGTATTGATTGGTCCTGTGTGTATCTTCTTGATCCGAGCTGAAGGTCTTTAAGGTCGTATCGGGAGAGCTCTGAGTGTAAGGTGGAGTCGACAGCTCTGAGTCGATAGAGTGAGAGACGCCAGCAGGGGGTCTTCATCCCTACACAGATACAGTAAATCTCTGATTACTTCCAGAATATTGGAGAAAATACAAGAGAATCGGCCCGAAACTCGGGCGGAGCTCATTTTATTAACACTTTCACTGCTGGCTCTTTTTGTGTGAAGGATCCATAAGTTCCGTCATTAATTTCCGAAAAGCTTATAAGTGTGTTCAGTATAATCATAATCTATTAAAACAGTATTACATTTTATATTTAGCTTTTTCAAATGTATAATAATACTGTAGTGCTGTGTGTTCACAAGAGGCTGAAGTCCAGTTTAGCCCTGGAGAACCCATGGGGTCATATTTGACCCAGACTTTTATTTCATCGTCATATTCAACCCACACACCAAAGTAAAGATTTCTTTTTGCATTACAACCCAGTGTGCCTTATGTGAACCCATAACACTGACATTTAGTGGTAACTGACTGAACTAACCTGATTTTTTTCACATCAAACATGGCTGCTACTGTGCTTTTTATTTGGTGATATAAAAGCTGATGCCAGTGTTTTTAGTTCCTGCCTTAGAACAACATTTTATGTGCATAGTCATTGATGAAAAGTTAAAATCAATAAATATATTTTGAAATGAGAATCTGGTCTTTCCTTACTAAGAAAGAACTCCTGCCTTTATGTCATGAGTGAAAGTAACCAGTTGGTAAAACATACTGGATATCCCAAGGGGTCATATATGACCCATGTCATTACATGTAGTAGGAAAGGGTTAATTTTAAAAAAACACCTGTTTTAGGGTTCACTGGGTCTGTATCATCATTTCAGCCAAAGGAGATAGATTTCCTATTAGGATAAGGTGGTCTGGGTTTTCCAGGGTTAGAAAGACTTAAAAAAAAAGCTTTTAAATCAAGAAATATTGTGTGGAAATGTGTGCCATTCCACACTAATGTTCTGAGTGTGTGTGCGGAAGGTTCAGTCCGTCTCCGTGTGAGTGTGACATACCGCCATCACTGTGGTACTGATGAGCAGATACTGAACATTTGTAAAAACAAACAAACACACAGTCCATGGTGGTTTTTAAGGATTAATGTGGCTCTGAAAGTGTTATTTCTTAATAAGCAGCTATCAGTCACATACACACACACACACACACACACACACACACACACATACACACACACCCACACATACACACACACACCCACACACACCCACACATACACACACACATACACACCCACACATACACACACACACCCACACATACACACACCCACACATACACACACACACACATACACATACACACATACACACACACACCCACACATACACACACCCACACACACACCCACACATACACACACACATACACACCCACACATACACACACACACCCACACATACACACACCCACACACACACCCACACATACACACACACATACACACCCACACATACACACACCCACACATACACATACACACACCCACACACCCACCCACACACCCACCCACACAAAAACACACACACATACACACACACACACACACACACAAACAAATGCGCGCACACACACAGACACACACAGACACACACACACTCACTTTTTATAAATCATTTCATATCCTTCAGCTCTAACGTCGGGTGTGTTTGCGCTCCGCAGTGATAAAATGTTCCCGGCGTTCGGCTTCGGCGCTCGGATTCCTCCCGACTTTAAGGTAATCTCTCCAGATGTTTCTGGAGCCACAGCTGGCTCTCTAACCTCATCTCCCTGATGCTCCTCTTCTTTCTGTCTGTGTGTGTGTGTGTGTGTGTGTGTGTGTGTGATACAATTCTGTGGACATGACTTTAATTATAGAGCCAGATTTTTATGTGGCCATGACGAGCAGATTAACAAAGAAAAAAAATAGATTAAAAACAGTAGATTTTTTTTTTAGATTTGTTGAGTTTGAAAAATAAAAAAAAATGTAAATCCATAAAACATAAAGTGTTGTATTTCCTGTACAGCTTTTATCACATGAGACATTCCTCTGTCTTTCTTCTTCCAGGTGTCACATGACTTTGCTGTAAACTTTAACGAGGATAATCCAGAGTGCACAGGTACAACCCTCATCACCTCACGTCACCTCACACCATCTCACCTCACACCATCTTATCTCATCACCATCTCACCTCATCACCATCTCATCTCACACCATCTCACCTCATCACCATCTCATTTCACACCATCTCATCTCATCACCATCTCACCTCATCACCATCTCATCTCACACCATCTCACCTCACACCATCTCACCTCATGACCATCTCACCTCACAACACCTCACCACACCACACATAATCTCACCTTACCTCAACACACCACACCACACATCATCTCACCTTACCTCACCTCAACACACCACACCTCACCACACCACACCTCACATCATGTCACCTTACCTCACCTCAACACACCTCACCTCCCCCCACACACCTCACCTCAGGACACCACACCTCACCACACATCAAACCTCACGACACCACACCTCACCACACCTTACCCACACCACACCTCACCTCACCCACACCACACCTCACCTCACCTCACCACACCTCACCACATCTCACCCACACCTCAACTCACCCACGCCACACCTCACCTCACCTCACCACACCACACCTCACCACACATCAAACCTCACGACACCTCACCACACATCACACCTCACCACACCTCACCACACCTCACCACACCTGACCACAACTGACCACATCTCACCACACCACACCACACCTCACATCATGTCACCTTACCTCACCTCACCTCACCTCAACACACCTCACCTCAGGACACCACACCTAACCACACACCTCACCACACCTCACCTCAGGACACCACACCTCACCTCACCACACCACACCTCACCACACCACAACTGACCGCACCACCCCACACCACACCTGACCACACCACCCCACACCTCAACTCACCACACCACCCCACACCTCACCACACCTCACCACACCACACCTCACCTCACCACACCTCAAAATACCACACCTCACCACACCTCACCTCACCTCACCACACCACACCTCACCACACATCACACCTCACCACACATCACACCTCACCACACCACACCTCACCACACATCACACCTCATCACACATCACACCTCACCACACCACACCTCACCACACATCACACCTCACCTCACCACACCACACCTCACCACACCTCACCTCAGGACACCACACCTCAGGACACCACACCTCACCTCACCTCACCACACACCACACCTCACCACACCACACCTCACCACACCACACCTGACCGCACCACACCACACCTGACCACACCACCCCACACCTCACCACACCTGACCACACCACACCACACCTCACCACACATCACACCTCACCACACATCACACCTCACCACACCTGACCACACATCACACCTCACCTCACCACACCACACCTCACCACACCTCACCTCAGGACACCACACCTCACCACAGGACACCTCACCTCAGGACACCAGACCACACCTCACCTCACCACACCAGAGCACACCTCACCACACACCTCACAACACCTCATCACACCCACACCACACCACACCTCACCACACACCACACCACACCTCACCACACCTCACCTCACCACACCACACCTCACCACACCTCACCTCACCACACCACACCTCTCCACACCACACCTGACCACACCACCCCACACCTCACCACACCACACCTGACCACACCACACCTCACCACACCTCACTTCACCACACCACACCACACCTCACCACACCTGACCACATCTCACCACACCACACCTCACATCATGTCACCTTACCTCACCTCACCTCAACACACCTCACCTCCCCCCACACACCTCACCTCAGGACACCACACCTCACCACACCTCACCACACACCTCACCACACCTCACCTCAGGACACCACACCTCACCTCACCACACACCACACATCACCACACCTCACCACACCACACCTCACCACACCTCACCACAACTGACCACACCTGACCACATCTCACCACACCTCACATCATGTCACCTTACCTCACCTCACCTCAACACACCTCACCTCCCCCCACACACCTCACCTCAGGACACCACACCTCACCACACACCTCACCACACCTCACCTCAGGACACCACACCACACCTCACCACACACCACACCTGACCACACCTCACCTCACCACACCACACCACACCACACCACACCTCACCACAACTCACCACACCACACCTGACCGCACCACCCCACACCACACCTGACCACACCTCACCACACCACAACTGACCGCACCACCCCACACCACACCTGACCACACCACCCCACACCTCAACTCACCAAACCACCCCACACCTCACCACACCTCACCACACCTCACCACACCACACCTCACCTCACCACACCTCAAAATACCACACCTGACCACACCACCCCACACCTCAACTCACCACACCACCCCACACCTCACCATACCTCACCACACCTCACCACACCACACCTCACCTCACCACACCTCAAAATACCACACCTGACCACACCACCCCACACCTCAACTCACCACACCACCCCACACCTCACCACACCTCACCACACCTCACCTCAGGACACCACACCACACCTCACCACACACCACACCTCACCACCCCACACCTCACCTCACCACACCACACCTCACCACACCACACCACACTTCACCACAACTCACCACACCACACCTGACCGCACCACCCCACCCCACACCTGACCACACCACCCCACACCTCACCACACCTCACCACACCACACCTCACCACACCTCACCACACCTGACCACACCACACCACACCTCTCCACACCACAACTGACCACACCTCACCAGACCACACCTCACCTCACCGACATCACACCTCACCTCACCACACCTCACCTCACCACACCACACCTCACCTCAGGACACCACACCTCACCAGACCACACCTCACCACACCTCACCTCACCTCACCGACATCACACCTCACCTCACCACATCTCACCACACCACACCACACCTCACATCATGTCACCTTACCTCACCTCACCTCAACACACCTCACCTCCCCCCACACACCTCACCTCAGGACACCACACCTCACCACACCTCACCACACCTCACCTCAGGACACCACACCTCACCTCACCACACACCACACATCACCACACCACACCACACCTCACCACACCTCACCACAACTGACCACACCTGACCACATCTCACCACACCACACCACACCTCACATCATGTCACCTTACCTCACCTCACCTCAACACACCTCACCTCCCCCCACACACCTCACCTCAGGACACCACACCTCACCACACACCTCACCACACCTCACCTTAGGACACCACACCACACCTCACCACACACCACACCTCACCACACCTCACCTCACCTCACCTCACCACACCACACCACACCACACCACACCTCACCACAACTCACCACACCACACCTGACCGCACCACCCCACACCACACCTGACCACACCACCCCACACCTCACCACACCACACCTCACCACACCTGACCACACCTCACCACACCACACCTCTCCACACCACAACTGACCACACCACACCTCACCACACCTCACCACACACCTCACCACACCTCACCTCAGGACACCACACCACACCTCACCTCACCTCACCACACACCACACCTCACCACCCCACACCTCACCTCACCTCACCACACCACACCACACCACACCACACCACACCACACCTGACCACACCACCCCACACCTCACCACACCACACCTCACCACACCTGACCACACCTCACCACACCACACCACACCACACCTCTCCACACCACAACTGACCACACCTGACCACACCTCACCACACCTCACCTCACCACACCTCACCAGACCACACCTCACCACACCTCACCTCACCTCACCGACATCACACCTCACCACACCACACCTCACCTCAGGACACCACACCTCACAACACCTCACCTCAGGACACCTCACCTCAGGACACCACACCACACCACACCACACCTCACCTCACCACACCTCACCACACCACACCACACCTCACCACACCTCACCTCACCTCACCTCACCACACCACACCTCACCACACCTCACCACACCACACCTCTCCACACCACACCTGACCCCACCAGCCCACACCTCACCACACCACACCTGACCACACCACACCTCACCTCACCTCACCACACCTCACTTCACCACACCACACCACACCTCACCACACCTGACCACATCTCACCACACAACACCACACCTCACATCATGTCACCTTACCTCACCTCACCACACCTCACCTCACCACACCACACCTCTCCACACCACACCTGACCCCACCAGCCCACACCTCACCACACCACACCTGACCACACCACACCTCACCTCACCTCACCACACCTCACTTCACCACACCACACCACACCTCACCACACCTGACCACATCTCACCACACCACTACACACCTCACATCATGTCACCTTACCTCACCTCACCACACCTCACCTCCCCCCACACACCTCACCTCAGGACACCACACCTCACCACACCTCACCACACACCTCACCACACCTCACCTCACCTCAGGACACCACACCACACCTCACCTCACCACACACCACACCTCACCACCCCACACCTCACCTCACCACACCACACCTCACCACACCACACCACACTTCACCACAACTCACCACACCACACCTGACCGCACCACCCCACACCACACCTGACCACACCACCCCACACCTCACCACACCTCACCACACCTGACCACACCTCACCACACCACACCACACCTCTCCACACCACAACTGACCTCACCAGACCACACCTCACCTCACCGACATCACACCTCACCTCACCACACCTCACCTCACCACACCACACCTCACCTCAGGACACCACACCTCACCAGACCACACCTCACCACACCTCACCTCACCTCACCGACATCACACCTCACCTCACCACATCTCACCACACCACACCACACCTCACATCATGTCACCTTACCTCACCTCACCTCAACACACCTCACCTCCCCCCACACACCTCACCTCAGGACACCACACCTCACCACACCTCACCACACCTCACCTCAGGACACCACACCTCACCTCACCACACACCACACATCACCACACCACACCACACCTCACCACACCTCACCACAACTGACCACACCTGACCACATCTCACCACACCACACCACACCTCACATCATGTCACCTTACCTCACCTCACCTCAACACACCTCACCTCCCCCCACACACCTCACCTCAGGACACCACACCTCACCACACACCTCACCACACCTCACCTTAGGACACCACACCACACCTCACCACACACCACACCTCACCACACCTCACCTCACCTCACCTCACCACACCACACCACACCACACCACACCTCACCACAACTCACCACACCACACCTGACCGCACCACCCCACACCACACCTGACCACACCACCCCACACCTCACCACACCACACCTCACCACACCTGACCACACCTCACCACACCACACCTCTCCACACCACAACTGACCACACCACACCTCACCACACCTCACCACACACCTCACCACACCTCACCTCAGGACACCACACCACACCTCACCTCACCTCACCACACACCACACCTCACCACCCCACACCTCACCTCACCTCACCACACCACACCACACCACACCACACCACACCACACCTGACCACACCACCCCACACCTCACCACACCACACCTCACCACACCTGACCACACCTCACCACACCACACCACACCACACCTCTCCACACCACAACTGACCACACCTGACCACACCTCACCACACCTCACCTCACCACACCTCACCAGACCACACCTCACCACACCTCACCTCACCTCACCGACATCACACCTCACCACACCACACCTCACCTCAGGACACCACACCTCACAACACCTCACCTCAGGACACCTCACCTCAGGACACCACACCACACCACACCACACCTCACCTCACCACACCTCACCACACCACACCACACCTCACCACACCTCACCTCACCTCACCTCACCACACCACACCTCACCACACCTCACCACACCACACCTCTCCACACCACACCTGACCCCACCAGCCCACACCTCACCACACCACACCTGACCACACCACACCTCACCTCACCTCACCACACCTCACTTCACCACACCACACCACACCTCACCACACCTGACCACATCTCACCACACAACACCACACCTCACATCATGTCACCTTACCTCACCTCACCACACCTCACCTCACCACACCACACCTCTCCACACCACACCTGACCCCACCAGCCCACACCTCACCACACCACACCTGACCACACCACACCTCACCTCACCTCACCACACCTCACTTCACCACACCACACCACACCTCACCACACCTGACCACATCTCACCACACCACTACACACCTCACATCATGTCACCTTACCTCACCTCACCACACCTCACCTCCCCCCACACACCTCACCTCAGGACACCACACCTCACCACACCTCACCACACACCTCACCACACCTCACCTCACCTCAGGACACCACACCACACCTCACCTCACCACACACCACACCTCACCACCCCACACCTCACCTCACCACACCACACCTCACCACACCACACCACACTTCACCACAACTCACCACACCACACCTGACCGCACCACCCCACACCACACCTGACCACACCACCCCACACCTCACCACACCTCACCACACCTGACCACACCTCACCACACCACACCACACCTCTCCACACCACAACTGACCACACCTGACCACACCTCACCAGACCACACCTCACCACACCTCACCTCACTGACATCACACCTCACCTCACCACACCTCACCTCACCACACCACACCTCACCTCAGGACACCACACCTCACCACACCTCACCACACCTGACCACATCTCACCACACCACACCACACCTCACATCATGTCACCTTACCTCACCTCACCTCAACACACCTCACCTCCCCCCACACAGCTCACCTCAGGACACCACACCTCACCACACCTCACCACACACCTCACCACACCTCACCTCAGGACACCACACCTCACCTCACCACACACCACCACACCTCACCACACCACACCTCACCACACCTCACCACAACTGACCACACCTGACCACATCTCACCACACCACACCACACCTCACATCATGTCACCTTACCTCACCTCACCTCAACACACCTCACCTCCCCCCACACACCTCACCTCAGGACACCACACCTCACCACACACCTCACCACACCTCACCTTAGGACACCACACCACACCTCACCACACACCACACCTCACCTCACCTCACCACACCACACCACATGACACCACACCTCACCACAACTCACCACACCACACCTGACCGCACCACCCCACACCACACCTGACCACACCACCCCACACCTCACCACACCACACCTCACCACACCTGACCACACCTCACCACACCACACCTCTCCACACCACAACTGACCACGCCACACCTCACCACACCTCACCACACACCTCACCACACCTCACCTCAGGACACCACACCACACCTCACCTCACCTCACCACACACCACACCTCACCACCCCACACCTCACCTCACCACACCACACCACACCACACCACCCCACACCACACCTGACCACACCACCCCATACCTCACCACACCACACCTCACCACACCTGACCACACCTCACCACACCACACCACACCACACCTCTCCACACCACAACTGACCACACCTGACCACACCTCACCACACCTCACCACACCTCACCAGACCACACCTCACCACACCTCACCTCACCTCACCGACATCACACCTCACCTCACCACACCTCACCACACATCACACTCACCTCACCACACCACACCTCACCTCAGGACACCACACCTCACCACACCTCACCTCAGGACACCACAACACACCACACCTCACCTCACCACACCTCACCTCACCACACCACACCACACCACACCTCTCCACACCTCACCTCACCACACCACACCACACCTCACCACACCTCACCTCACCACACCACACCTCTCCACACCACACCTGACCCCACCAGCCCACACCTCACCACACCACACCTGACCACACCACACCTCACCTCACCACACCTCACTTCACTACACCACACCACACCTCACCACACCTGACCACATCTCACCACACCACACCTCACATCATGTCACCTTTCCTCACCTCACCACACCTCACCTCCCCCCACACACCTCACCTCAGGACACCACACCTCACCACACACCTCACCACACCTCACCTCAGGACACCACACCACACCTGACCACACCTCACCACACCTCACCTCACCACACCTCACCAGACCACACCTCACCACACCTCACCTCACCGACATCACACCTCACCTCACCACACCTCACCACACATCACACCTCACCTCACCACACCACACCTCACCTCAGGACACCACACCTCACCACACCTCACCTCAGGACACCTCACCTCAGGACACCACACCACACCTCACCACACCTCACCTCAGGACACCACACCTCACCTCACACCACACCACACCTCACCACACCTCACCTCACCACACCACACCACACCTCACCACACCACACCTCTCCACACCACACCTGACCACACCAGCCCACACCTCACCACACCACACCTGACCACACCACACCTCACCTCACCACACCTCAATTCACCACACCACACCACACCTCACCACACCTGACCACATCTCACCACACCACACCTCACATCATGTCACCTTACCTCACCTCACCACACCTCACCTCCCCCCACACACCTCACCTCAGGACACCACACCTCACCACACCTCACCACACCTCACCTCAGGACACCACACCTCACCTCGCCACACACCACACCTCACCACACCTCACCACACCACACCTCACCACACCTCACCACAACTGACCACACCTGACCACATCTCACCACACCACACCACACCTCACATCATGTCACCTTACCTCACCTCACCTCAACACACCTCACCTCCCCCCACACACCTCACCTCAGGACACCACACTTCACCACACCTCACCACACACCTCACCACACCTCACCTCAGGACACCACACCTCACCTCAGGACACCACACCACACCTCACCTCACCACACCTGACCACACCTCACCACATCACACCTCACCACACCACACGTCAACACACCTCACCTCACCACACCACACCACACCTCACCAGACCACACCACATCACACCTCACCACACCACACCTCACCACACCTCACCACACCACACCACACCACACCTGACCTCACCTCACCACACCACACCTGACCACACCTCACCTCACGACACCACACCTCACCACACCTCACCAGACCACACCTCACCACACATCAAACCTCACCACACCTCACCACACATCACAGCTCAGCACACCTCACCACACCACACCTGACCACACCTGACCACACCTGACCACATCTCACCACACCACACCACACCTCATCAGACCACACCACATCACACCTCACCTGACCACACCTCACCACACCACACCTCACCACACCACACCACACCTCACCACACCTCACCAAACCACACCTCATCACACCTCACCTCACCACACCACACCTCACCTCACCACACCTCACCTCACCTCACCACACCTGACCACACCACACCACACCTGACCACACCACACCCGACTACACCACACCTGACCACACCTCACCTCACGACACCATACCTCACCACACCTCACCAGACCACACCACATGACACCTCACCTGACCACACCTGACCACACCACACCTCACCACACCTCACCTTACCACACCTCACCACACCTCACCACACCACACCTGACCTCACCTCACCACACCACACCTCACCACACCTCACCACACCACACCTGACCTCACCTCACCACACCACACCTGACCTCACCTCACCACACCACACCTCACCACATCTCACCAGACCACACCACATCACACCTCACCACACCACACCACACCTCACCAAACCACACCTCACCACACCTCACCTCACCACACCTCACCTCATCACACCACACCTCACCTCACCACACCACACCACACCACACCACACCTCACCTCACACATGGCGTTGGTCAGAAGGTGTTGATTAATTTTCTATGGACTATAACAGTAGTGCAGGTTTATTAATGCACTCACTCTGATACATTATCATGTTATATATATTCTCTCTCTCTCTCTCTCTCTCTCTCTCTCTCTCTCACACACACACACACACTGTAGTGATCATTTTCCTCTAATACACTGATAGTGTAAAACTGTTATTGACATTATGGATGGCAGCAGAAGTAGTAGTGTGTGTGTGTGTGTGTGTGTGTGTGTGTGTGTGTGTGTGTGTGTGTGTGATAAGGAGCTCCATTCTCTTCCATTGTATTGGTGTCACTCGATTTCTTTCGCCTATTCCTGGACTCACCTCCTGTGGCGGCGCCCACGGCTCTCATCCCTCGCTCTCTCCGTCTCACCCACCCTCAATTACTCAACACACCATCATCTCTCTCTCTCTCTCTCTCTCTCCCTCTGTCTCTGTCTCTCTCTAACTGTGGGCTTGTTTTCTTTCTTTCTTTCTTTTGCTAATGATGCTGTGATATCATTCACTCATTAAGATGTACACATTACTATTCATTACATGCTCATTACTATTTAAATGTACTTAATTATTAATTAGGTTGACTGTATTATAATGTAAATAAATTTTCTAAAGTAATGAAACCTTGAAAAAGTACCTTAAAAACACACTTTCCCAGGTGACGCTGCACAAAACACGAGTAACTCCTCCTACTTCTGCTATGTTTCACTCGCTCTCTCTGCACTCCGCCCATCTCTCTGTCCATCACTCCTTCTGTCTTACGTTCCGTCACTCCGCCCATCTCTCTGTCCATCACTCCTTCTGTCTTACGTTCCGTCACTCCACCCATGTCTCTGTCCAGACTTTTGCTGTTGCTCTATCCATCACTCCTTCTGTTGTTCTTTCCATCACTCCACTCATCTCTATTTCCATCACTTTCTCACTTTTCTATCTGTCTGTCCATCTTTCTTTCCATCACTCTATCATCACTCCATCAATCTCTACATTCATCACTCTATCATCACTCCATCATTCTCTGTCATCTCTCTTTATCCATCACTCCATCTGTCTCTCCATCCTTCCATCAACACTCTGTAAGGAGTTTGCTTTTCTTTTTTAGTCCATTATTTTTCCTTTCCCTTTACCGAGTTCATTATGTGTGTGTGTGGCTGGTGTGTGTGTGTGTGTGTGTGTTTTCTGTGTGCACTGACCTACACGCCTGCTTTCTGTCAGCTGAATGAGCGCCTGATGTAACTCATCTCTCTGTATCTGTGCAGCCTATATATAGAGCATACTACACACACACACACACACACAGACACACACACACACACACACACACACACACACACACACACACACACACACACACGCAATCATCTAGAAGTGACCAGCTTCAGGCTGGTGAGTAGGCGGGGCCAAATTACACATATCTCATAATTCAAATAACTGGTGTGTGTGTGTGTGTGTGTGTGTGTGTGTGTAAAGGTATCCAGGGTGTAGTAGAAGCCTATCAGAACTGCCTCCCAAAGATCCAGCTGTACGGGCCGACCAACATCGCCCCCATCATCCAGAAAGTGGCGCAGGCCGCCTCCGAGGAGCTGCACGTTCGCCAGGCCATGGTAACACACACACACACACACACACACACACACACACACACACACACACACACACACACACACACACACACATTTCTTTTTTTTTTCCTTTATACTTCTCTCTCTCTCTCTCTCCCCACCGCAGCAGTACTCCATCCTCCTGATCCTGACGGATGGCGTGATCACGGACATGGCGGACACGCGTGACGCCATCGTCCACGCCTCTCACCTGCCCATGTCCATCATCATCGTGGGCGTGGGCAACGCCGACTTCACCGACATGCAGATCCTGGACGGAGACGACGGGATCCTGTGCTCGCCCCGAGGAGAACCCGTGCTGAGGGACATCGTCCAGTTCGTCCCCTTCCGCAACTTCAAACACGTCAGTCGCCCTTTAATCCCAAACCGCCGAATAAATGAAGAGAGAGAGAGAGAGAGAGAGAAGGAAGGGTTCAGATGGGTTTTCAGGCTCGCACTTAGGAACAGATTTTAATACAGTATCTCATATCTCTCCATTCATCACTCCAACTATCTCTCCTTCCATCCCCCTACCACTCCATCACATCACGCTATTCATCATTCCATCCATTTCTCTATCCATCACTTCATCTCATCACCATCTTACATTTCTCTCTATCTGTCTATCTCTCTATCCATCACTGCATAACTCTATTTATCTCTCTATCTGTTTCTATCCCTCTATCCATAACTCCATCATCATCATCATCACATCACGTCGCTCTCCATCCGTCTCTCTGTCCATCATGTGTTAGTGGTGGAGGAGCTGCAGCTGTGTGATTATGTGCTGTTGTGTTCTAATGTTCTAACTCTCTCTCTGCTGAACCCAGTGTGTTGCTCATCTCTCCTGTGAATTGTGTGTGTGTGTGTGTGTTAGTGTGAAGTGTGTGTGTGTTTGGTTAATTACAGCCTCTGTGGCACTCTTAGCTAACTACCTTTCAGCATACCGATACTTTAATCACCACACACACACACACACACACACACAGCAGATGCATGGTGTTTAATTGCTGAGTTTGGAGTAGAGTGCGGTTAGTGAGAGTGCTGAAGTGGAGTGAAGCGAGCGCTCGTAATAAGGACATGAAGACGCAGGAAGCAGCAGCAGGATAATGAGACGGAGGAGACGCGCGGCCTCGTCCCGCGCTGCACTGCTGTAACTCACACACTCACCCGCGCGGAGCTCACGCGGTCTACACACTTGCTAACACACACTCGCTAACACACACTTCCTCTGCAGTAAAAACTACCTGTGTCTCTAAACAGAGAGCAAACACAAGGCAAGCAATTATACTGTACACACACACACACACACACACACACACCTCTCTCACACACACACACCTCTCTCACACACACACCTCTCTCTCACACACACACACACACACACACACACACACACACACACACACACACACACACACACACACACCTCTCTCACACACACACACACACACACACCTCTCAAACACACACACCTCTCAAACACACACACACCTCTCTCACTCACACACACACACACACACCTCTCAAACACACACACCTCTCTCTCACACACACACACACCTCTCTCACACACACACACACACACACACATCGAGGAGACGACTGAGCCCAATCTCCAGAAGTGAGAACTAACTGAGGGATAAGAAAGAAAGAAAAGATGAAAGAAGGACATTATGAAAAGATAAAGTATGAAAGGACGGACAGAGATCATTGTTACACGCTGGTAAATAAATCCATAAAAACTTATTGAATTGAAAGAAGGAAGGAAGGAATAAAAGGGCAGGAATAAGGATAGGACTGATAAAATGAAAGAAAAACATAAAAAGAAAAAATCAACAATAAAATAACAGAGTATAAGAGAAAGAAAGAATTTCTAAAAATAGAAAAAAGAAAAAAAATATATAAAAAGACACTACTAAGAAAGAGAGAAATTCTAAAAATACACAGTTAAAAAAAGAAGAAAACCAAGAATAAAAAAATTCTAAGTAGACAAATAGAAATAATATAAAGGAATTGTACAATATCAGGAACAAAAGGAAAAGAAAAGAGACAGAGGTTGGAGAGGGACATGGAAATGTCTATACTGTACATATAATAAAACTGTAAAGTGGGCATGTCTGTACGTTGAAGATAAAAAAAATTATTTGTGGGGACAAAAGATGACTAATAGGACACATGACGATGGAATTTCTATCTGTTTGTTTGTGCACGCATCACGTAAAAACTACTGAATGAATTTTAATGGGGTTTTCACAGGTGGATTCAGCCGAGCTTGAGGTAACATATGGGCTTTGTTTCATCACAGTCGGGCCACGAGGAGAGAAGATACACTACAGTGAAATTTCAATTTAAAACACCCTTATGTTATTAAGAAATCTAACTAAATAAAATAATTAGTTCATCTCAAAATTTAACAGATGGCGCTGTACGCTTTTTTAATACGCACTTATGAGAGTCCAATTGAAATCTACTTAATAAATGTGATCTCACAACTTCATGCCGCGCACTTCATGGTAACACGTAAACATTTTAGTTTGTTCTACAGATGGTGATTTTTTACACCACGCTTATGAGCGTGTAATTACATTCAACACGAATAAAGTCGCGGGTACATCTAGTGTTTATATATATATTTATATATATATATATATATATATACAGTGGTGTGAAAAACTATTTGCCCCCCTCCTGATTTCTTATTCTTTTGCATGTTTGTCACACAAAATGTTTCTGATCATCAAACACATTTAATTATTAGTCAAAGATAACACAAGTAAACACAAAATGCAGTTTTTAAATGAGGGGTTTTATTATTTAGGGAGAAAAAAAATACAAACCTACATGGCCCTGTGTGAAAAAGTAATTGCCCCCTGAACCTAATAACTGGTTGGGCCACCCTTAGCAGCAATAACTGTAATCAAGCGTTTGCGATAACTTGCAACGAATCTTTTACAGCGCTCTGGAGGAATTTTGGCCCACTCATCTTTGCAGAATTGTTGTAATTCAGCTTTATTTCAGGGTTTTCTAGCATGAACCGCCTTTTTAAGGTCATGCCACAACATCTCAATAGGATTCAGGTCAGGACTTTGACTAGGCCACTCCAAAGTCTTCATTTTGTTTTTCCTCAGCCATTCAGAGGTGGATTTGCTGGTGTGTTTTGGGTCATTGTCCTGCTGCAGCACCCAAGATCGCTTCAGCTTGAGTTGACGAACAGATGGCCGGACATTCTCCTTCAGGATTTTTTGGTAGACAGTAGAATTCATGGTTCCATCTATCACAGCAAGCCTTCCAGGTCCTGAAGCAGCAAAACAACCCCAGACCATCACACTACCACCACCATATTTTACTGTTGGTATGATGTTCTTTTTCTGAAATGCTGTGTTACTTTTACGCCAGATGTAACGGGACACGCACCTTCCAAAAAGTTCAACTTTTGTCTCGTCGGTCCACAAGGTATTTTCCCAAAAGTCTTGGCAATCATTGAGATGTTTTTTAGCAAAATTGAGACGAGCCTTAATGTTCTTTTTGCTTAAAAGTGGTTTGCGCCTTGGAAATCTGCCATGCAGGCCGTTTTTGCCCAGTCTCTATCTTATGGTGGAGTCGTGAACACTGACCTTAATTGAGGCAAGTGAGGCCTGCATTTCTTTAGATGTTGTCCTGGGGTCTTTTGTGGCCTCTCGGATGAGTTGTCTCTGCGCTCTTGGGGTAATTTTGGTCGGCCGGCCACTCCTGGGAAGGTTCACCACTGTTCCATGTTTTTGCCATTTGTGGATAATGGCTCTCACTGTGGTTCGCTGGAGTCCCAAAGCTTTAGAAATGGCTTTATAACCTTTACCAGACTGATAGATCTCAATTACTTTTGTTCTCATTTGTTCCTGAATTTCTTTGGATCTTGGCATGATGTCTAGCTTTTGAGGTGCTTTTGGTCTACTTCTCTGTGTCAGGTAGCTCCTATTTAAGTGATTTCTTGATTGAAACAGGTGTGGCAGTAATCAGGCCTGGGGGTGACTACAGAAATTGCACTCAGGTGTGATAAACCACAGTTAAGTTATTTTTTAACAAGGGGGGCAGTCACTTTTTCACACAGGGCCTTGTAGATTTGGAGTTTTTTTTCTCCCTTAATAACGTAAACCTTCATTTAAAAACTGCGTTTTGTGTTCAATTATGTTATCTTTGACTAATAGTTAACGGTTTTTGATGATCAGAAACATTTAAGTGTGACAAACATGCAAAAGAATAAGAAATCAGGAAGGGGGCAAATAGTTTTTCACACCACTGTATATATATATATATATATATATATATATATATATATACTGTAAATAAATAAAGAACCGTTTGGATGTTTTGAATCAGATCATTTGACTCATTTGAATCAGGAGTCGATTTCTGAAGTTGATGTATTTCCTAAAGCAGGACAGTTTGTGGAGTTTGTGGTGTGTATGTGATCGTTCTCATCGGTGCCCTTTTTAGCTGAAACGGAGTGAAGATCCGTCGCCATGTCCCTCTCCATGTCTCTGGCTTCACCTGAAAGAGACGAATCGTTTGAGAGTGACTCACACTGCGCTGGTTAAATCCCAGGATGTCCATTAAATCCTGTGCACTTTTTCCACTTATGGAGTCACACATTCACACTTTGGTGTGTGTGTGTGGATGTGTGTGTGTGGATGTGTGTGTGTGTGTGTGGATGTGTGTGTGTGTGTGTGTGTGTGTGTGTTGCTGTGAATCCTGCCAAGAGTTTTGTTTACTTCCCCACGGCTTCGTAGCGAGCGTCACTGGTTTCACTGGAGAGACAATGGGATTAGCTGTGGAAAAGATTCAGGACTGGGCTCCGTCGCCTCCTCCGTGTGTGTGTGTGTGTGTGTGTGTGTTTGCCATTTCTTTAATTCTCTCCTGATTCACAGTTTTTCTCAGTAAACATCCTCGACTCGGCTGAACTCCTGAACTGAAGTTTGCAGTTTGCGAGCGTTCTAGCAATTTCCTGGGTTTCATCACACAGGCGTGTTTACTGTGGAGGAACCGCATCATTAAACCTGAGAGGATTCGAGCGTTTAGGCGGCTGAGGGGGGTTTGGGTGACAAAACAACAAAGAATAATGATGTCTGAGAAGAGGTTTAACAGTAACGTAAAAGCACGCTCTCTGAAATAATTTACAATAAACTTTTTAATATTTAATAATATTCCATAATCTTATAACAGGGATACATTTAATTCACAGTTTTAAACTGCCATAAATTATAAAAAATAAACAATGAGATCGGATATTGAACAGGGAACAGAGTGCATTATTGCATCATATAATGTACAGACCAATCAGGGGCCAGTATGCAAATAATACAGGAGACGAGATGATTGATTGTTTTTTTATTTAATTATTTAGCAGCACGTTGTTCATAACAAACATAAAAAAAAAAGATTTTTAACCCCCCACACACACACAATCATCTAATTAATTAAGCAATATGAGTAACAAATATATTATTCAATTAATCGATTGATGAGATAAATGATTAGTGAACTGCTTATTAGCTGAAACCAATTATGTAATTAATTAATTATGTTTTTTAAATTGTAAAACAAAAACTTTTGTAAAGAATTGCAGAGACCTTTTTAGTTTCATGTTTTATTAATACTAGCTTGACTGCCGTACTAACTAACTATTCAATCAATCAATCAATCAATCAATCAATCAATAAATAATTTACTTAGCTTCATGACAGTTCCAAGATTCTCTTTCACCAGACATGTGGCATTAATTAAAACACTTAAATCAATTAAGCATGATCATTTTTTAATTGTGAAACGTTTGCAGAGACATTTTTATTTTTATGTTTTCTTTTTATGTTTTTAGTGATTGTTTTACTAACTAACTAACTAACTAATCAATCAATCAATCAATCAATCAATCATTTACTTAATTGCTCATTTCCTTAGACACCAGACCATATTAAGTTTGTCTTTCACCAGACATGCAGAATATTTTGCGATCATGCTTTTGTGAAAACGTGCAGTTTTATTGTCACGTGATTTTGCAACACGTACAAACGCGTAACTCTGATGTCTGTGTTGAAATGAATTCTGCTCCGTGCCTGCGAGTGACGCTGCTTCTGCTCTGTTCCTCCTCAGGCGTCTCCTGCAGCGCTGGCCAAGAGCGTTTTAGCCGAAGTGCCCAACCAGGTGGTGGATTATTACAACAGCAAGGGCATCAAACCCAAATGCCCCAGCGAGTTCGAGTCTTCCAGGACGTTTAGCCGCTGAACTCCGACTGCCGTCTGATTACGATCTGGTTAGGGTCAACACGTCTCTGTCACGTCTGTCGCTCGTGTATTTCTGCATGCGTGGATGGTTGTAGGCTAAAGCTAGAGGGCCAGCGCGCGTCCGGCGTGGAGACGCGGAGACTCTGCATGTTTCACAGAGTCATAACTGATCTGTTTCTTTTTTATGTCTATATTTAAACTGAGATTTTGCTAAATTTGAAATTTCATAATATTCTTACATTGTAAAAGGTTTTGGATGGAGACGGTCGGGAATGTTTAGCTCTCTGTATTAGATACTGAACGTCTGCACCTTGAGATACAACGTGTTTTTTTGCACATGAGGAAATGCATGACTGTATTTTGCATGTTCATAATAAATAAATAAATAAATAAATAAATGAATAAATTGTTCCGTGCTGGTCTGAGGAACGTGAGTGTCGTATGGGTCGTGTCCCAGATGCTAGTTCTAGAGAGAAACGATCCTCCCTGGGAAGTTGATGTGGAAACTGGAGATTGTACGCAATAATAACTTTAATATTTAGCAAATTGAACTTTCTGCGATGAAATGTTAATAAATTATTAAGAATAGATGCTGTAGATGTGGTGCAGTTATCGGAAGCGACTCGATGTCTGCGTGGCGCGATGCAGCCTCGATGTGCTGAAGTTGTGTCTGTGCAATCAGGAAACGTTTACACTGGACACGGCTTCCATAAATACTGAGTTTACAGAAGAATTACAAGGTCAGTATTTAACGAGCTCGTTAATATAAACCTGTGAGCTGCACCTGCACTACTCTCAAAGCTGCTGCTACAGAAAAACTATCAACACCTTCTGACCAATCAGAATCCAGGAAATCTGTACATGTGGGTTTATACATTATTACATTTAAGAACACGAGAGCTGTCAATCCTTTTAGTGCTAAATATAAAGACAGTAGAGAAACAGAGATCTAACTTTAGCTACTTTGCTCTTTTTTCATTTATTGCCTAGTGAACATCATCAAGGCTCCTCCCACTAAAACATTTAATACTGCTTTTAAAATGTTTTGTAAACAGACGTGACAGAAGGAAACAACTTATATAACTCTATTTTGACAACAACTGGTTAATTTATTAATAAATATTTATCTGTTAATTAATAAATCATAATAACTCATCTTAGACACGACACATGATGATCACGATGAACTTTTTGTTTGGGCTATTCAAACTGTACGGCATGTTCGGTAGCTAACTAATTAGCGAAACCTGAAACTTTGCGACCCCACATGACATCGCCGCTCTGTGTTACGGCTCCATGTGGACCGAAGGCCACCATTTTCACGAGAGAGGTGACGAAGATGTGAAGAGCTATCAGGCGGGCAGGTTTCGGGTACATTAGCATCAGGGTTAGCGTTAGCGTCAGTGTTTGGGACGAGGCCCGCGGTTACGCTCCTGTATCCTCAGATCACTTAACGCACAACAGAGTAACACTTTAGAATATCTGATTCAGGTAGATGATATTAGAGTTTGATATTAAAGTGCTATAAATGATGAAATGCTGTGTGTGTGTGTGTGTGTGGGGGGGGGGGGGGGGGGGGAGGGGGGTTACTGGGTGATGATGAGTGTTTTCTGCGCATTCAGGATAAAACTGCATGCATGTGGTTTAATGTAAAAGCGATCAGTGTGTTATTTGTATTCTAAAGTGTTACCTATATTCAGTTATTATTATTATTATTATTATTATTAATAAATCTAACTCTGGAATATTGTAAAGTTGTTTTGTGTTCATTTGGACTCGTTAATTATTATTACTATTTACAATCTTCAGATATCTCATTTTATTACATAACATATTTCACTTTATTATAATAAAACGGAAATAAAAGGACACGACCCCGAGAAATCTGAATTCAGTTATTAATTAATTATGGGATTGACGTCTTTGACTCACAGACTAAAGAATGTGGATTACTCATAAAAGGTAAACACACACACACACACACACACACACACACACACACACACACACACACACACAGAAAAACATTAAGCATTTCACTGCATATCGTACTGTGTATGACTGTGTATGTAACAAATAAAATTTGAATTTGAACATTATGGTGGTTACATCACATTTACATCACAAAATGTTAAATTGATATTTTATTTATGGTAAATTAAACTAAGTGGTGTAGGGGTTCGGTTCCCGTCTCGGGTCCGTGTCTCTGGAGTTTGCATGTTTTCCCTGTGTTTGGTGGGTTTCCTCCAGTTTCCTCCCACAGTCCAAAGACATGTAGATTAGGCTAATTGGTGTTCCCAAATTGCCCGTACAGTGTGTGTGTGTGTGTGTGTGTGTGTGTGCACTCTGATGAATTGGCACCCTGTCCATGGTGTACCCTGATTTGTAGGTAAATCCCCTGTGAAAGGCTCCAGTCTTTCTGCGACCCTGTACAAGATAAGTGTTATAAAGGATGAGTGCGTGAGAGTAAAAGAATTAAAATGATTAAAACAGCCTAAACAGAACCATAAAGACGTGTGTCTGTATCCTGAAAGCTGTAGCTTAGTCCCTGTGTCTGAGGTTCTGTAACTTATGCCTCTTTTCCACTGCATAGTACGGCATGACACGGTTCAGTACAGCTCACTTCAGTTCGGCTCGGTTCGGCTCGGTTTGCGCTTCCACTGCAGTTTAGTAACGCTTTAGAGTGGGCGGGATTATTCACGTGTCGTTTAGTTGCGGCGCCGCTACTGCTGTGACATCATCGTAAACGCGCCACAAACAAACACACAACAATGGAGCATATCGACGGCATGGTGTTCTTCATTCTCGGCATGTGGATGTTTTTAACAGCGAGACGAAGGAGTTTGTTTCAAAAGAGGCTGATGGCAGCCAAAGAAAAATTTTGGTTAATACAAAAAGGTGCGTGCGATCCTTCGCTGGCTGTTCTAAATATAGCGGTTCTGTTGTGTCTCGTGTCGCAAGTTCGGTGACGCAGTAATGACGATTTTCTCCGGCCAATCGGTGACCAGCGGAGTTTACACGTCACGTTTTGGTAACGGTTCGGCGCGCTCGGAACCTCGGCTGAGGTGGTACTAAAAAAAGGACCAGGTACCAGGTACTGTTCCCAGTGGAAAACCCCCCAAAAGTGAGCTGAACTGAACCGTGTCGTGCCGTACTATGCAGTGGAAAAGCGCCATAAGAAAAGCTTCTGAGGGTTAAATGCAAGATGGTTTGTATTTCTCTCTCTCTCTCTCTCCCTCTCCTCCACCCCTCCCCCCCCCCCCCCCCTCTCGGTTAATGATGCCCGGCTCGGCTCTGCCCTTTAGTTCCCGAGTCAAACGGCTAAATGACACTGAAAACGATGTTAACATTTAAAAGTTCTTCTTGGCTAAACATTTAGACTTTCCTCGTGACCTCTTCATCAGTCTGAAGAGGAGGAGGAGGAGGAAGCCGAGTGGGTGTCTATTAACCTGTTACATTATACTCATCATATTCAGAGTTTAGTTTTTGTGACACACATCAGCATTTAGTTCTCAGACCTGCGAGAGGTTTAAGCAGGTACACAGGGAGAAACACGACTGTAATGCAGGTGACTTTCTGAGTCTGAATGGAGAAGATGGAGATCTGTTCCTCTGCACTGAGGTTATTTCAGGATAAATGGGTCGAGACCCCATCAGGAGCTGAACTACTTTTACTTTTCCCCTGTTTGACTGGTTAGATACGATACAGCAGGAACAGAGAGCGAAGCCACGTCTGTAGTGTTTGATCTTCCTCGCTGTCTTTCTCAACCTTCCTTTCTGTTTGATTTTCTTCTATTCAGTTTGACATTTCTGCTTCGATCAATGTCGCAACACTGCTGAGCTTCACACATCACTCCTAAAGTAACGAAACATCAAACTATTCTTTTCTTATATTCATCACTAAACTGTAACAATAATCTCCAAAAAAATGAGTATCAAAAGAACTTACAATTTGAAATAAAAATTGTTGCACCCTATCAGAATTCTCGAATGTCTAGACCAACCAGCCTTCATACGTAGACGTTATTTCAGTCCAGATACTCTACACACAGAAACCCAACAATCTGTGTATTCAAAAAGGTTTTTGAGTGGAATAAAACTTTTTTTTGTTAAAATTTACTGCCAGTGACTCAACAAAAACACAATTAAAGCTTGGGTTTGTTACTGTATATATTTTGTTAAAGCTCAACCAATATATCAGTGATAATAAATTGCACGTGCACACTGCCACAAACACACCTGCAGGCTGATTAATTCATTGTGACTAAACCGCGAGAGGTGGAGTTACAGCGTTTTGCGTAACCCAATATGTTTAATATAATGCTAAAGATATCTTTGATAAATGTAAATACCAGAGGTGAAAAGTTTTACATTTACTCGCGTTACTGTAATTGAGTAGCTTATTTGTGTATTTCTACTTTTTAAAGTAGTTTTTAAAATCTGTAATATAACTTTTACTTAAGTACGTTTTGTTTGAAGTATTGTAATTCGCTACATTTTAAATCATATTCGCTACTGAGTAAAAAATAAATGAATGAAAATGATAAAATAATAAAAGATAATAGGCGGCGCGGTGGTGTAGTGGTTAGCACTGTCGCCTTGCACCTCCAGGGTCTGGGTTCGATTCCCCGACCAGCCTCAATTCCCGTCTCTGTGTGCATGGAGTTTGCATGTTCTCCCCGTGCTTGGTGGGTTTCCTCCGGGTACTCCGGTTTCCTTCCACAGTCCAAAGATATGCAGGTTAGGCTAATTGGCGTTCCCAAATTGCCCGTAGTGTGCGATTGGGTGTGTGAGTGTGTGTATGTGTGTGTGCCCTGCGATGGATTGGCACCCTGTCCAGGGTGTACCCTGCCTAGTGCCCGAAGTCTCCTGGGATAGGCTCCAGGTCCCCCGCGACCCTGAACACAGGATTAAGCGGTATAGAAAATGAATGAATGAATGAATTAATAAAAATATTATGCTTTGTATAAATGCTTCGTTGCGCCGCGTGTGTGTATCATGTCCTGGTCGCGCGCCGCTCCAGACTCCACTCCGGGTTTTCTGATTGTCCCGGGGACAGTGTCACATCGGCATCTCCCTGACCTTCCACGCGGTCGCTTCTGCCCTGAGAGTGACGTCATCGACTAGCGCGACCATATATAACCCGGAGAGAGACGCGGGAAAGAGAAAAGAGGTTGTGATTTTGGCGTTTTGATATTTGGTTGTGTATTCTGGTTTTGACTTTTTGCCTCCAATTGACTTTGATTATTGCTTTGTCCCTTTGGTTTGGTTGGTCTTTGTATATATTTGTAGATAATTTCATTGTATGTTTGTGCACTCACTAGTAGTAGGGGCGTGGCTGCCATTTATTTTGGCAAGAGGGAATTTATTCACTGTTTTTGGTTTAGGGAGTCCGGGAAGGAACCTGTATTTTTGTTTGTTTGTTTTTTTTGCAGGTAATCTAGCTACTAAATATAAATACCATTTTGTTTATTATTTTGGCCTGGGTCCAACCTGAATCTGATCCTCCTCCTCCTGGTGTGTGTGTGTGTGTGTGTGTGTGTTTGTGTGTGTGTGTGTGTGTGTGTATATACAAACCTCATTTTTTCATCAGTTAATGATTGGATCTAGTTCTTTCTGCCATATACCACCATTTCCATACAGTTTAAAATAGAACCCTGAACCATTCTTTTGCTGTATGGCCCTAGACTGAGACGTAACACCATATTTAAGTGACCACTTTGATTTTCAAGCACAAGAAAGACAACAGCTTTATTATGCAAAGGTGTTCCTTCAGTTAAAAACAACTAGTTTGAGATTTATACAGTATCTGCTCATCTTTTTTAAACTACACTAGAATGCTTCATCCCGCCCCCCGCCCCCCGCTGTTAAAAAAAAAAAGAGTAACTCAGTAACTTTTACTCGAGTAGATTTTTATAATGGTAACTTTACTTGTACTTAAGTAAAATTTCACTGAAGTAACAGTACTTGTACTTGAGTACAAAATTTTATTACTCTTTCCACCTCTGGTAAATAAATATTTTATATAAAATTTTATTACTTTTTGCATGTATTACTGCTAGAAAACAAATCTCATTTTGCATCCAAACGCTTCATATTCTTACAGAATATATTAAAACCTCCTATCTCAGATTTGGAGTGTGATAGAACCAGCAAACTTATACTGGTGTGTTTGTCTTCACCTCCCTAAAAACGGGTGTGAATTTCAGGAAAATTGGAGAATGTCACATCCCCCCCCCCCCACACACAAAAAAAAAACAACTGTAAGGGTTAGGGTAACTCTAACTCTAACTCTAACCCTAACCCTAACCCCTAACCCTTGGTGTCTTTCTGGGTGAAAATTTTGACTTTATCCAATTTTCCTCAAATTCAAACTGTATGTTACTGAGATCAATACAAACACTGTAGTGCACTTCACTTCATCTGATCTCACTCCAAAGCTGAGATCTGACCTTTTACACTAGAACAGTCAATAAGATACAGGTTTAGATGAACTTGCTGTATTTAATCAAACCTTCTTGTCATATTCATTTCAAAAGAAAAATAAAACAGTAGAATGTTTGTAGCAGCTATACAATCAGTAAAAACAGGAATGACCTACTGTCCTACATGTCCTACATGTTCTACATGACCTACATGTCCTACATGACCTACATGTTCTACATGTTCTACATGACCTACCACTCCCGTGTCTCACAACGGAAACCTAGTGAATATTTTAGAGCCTCAGATCTCAGCTTTGATACACCCGTCAGTAAGATCCAAAGGGTTTAGATACACTCATTTCATAAGATCTTTTTCTTGTTGTCTTAATAACTTTTTGTTGTTAAGTGTCATGGGTGTTATATTGTTAATGAGAAGACAAGCTAACTTGTTTTATAGAACAAAAAAAGTAACTATTAAAAACTATGAGGTGTAAATATTTTCACTTGCCCACCACTTTAGCCGGTGTATATTTTCGGTGTAGGTGAAGACAAGCACGCCGGTGTACGTTTGGCATTCCTAATAATGTACACTCGAAAGCTGAGGTACAATGGTGTTAAAAAGCACAAATGCTAAAATGTGTGAAAATAATTGTTTGGATTAAATCAGTGTGAATTTTGCGTGATTTTGCAAAACTCTTTAAATCCACCTCCTACAGTTTTGTCACAATTAATACATTTCTTTAAATTTTTAAGTTTCATTACATTCTGTCCAGCCAGTTTTTCTTGATGCTGTGACACAGGAATGTTTCTGAGACTGGTTTCTGGTCCACCAGTGTATGAAAATTAAAGATATCATTGAAAGAGCGAGTTTTGATTAGTGTACAGACAAAACTTCACATTGCATTTTTTTATTTTGTTTATTTTGCTTTCAATCAACATTTACAGCATAATTAATAGAGAGTTCATACTAGAGTTCATGACTAAGGGCACTGGTGGCTCAGTGGTAGGTGTTTCGCCTGCCATGCGGAAGGCCCAGGTTCGATTCCCAGCCAGTGCCCGAACCCCCCGGCCACTGGATACAGTGCCGGTCCCAAGCCCAGATAAAATGGGAGGGTTACGTCAGGAAGGCCATCCAACGTAAAACTTGTGCCGAGTTGTAGTGCGGACTGGGTATTCCGCTGTGGCATCCCCTTGCTGGGAGCAGCCGAAAGACAAACAAACAATCAAACAAACATACTAGAGTTCATGACTGAGAAAGACAGAACAGTGGCACCTTTCTTGTCCTCTCGTGAAAAGTTAAAGCTGTGATGTAAAGAGAGCTCTGAGCTTCTAGCATCAAGAAACGACTTTAATCAAAGGGATTATTCCTATATCCAAACCCTGTTAATCTTGATCTCAGTGATGTAAGTGTGAATTTGGGGAAATTTCGGGGGAACCCCTTATAGTTTTTTTGGGGTGAAAAATGTGACATTCTCCAGTGTTCCTAAAATTCTCACCAAGACAAACGCAGAAATCTATTGTACTGTAGGTCTCATCACACTGCAAAGCTGAGATCCGAGAATTTATTTATAAGGTTTTCACATGAAGAGTCTGTTTGGGTAAATGGTTAAAAATCATAAATACCTTAATATGATGTGAAAATTCTTTTGGTTATATCAGTCTGCATTTAGTGTGATATTGAAAATAGCTCCACTTCCGACAGATTTGTCAAAATGGATCAATCAGCCTGAGCAATTTATTATCATGAATATGTTCCTAATGTTTAATTAAAAATGTTAAATATAGCAAACTATGTTTCGGTTGCGTTTTTGTATTAAATCACTGGAAGGAAACTGGAATAAGGAACAAGGTGTTGAGCTTTGTTGCACACAAACCCTTTTCATGTTTTCATAAAAATCATTACAAACTATTCAAAAAGGTCATTTTACAGCATCATAAACACGACGACCACTTCAGTAGCTGAAGTCAGCAGTTTATCACATGGCCGCTGGAAAAACTGCAGTGGAACTAACGGACTCTTGACAGTCACTTGTCCTGGATGTTCACACACAGTACAATAGTAGGATTTGTCTCAACACTGTTTGAAATGAAACGTCAGAGGAATATAAAGGAAGTCCATTTCAGAGAACAGTTGTTTAATGATGTATTGTTTAAACCTGTGACCTGAGGCCATTTTTTATTTCAAGCAGAGGAACATCCTGGACAAGTCGAAACTGAATTTCAGTGAATTCACAGAAGGTTAGATGAACAGAAAATAAAAGTAAATACAGAGCACTGTTATAAATGCCAGCATAAATAATTGAATAGAAATGTTTGTTGTTAACGCATCCTTTCTGCAGCATGTCTATTCACAGTTGTGAAGACTCAATGTTTTAAAGCTGTTAGAAACTAAAGTGTTTATTCCTCCTTCACACTGAGCCAGCTGCTGAGACACAGCAGTCTGTTCACATTATCAGACGACCTGTGGCCGATGTAGCCTTTCCAGGACACTCGCTCCTCCTCCATCAGGTTATTATAGAGAGGCCAGACTTCACCCCTGTCAGGTTTGGGGAGATGCTTTAAATGTGTACCCCAGGGATCGAGTGCAGGGGTCACCCTGATCACTGGGAGGTTACAGTACTTCCCCCCTGCTGAGCTACTGTAAGTCAATGCTTTTACAGATCTCCTCTAGTATCAAGAACAAGCTTTAATCACAGATTTTATTCCTAAAAGTGGAAGATTTTAAAATATTTTCTTACAAAAATAGTATTCCTGTTATAATATGAATTAAACGAGTGTGACTAAGCCTGTGCAGTGTATCTTACTGACTGGTCAAGTGTAAGTGGTCAGATCTCAGCTGAAGCGTCCTGTGTTTGTCTCGATCTCAGTAATGTACAGTGTGAATTTGGGGGAAATTGGAGAAAGTCAGGTTTTTCCCCCCAGAAGAACACCAAGGCTAACAACCCCTTATAGTTTTCTTAACACTTGTTCCTATCACACTCCAAAGCCGAGATCTGCGACTCGAATAATATATTCAGTACATCTCCTCATGAAGGGTTTAACAGCGAAATCAAAAATAAATTCATTCAAGCAGTTTTGAAAACACTTTTGCGTATAATTTCATTGAGTCTCATTGGTGTTAAAAAGCATAATTACCTTCATATTATATCAGAATTGAGCGGGAATTTTGTGTAATTTTGCGAAGCACTATTACTTTCCCTCCCACAGTTTGGTCACAATGGATAAATCAGGCTGCAGTTGTGTTTATTACAGTATACACTGGACATTTATTATGAAGAATATGTTGGTTGGGCTTTAATGAAAAAAATCAACTAAAAACAAACTTGTGCTTTGATTATGTTTCTGTAATGAGCCACTGGCATTAAACTGGAACAAGGAGAATATGTTAAGTCTTGTTGCACCCAAAAACGTTTTAATTACAAAACATTTAACAACATTAAACACATCAAAATACACACCGTGTTTACAGCCTCATCAGCACCTTGAACATTTCAGTATAGTTGATGTCAGCTGCTCATCATAAAAGTCCATGACTGCTGGGGAAACTTCAGCAGCACTAACAGATACTTCAAAGTAAGTTCTCTACTTTTTGTTGATTATGTTTTCATAATAATAATCGGTATAAACAGTATAATCACTTGATCCCTTCATGCTACAAGATTAGTCAGGTAGATTATCATAACAACTGCAGCTTTTCAATTGTAAAACACCATAAAAACCTGCCACACAAATTATTACATTTAATAATAGTAGTCTTAAGGAGAAAAGAAACATAAATTACTTAAACATTATGAATGACCTGAGTGTCTACAGTTATAAGGTTGATGTTAAACTATATGATATGATGTTAAACTTCTTTGGGTACCTCCCACAGGTTTGTCACGATAGATAAATCGGGCTGCTGCTGTGTTTGAGTCAGTTCAGTGATTACATTTTAATAATAAAAAAAAACCTTATGTGTTGGGTTTTATTGCATAATAACCTTTTTAATGCACCATAAACACCTGCCACAGTAACTAGATAACAGTGAACCCTATTAGACTATGTAAAAAGAAACTGTTATAAAATACGAGGTATACTGCAAGCCCTGAAAGTCTGCTCTTAACTGAACAATTCAATTCAATTCTGAAACCGTGCACGTCCAAAACAGGTGGACATTTTATTCCTTGTCCTCTGGTAAGAACAGTTAAAGCAGTGATTAAAGAGAGCTCTGAGCTTCTAGCATAAATAATCTCCTTCCCGATCAAACAAGAATAAATGAAACAATAAAACAAGATAACGTTGATAACAGAGATAACATTGAGTTGTAAGTGAACATTTAAGCAAAAATTAAATGAAAAAAGACAGTGTCATAATTTAAGACAAATGACGATTCAGAAGGTGGTTTAAAAGGAGATTTGAGTGCAGCCTTACATCATGTAGAATAAACGTTTCTGAATAAATGGGTCTTAAGTTGAGCTTGGAATTTGTTTGGGGAATCTGTGTCTGTATTAAGGACATTTTCGGGAAGAGAATTCCAGAAGCGAGGAGCAGGACGACTAAAGGCTCTAGAGCCCATGGTGGTGAGGCGGGCAGGGGGTGTAACAAGGAGCCTTGATGAAGAAGAGTGCAGAGTGTGAGAGGGATGTAGAACTGAATGAGCGACAGTATGACATGTAAGGGGGAGCGAGATTATAGAGTGCTTTAAATGTGCGGAGGAGAATTTTAAACTCTGTACAGTATTTGATGTGGATTTGTATATTTTGTTCTACTTTCTTATGGTTAGGATATTTATTTATTTCTTGCCTATTTTCTATTTCTTGTTCTTGTTTTTTGTTGTCTTTTTTTTTTTTGAGGTCACGGGTGGTCGTGTCAGAATTTCACTGCATATCGTACTATGTATGACTGTGTATGTGACAAATAAAATTTGAATTTGAATTGAATTTGAGACAGTGGAGTTGTTGAAGGGTCGGGGGTGATGAATTACAGTAAAGGTGATTGGGTTATGATACCGGCAGCAGGTTTTGGATAAGTTGGAGTTTATGTACAGGAGAGTGAAAGAGCAGAGTCAGGCTCTGTGGAGATATAAAGTTTTGTATCATCTGCATACTGTAACAACGGAAATGTATACTGAATTTTCTAAAGATGTGAATACATGCAGAAGATAGAGGATAGAACCGTGTGGAACACCACAGCTGACTGGGAGAGGCTGAGCATGGATTTTTAAAATTACAGAAACTGGTTTAATCACAGGGAAAAATTATTACTTTATTCAAACCCTGTGTATCTAACTGACTGTTCTAGTGTAAATGGTCAGATCTCTGCTTTGGAGTGAGGACAGATGAAGTGAAGTGCACTACAGTGTTTGTATTGATCTCAGTAACATACAGCATGAATTTGGGGGAAATTAAAGAAAGTAACATTTTCCACCCAGAAAAACACAAAGCCTAACTAACAACCCCTTATAGTTACTATTATTATTTTGGTGAAAAATGTGACATTCCTGAATTTCCTGAAATTCACACCTGTTTTTAGAGAGGTGAAGACAAACACAGCAGTATAAGTTTGATGTTCCTATCACACTCCAAATCCGAGATATGAGGTTTTAATATATTCTGTAATAATATGAAGCTTTTGACTGCAAATTAAAAAAAAAAAATTCAAACAGTAATACATGCAAAAAGGTAATACAATTTGATAGAAAATGTTGTATTTACATTTATCAAAGATATGTTTAGCATAATATTAAAGATATTATATAAAACTGTTTGGATTACATCATTGTGTAATTTTGCGAAACACTGTAACTCCACCTCTCGCGGTTTAGTCACAACGAATTAATCAGCAGGCACGTGTGTTTGTGGCACGTGCAATTTATCTGCAAAAAAATAAAAAAAATTAAACCTAGTAGGCTAGGTAAAAAAATAATGCATAAAATACTGGAGAAAATACTGGAAATCTTGAAGCCTTGAGTGTTTACTTTCATATTATTCATTATTAACTATAACAGAGTTACTTTTGCACTTTTTCCATCGTTGTTGTTGTTGTTGTACTGCACTCTAGTTTAACCATTCTGTTATTGATAAAGGAGAATTCCAGAGAGAGACCCATTTTTTATTTAATATCAGCTATCACTTGTATTAAATATTTATTCTTTTGTATGTTTTGCAGCATTAGATTTTCTTCAAATATCGTACTACTGGTCTAGTGTGGATGGTCAGAGCTCAGCGTTGGAGTGAGATCAGATGAAGTGAAGTGCACTCCTGTGTTTGTCTCGATCTCAGTAACTTACAGTGTAAATTTGGGGGGAATTAGAGGAAGCTTCATTTTTTACCCGGAAAAAAAACCCCTGAATTTTACAGTGTATGTTAGAGAGGTGAAGATAAACAAAGTGGAGTGAGTTCAGCGTTTCTGTCACACTCCACATCTGAGATATGAGACGGTAATTCATTCAGAATGTTTGCATTAGTTTGACGTGGGAGCGCTCGCTAAACTTCACTCTCTCTGGGTGTCTGTGTACAGCAACTGGATTCGTCTCGATGAGTCGGTGCTGTTTGAGTCCATGTGACAGAATTCCATCAGCAACATTCAATCTTTCTTATTTTTTTTTAATCCAGATTTTATGTAGAGTTTAAGTTTACTTCTGGAATGTGTATCTGTAGGAGTACAGATACACTCCATAAACAGACTTAAAATATATTAGATATACTTCTTTAACCCTTTATGGAAAACTTCCCACATCAACAAATAATGTTTATCTGTTTATTTTTATGCATTTCTGTAAATTAGCTGTTACTACAGAACCCATAACATACTTGTTCAAACAGGTGCATTAAAATATATGATAAATTATAAAAAGAAGTTATAAAAACATCTGACCAATCAGAATCCAGAATTTATTAACCTCACACACTTCCTTTAATTTGTCACTACAGTCTCTACAGTTCTTTCTTTTGTTTTCTGATTGGACTGATGTCATGTTCCTGAAGCATTCCAGTTTCTCAACTCCATTTGTTTAGGAAGTTAAAAGAGTTTCATGTAATTATACGTGTCATGGCATCATTACATTAACCTTCTGCTTCTCTGACTGGTTTTAAAATCCTTTTAAATCCTATAACACCTTCAGATCCTCTAACAATCTGACTCACTCACCTTCAGGTCCAGTGATCGAGTCCTGACTTATTGATCAGCCCTTTTGTGTTTATGCTTTAAAAAAAAATCTATAACTCATCCAGCCAACAAGGGTACTGCTTAAGTTATATTAAATAAGCCAATCACAGAATACCATCACATGAGAACAATGTACCTTTTTCAGTTTTTCAGCTCAAATCAACTCACTATTATGGCATAACTACAGTTTTAAAAACATTTCAATAACATAATGCAATAGTTTCTTATTTACGTTTAACTAGTTTATCAGGCAAATTTTTATAGCTGTACACGCTAGCACTACAGATGAATGCTAATCTTAGCTAACTACAGTGCTACAGTATTCAATTAGCTGCATAGCTAACTAATATTACTAACAACTAGAATTTATGCTGCATTATACAACAGTTAGTTCCAACTGAGTGATCTGATTGGACGACAGGCGTTATTCCACATGAGTGCTGATAACAGACAGTAACAGCACTGTGAGGTGTAACTCTATGTATGAGTGGGCGTGTCCCAGGTGATGTCCAGTGGTTAATGACACTAACTGTGTGTCTCATTGAGAGTAGGTCTGTACGGTCCGCAGTACTGAGGAGAGAGCAGCTGCCTGACAAATTCACATTCACACCCAGAGTCACAGAAGCACTTTCAGTAAGAACACACATCTGATAACGTTATGTAACGTCTTAAACAACACGCCGTCTCTGCACTAATCACTTCTAAGTCGTTCTGAATCGACTCCGTGTCGTTCTGTTCACGGCTAACGCTTAGCTACAAAGCTAACTATCTTACATTTACATTTACATTTAGGCATTTGGCAGACACTCTTATCCAGAGCGACTTACATTTTTATCTCATTACACATCCATCTGAGCAGTTGAGGGTTAAGGGTTAAGTTCCTTGCTCAAGGACCCAACAGTGGCAACTTGGTGGTTGTGGGGTTTGAACCTGGGATCTTCTGAACCGTAGTCCAATGCCTTAACCACTGAGCTACACCATCTTCTAACACAAGGCTGAATCCCAAATCCCTCTCTAAACAATAATAACGGGTTAAATAAAGAAACAAATCATAATCTGTTGATAATAAATTTTGTTTGTACAAACAGATGTATAAAAGTGATATCACACTTGAGGCCGTTCTGTTGTACTGAATATCATGTTAATCTGTAGTACTGCACTTGTTTAATCATATTTTCCACATTTATTCAACAACAAATTTCATTCTGTAAAACTTTTATGTTTTTTCTTTTTTTGTCTGCTTTTTACATTTCTTCTTCTTCTTCTTCTTCTTCTTCTTCTTATTATTATTAGTGGTAGTAGTATACTCCACGTTTCAGTGGTGCATGACTGAAGCCCTCGTCACCATCACCATGACAACAGCAGCTGCTATGAGATTAAAGGTCTTATGGTTTCTGATTAGGAAACTGATCCTGGATAAGAGACTATATAAATTAAACAACCCCTCATAACCTCTCACATCAACCACTTATTCAATATTTAAGGCTTTAAGTCCACGTTGTCATGGAGATATTGAGGATTGATGGAGAAATTATTTTTTTAGACCTGGAGTTTGGCTCTGGAATCCTTCAGTGGTAAAGTTCTACATGAAACCTTTTAATCATTTCTACTGAGTACAAACTGATGAACCTTTAGGCTCCTCAATAAAATGAACTATTTCTTCAGGTCTGGACAGCGGATGGAAAAATTGTATAAATGTTCTGTTTAGTCTTTAAACTTTCAGTTATTTATGTTCTTGTGAACTAATGCACACACTGCTTGGGGGAAACAATGTTCTATCGAGGACCCTAAAGCGTTCCAAGGATAATAAAGATCATTTTTTACTGTAAGAGGGAAAAGGAACAGTTATGCTTTAAACCAATCCTGACTACACGCAGGTCCCAGACGGAGAGTAACAGAGTGATGCTGGATATTAAACTGAAGATTCCTAGACACGCTGAGCTCATGATTGTTTTCTATCAGAGTTTGGTGCAAATGTGTAAGTCGTCAAATCGGACAGATAATACCAAGTGTAGACAATGGACAAGCAGACAGGCAGAGTGGACAAAGTGAACAAAGTTTACAGATAGGAGAAAGTAAAGTGGACCGTATGGACAGATCAGACAAAGATTCGACAAAGTTAACAGAGCAGAAAGAGTGTAGAGATTAGGCAGAATGGACAGAATGGACATATGAGAAAGAACAGACATTAGATAGTGCGGTCACAGTGGGCAGATTAGATAAACTGAGTGGACAGAAAAGATTAGACAGGAAAGGTTAGACCTGTGTGAACAGAACCTGGACAGAGTGGTCAAATTGGACAGATCACACAGAGTGGACAATTGAAAGGAAATTGAGAGAAACTGGACAAAGTGGACAAATTGGAGAGACTGAGCAGATCAGACAAAGTGGACGGATTAGACAGATCAAACAAATTGGGCCGAGAGGACAGTGCAGGAGACTGAGAGTCTATATCAGAAAGAGTGGACAGATCAGACAGAGACGAAAAGTGGACAGACTAGAGAAAGTGAACAGATTAGACGGAGTGAGTGGACAGATCAGATGAATAGGATAAATTAGAGAGAATGAAGTGGACAGACTGGAGAGAGTGGACAACGTAGACAGAGTGCACATGCTGGCCAGACAAGACAGGGTGGACTGATTCAAAAGATTAGACATTGTGGCCAGAGTGGACTTGATCTGATCGGACAGATTAAACAGAGTGGACAAATGAAAACGTGAACAGATGAGACAGATTGGACAGAGAGGACTTACTAGACAAATCAAATGGGGCGGACAGATCAGACAAAGTGAACAGACAAGACAGAGTGGACAGATCGGACAGAGTGGACTTCAAATCAAAAATGTGTTCAGATTTCGAGGAGTGAACAGATTAGACCCGAGTGGACAGATCAGATAGAATGGACGGATTAGACCCGAGTGGACAGAGACTCAGCTGTGAGGTGAGAGAAACCTCAGAGCAACTGGCCGAGAAATTCCCAGTCAGTTCCCATGGCAACGTGGTCATATGACAGGTTTCCTCTCGCAGTCCTCAGGTTAGGCCATGATCTAGTTTTTATATGAGCTGAACCAACATCAAAGAGAGAGCGAGAGAGAGAGAGAGAGAGTGTGTGTGTGTGTGAGAGAGAGAATAAGTCTGTAAGCCGGTGTAGATGAGTGTGTGAGAGCTGTGTGTCTGATCTCAGTGTGTTTGTTCAGGATGAACAGCATCGCGTCTGATCTCAGACTAATCCACTGATTACACACTCAGGGTTTATTTCCTCTTCCTGTTTTTGCTCTTCTCATGGTACACACACAACCTCCACACACACCGCTTCAAAAGTGATGATGATGATAATGATGATGATGATTGTAACAGGGTTCTGCTCTTGCGGGGTAACAATCAAACAACAAACAAATGATGTGTGTGCATGTATGTGTATGCATGTGTGTGTGTGTGTGTGTGTGTGTGTGTGTGTGTGTGTGGTTTTCTATGCTTAACTGAGGAACCAGTGTTAATAACTAATTCAGAAAGACACACACACACACAGCATGTTAATAGTTTACTATTGGGCGTCGCTGGCTCAGGGTTCATACAGAACTAACACACACACACACATACAAACACAGTGTGTAATTAATCACACACAGTAACTGAGGTGTCCTGCGTCACTCCACATGGAGGTAGGAGAAGTTCATCTCGCTGGAGCTCGTCTCGTTGGAGAAGCTTCTCATGAGGATGGTGATGAGTTACATGTACAATGTTTGGGCAGGCCTGGACTGGCCATAGGGCACACCGGGCAGTACCCGCCGGGCCCACGCACATTTTTGGGGCTGGGCTGTCAGTCATAATTTAATATATTTTTTAAAGTTTATTAGGCCAATTTATGTATTACCGCAACGGTAGGGTATCTGAGACACGAATCGCGGCCCATTGGTTGACTGTGTTAAAGGACATTGAGCTAGTCCAATGAAATCTCAGGCCACGCCCTGCCTCCCTCCTGGCCAGACCTCAGCTCCCCTTGACAAAGTCTGCTATTTAGATTTCGACCGGAGTTTCAGATGAGTCCATCTGTAACAATGGATAAACCAGAAAAAGAGAGAAAAGACCAAGGGGGGGTGCAGAGAAGCTGCCGGAGAAAAGACGCAAAAGCCGACAAGTGGAAGCAGCAAAATGTGCGAAAATCACATTTAGGGCCATCAACATCTAGCAACAGTGCAGAGGCAGTGCAGAGTGCTCAGGCTGTCGGAGCGGCACAAGGGAGTGTAGAACAGACTAACGTCAACATTAGTTACACAGAGGAGGAGGAGGAGGAGGAGATGGTGAGAGACGTGACCCAGCAGGGACAGATTGAGGAAGGCTTCAGAATAGCTACGAGTCCGGTAAGAAGTAGCCGAAATGTTGGCAGAGTGAAGGGAGGGATATTTACGTAGGGAAAGTGTGTGTGTGTGTGTGTGTGTGTCACTCGTGCATTTGAGTGTTTGTCGACAACCTGCACCACTAGCCTACCTAGCTGCTACTCCCAAATGAACCGTCTGCCAATTAGGTACATTGTCATCCACATCAAATTAACGAGTGGTCTTACGTCTGTCACGATTGATGGAAATTGTTGTCAATCTTCATGCAGTACAACAAATAAACCCCCAGAGTTATATACAGTGGTGTGAAAAACTATTTGCCCCCTTCCTGATTTCTTATTCTTTTGCATGTTTGTCACACTTAAATGTTTCTGCTCATCAAAAACCGTTAACTATTAGTCAAAGATAACATAATTGAACACAAAATACAGTTTTTAAATGAAGGTTTACGTTATTAAGGGAGAAAAAAAACTCGAAATCTACATGGCCCTGTGTGAAAAAGTGATTGCCCCCCTTGTTAAAAAATAACTTAACTGTGGTTTATCACACCTGAGTTCAATTTCTGTAGTCACCCCCAGGCCTGATTACTGCCACACCTGTTTCAATCCAGAAATCACTTAAATAGGAGCTACCTGACACAGAGAAGTAGACCAAAAGCACCTCAAAAGCTAGACATCATGCCAAGGTCCGAAGAAATTCAGGAACAAATGAGAACAAAAGTAATTGAGATCTATCAGTCTGGTAAAGGTTATAAAGCCATTTCTAAAGCTTTGGGACTCCAGCGAACCACAGTGAGAGCCATTATCCACAAATGGCAAAAACATGGAACAGTGGTGAACCTTCCCAGGAGTGGCCGGCCGACCAAAATTACCCCAAGAGCGCAGAGACGACTCATCCGAGAGGCCACAAAAGACCCCAGGACAACATCTAAAGAACTGCAGGCCTCACTTGCCTCAATTAAGGTCAATGTTCACGACTCCACCATAAGAAAGAGACTGGGCAAAAACGGCCTGCATGGCAGATTTCCAAGGCGCAAACCACTTTTAAGCAAAAAGAGCATTAAGGCTCATCTCAATTTTGCTAAAAAACATCTCAATGATTGCCAAGACTTTTGGGAAAATACCTTGTGGACCGACGAGACAAAAGTTGAACTTTTTGGAAGGTGCGTGTCCCGTTACATCTGGCGTAAAAGTAACACAGCATTTCAGAAAAAGAACATCATACCAACAGTAAAATATGGTGGTGGTAGTGTGATGGTCTGGGGTTGTTTTGCTGCTTCAGGACCTGGAAGGCTTGCTGTGATAGATGGAACCATGAATTCTACTGTCTACCAAAAAATCCTGAAGGAGAATGTCCGGCCATCTGTTCGTCAACTCAAGCTGAAGCGATCTTGGGTGCTGCAGCAGGACAATGACCCAAAACACACCAGCAAATCCACCTCTGAATGGCTGAAGAAAAACAAAATGAAGACTTTGAAGTGGCCTAGTCAAAGTCCTGACCTGAATCCTATTGAGATGTTGTGGCATGACCTTAAAAAGGCGGTTCATGCTAGAAAACACTCAAATAAAGCTGAATTACAACAATTCTGCAAAGATGAGTGGGCCAAAATTCCTCCAGAGCGCTGTAAAAGACTCGTTGCAAGTTATCGCAAACGCTTGATTGCAGTTGTTGCTGCTAAGGGTGGCCCAACCAGTTATTAGGTTCAGGGGGCAATTACTTTTTCACACAGGGCCATGTAGGTTTGGATTTTTTTTCTCCCTAAATAATAAAACCCCTCATTTAAAAACTGCATTTTGTGTTTACTTGTGTTATCTTTGACTAATAGTTAAATGTGTTTGATGATCAGAAACATTTTGTGTGACAAACATGCAAAAGAATAAGAAATCAGGAGGGGGGGCAAATAGTTTTTCACACCACTGTAAATGACATGTCTGACTATCAGATTTCTAGGTAGACACACGTAGGTCTACACACATGCAGAATGATGATAGTCCATGGAATTAACAATGAGAATGTTAAGTGTAGCCGACATCTTCACTAAATAGTGAACTATCTGGAGGATTTGTAGGCCAACACTGTGCAAGTGCTCAAATTATTGCAGTCAAACATTTAATAGTAGACTGAGTTTTGTGCAGAACTTCATCCTTGCCAGGTTGGAGGTCACTTACTATTATTGCCTTATGTGTGTTTGTGAACAGTACATTTTATTAAACACTTGTCTAAAGACATCTCAAGCAGTGTTTTGTTTGGCGATAAATTTTGCTACAAGGTGGGAATTTTGTCACTGTGGCCGTCTCTTCCACGTCTGAGTTTTGTAATGAGAGTTGAAACAAAACAGTGAGCGCGTATACAGTATCCTTTGATCCTTTTTGGTCCCAGTCCAGCCCTGTATTTGGGCCACAAACTGCTTATGATGATATTATTCTACGCGATTAAACCGACAAAGCACAACAGGGGGTGCTGTTCTAGCTATATATTCCACAACAGTGTGGAGTGATGTGCATGTACGTCTAAAGCTAAAGAACATCTCAGGAACCCGTCACTTCCTGTTCTCGCTTACGTTACAGCAGCTAGAAACATTGCAAAATCGCAGCTCGTCACGATACTGAAAAGAGTGTGGAGAAGGATAAGTGTAAACTCTTCCATCCTGGAGACGTTAGAAAACTGGCACTGGAGACTCCTTCCATCTAAACATCGACTCTGAACACGTCGCCGCGGATGAGCCGCTACGACTGAAACAATAATGTGTTATTTCTAATGTAGGAATTTATATGAACCTTTTCAACACCTTCTGACCAATCAGAAATCAGAGCATGATTAATACTATTACTATTAATAATCAGTGTGTGTGTGTGTGTGTGTGTGTGTGTGTTATTAATTATACATATAACCACACTGTACACGATGAGCTCCATCTGGTAATTAACACCCGGCTCTGACTTCAAAGTATCAGTGTGTGATTTGAGCACAACCCGTTCCTGCTCCTGGCCTCAGCGAGTGAAACACACACAGACTCGCTCACACACACACACACACACACACACACACACATCACCGTATCGCTCATTAAAGCACACCGGCTTCACTCGGACTGTCGAAGCGCTTCTACATCAGCCGGTCCTCTCTCTCTCTCTCTCTCTCGACACTACTTCCTGTGAGACACGTTAAATGGACCACCATGACGACAAAAAGACCCAGCTAGCCTAGCAACCCGAAGCTAATTGGTAATAATGTGACTGAAGGTTTTGTAAAAGGTTTTATTCAGGATTGAGGTTTATGTTAGCTCATTAGTTTTGAGCTTATTACTGCAGTACAAACATACCAGACAGAGCTATTTGGCTAAGCTAACACTTTGAGAATCAGATTATTACGACTTAGCATCGTGTCAGTGGATGAATGAAGCTGAGCGGTGAGGGACATATAGTTCATACCGTTTCTGTTCGCTTAACAATGTGATGTAAAATGTTTCAGAATTCAACTTAGAAAATAAAAAGTTAACCACGTTAGTTAGTCAAGTGTCCATCACAGGCAAGTCCCCAGTTATTCAATTCAATTCAATTTTATTTATATAGCGCTTTTAACAATGGTCATTGTCTCAAAGCAGCTTCACAAAAATTAAAGAAATTTAACAAAAAAACAAAAAACAAAAAAAAAATTATATATATAGAATAATTATATATAAAATAATAAATAAATAAATAAAATTATAATAGAAAATAAATAAATAAAAACAAATAATAATAATAATTATAGAAAAGAAAATAATTGGAAGTGTGGATGTGTGAGAAAAATGTGCAGATAATAATGAGACGAATGAATGAAATTTCTCTGATGAGCAAGCCAAGGGTGACGGCGACGGTGGCAAGGAAAAACTCCCTGAGATGGCATTAGGAAGAAACCTTGAGAGGAACCAGACTCAACAGGGAACCCATCCTCATTTGGGCGATAACAGATAGAAATGATATAACATCTTGTGTGTTGTGCAGGTGAAAATTCAATACGACAGAAATTATTTAAATTTGTCATGAAGACCAGTTCAGCATAGGGACGAGTCAGTAGGTGCAGAGGGCAGATGAGGTCTGGATCACTGGAAGCACAGGAGCAGCATGTGTAGCTCCAACCATCATGAAGCTGAATCCAGTTGGAGCTGGTCCTTCTCTGGATGCCTCAGGAACCTCGCAGGGTCGGCCTTTGTCTACTGAAGCTGGCAAAATCTCCCGATGCCTCGGGATGGGTAGAGAAATACAGAACAGATGGGGAGAATTAGCGTAGTTGCCATTCGGTATAGGTGTACTGGAGTATGAGTACTGGGATGAGTTATGTGTATGCCAGATTAAAAAGATGCGTCTTGAGTCTACTTTTGAACTGAGAAACCGTGTCTGCTCCCCGAACACTGTCTGGAAGGCTATTCCAAAGCTTTGGAGCTAAATATGAAAAAGCCCTACCCCCTTTTGTAGATTTTGAAATTCTGGGAACTACCAGAAGTCCGGAGCTTTGTGATCTTAAGGCGCGTGGTGGATTGTAGCGCATCAGAAGACTGGTTAGGTATGTGGGAGCTAAACCATTTAAGGCCTTGTATGTAAGTAATACTATTTTGTAATTTATTCTAAACTGAACAGGTAGCCAGTGCAGGGATGATAATATTGGGGTTATATGATCATATTTTCTGGATCTAGTGAGAACCCTGGCAGCTGCATTTTGGATTAACTGAAGCTTGTTTATTGAGGATGCAGGACAACCACCTAGTAATGCATTACCATAGTCCAGTCTGGAGGTCATGAATGCATGAACTAGTTTTTCTGCATCAGATACGGATAAGATGTTCCTAAGTTTAGCAATATTTCGAAGATGGAAAAAGGCTGTTTTTGTGATATTTGAAATGTGATTTTCAAAAGACAAGTTACTGTCTAATATTACGCCCAGATCTTTTACTGCTGAGCTGGTAATAACAGTACATCCTTCTAAGCGCAAGCTGAATTGTGAAAGCTGTTGTGTGCTGGTTTTTGGGCCAATAAGTAATAACTCTGTCTTATCTGAATTTAATAAAAGAAAGTTATTGGTCATCCAATCTTTTATGTCCTGGACACACTCAGTTAATCTAGACAACTTAGGTATTTCATCTGTTTTAGTTGAGATATATAATTGGGTATCATCGGCATAACAATGGAAACTAATCCCATGTCTTCTAATGATGTTACCCAAGGGAAGCATGTATATTGAGAACAACAGAGGTCCTAAAACTGACCCTTGTGGGACCCCATATTTCACTGGCATTATACCAGACGGTTCTCCATTTAGATCTACAAAATGGTAGCGATCAGACAGGTAAGATCTAAACCATTTTAGTGCCTGTCCCTGAATACCTATATAATTTTGTAAGCGATCTATGAGAATATTATGATCTATAGTGTCGAATGCAGCACTAAGATCGAGCAGGACTAGCAATGAGATGCAGCCTTGGTCTGAAGCTAAAAACAAGTCATTTGTAATCTTAACTAGTGCAGTTTCTGTGCTATGATGGGGCCTGAAACCTGACTGAAATTCTTCAAGGATGTTGTTATCCTGCAAGAATGTGCAAATTTGAGCTGATACTACTTTTTCTAGTATTTTTTATATGAACGGGAGGTTTGAGATCGGTCTGTAATTTTTTATTTCATTCGCGTCCAAATTAAGATTTTTTAAGAAGCGGCTTAATAACTGCTAACTTGAAAGGTTTAGGGACGTGACCTAGATGTAATGAATAATTAATAATGTTTAGGAGTGGCTCTCCAACCGTAAGCATCACTTCTTTTAAAAATCTGGTTGGGATTGGGTCTAACAGGCACGTTGTTGATTTAGCCGAGGTGATAAGTTTATACAGCTCTTCCTGTCCTATACCTGTAAAGCAGTGAAAATCTAAATGTGAAGCTATAGGCTGAACTGGATCGTGAGATACTATTAGAGGTTGAACCTCCATTATTTTCTTCCTGATATTATTGATTTTTTCATTAAAGAAGTCCATAAAGTCTTCACTTCTAAACTGTGATGGGATACTCTCTGCGGGCATCTTAGGTTTTGTTAGGCGAGCCACTGTACTAAATAAGAACCTGGGATTGTTTTGGTTTCTTGCTATCAGTTGGCTAAGATGCTCGGTCCTAGCAGTTTTTAGAGCGTGTCTATAGCTGCACATACTGTCTTTATACGCAATTCGAAAAACTTCTAATTTAGTTTTCCTCCATTTTCGCTCGAGGTTACGGGTTGCTCTCTTTAGGGCGCGAGTATGACTGTTGTACCACGGTGCCAATGTTTTATCTCTGACTTTTTTTAATCTGATGGGAGCAACAGTGTCTAATGTACTGGTAAAAATAGTGCCCATGCTGCTAGTCACTTCATCTAGATCATCTGCATTTAGGGGTCTAATAAGAAATTGGGACTGATCCGGCAGATTACCGGGGTTATTACGTCCCCCAGCTAACTAGCTAGTTTCTCTCTGTGTATTTTAAGCAAGCTACATTAGTTTATCACGGTAGCTTCATTAGCAGTGTTAGCTAACTAGTAAGCTAAACACGCTCGATTCTTAGATCGCTGCTGTGAGACGTAGCTACTGTACATCGTTGCAGAAACTGAGATCATCAGACAGTTTATTACTCCTGACTACATGTCACGTCTCTTGTTGGCATGGAGAAGTTTCTGGTTCAATAAACAAGTGTGCTTATGTGTGACCTCTGACCCTGATCACCAGGATAAAGCGCTTACTGAGGATTAAATGTATGATTGAAATAAGCAATTACAGCTACACTTAATGTTGTAGAAGGTTCCTGATATGCACCAGTAGACTGTATGAGAAGATCTAGACAAACTGATGTGATGTCATCCACAGGTTTCCTGAAGAGCGGTTTGGAAACTCAAAGGTGGGAGCTCTGGTCTCTTAGGGTTAAGGTTGGACTGATAAAGACACACACACACACACACACACTTAGATGGACACAATCCAGCAATTTTTGCCACACCAACCTGGAGAATTGTTTTTTGCTGCTACTACAACACAAGATGTTTCTTGCATTTACCATCTCATGGATATTTTATTTAGATGCCACTAACCCTGTGTACTGATCGGCACTACATTGTCACACATCTTGTCTTTTTGTATAGTTCTAAGCTAGTTCTGTTAATTTGATGTTAATTTATATTGCATGTAACACTTTGGCCCTGGAGGAACGTTGGTTTGTTTCACTGTGTACTGAACTGTATATACTGTACAGTATATGGCTGAACTGACAATAAAAGCCTACTTGACTTGAGGGTAGTGGTAAGAGTTTGGGTTTACGGTTAAGGGTTAGGGTTAAGGTTAGGGTTAAGGGGTAAGGTTAGGGTTAGTTAGTCACGCCAGGTGCAGAAGGATAAGCTTTGAAGATGTTTGGTGTTTGTGTGATGATGCTCAGTTAACATGCTGTTCATACACTGTATGGTTCTGTCTGAGCAAATGGTTCAAGGACACGATGCTTAAAGCTGATCAAGTCGACTATACCAAGTGTACTAGACTATACTGTAAGTACAGTATCGCAAATAATCCAAAATCAAACTGAAGCAGGTGTGCTTGACTGAGATATTTCATGCACAGTTCTTTTATCTCATGTTGTAACATTCATAAACATTATTACAGCTCTGTTAACATCATCCATAGCTCTTTCATGTTAAACATCTTCATAAAATATTTCAATTTATTGCTAACGTGGTATCACCTGGTACCGTGATTTTTATTTCGGAGAATTTAACGTCCTTTGTGTAATTTGTGCCCTCGTTAACACATCAAGGCTTAAAACAGTCACGGGACGTTTCCTGTTTGTGAGGCTGAGTAACCTTGTTAGACGAGACAGATGTAGCTCACGGACTCCTAAGATCATTTCAGTCGTCCATACTGTCGATGTTGTTAGCGGCTTTTGCTCGTAATTTTGTGTAGTATACAGTATGCTATATACAGCATAAACATAAAGAATGTTAAATCAGTGTGATCGATGAGGAATATCTGAGTTCCTTAAGGGGTTGTTTGTGTGTGTGTGTGTGTGTGTGTGTGTGTGAGAGAGAGAGAGAGTTAGAGACAGAGAGAATGCTGATTGTTCTTCCATGGCTGTGCTCCAACCTGCGGACTTCCTTTACACTGACTATTCTCTACGGAGTTCATTTTAGTGGTAATGATGGAAAAAATAATGACTTTATACCAGTATACTAGTAATGAGCCAAAACAATCAAAATCAGTTACTGTATGTTTACATTGGTTTGTTTACAAGTCATGCATTCACTGTGGCTTCATATCGCTAAGCTTATACAGTGTCACAACATTTATTTCCATCCAGACTCTCATTAATTTCTCTCCAAGATCTTGTTGGATGACCGCTGTGTGAAACCTTCTCCAGCACGTCCCGAAGATTCTCAGTCGTGTTAAAGTCCAGGTGGCTGATCTTTCACAATCTCAGCCTGATGAAGCCTGGTATCAGACTTCACGCTCCAGACTTCAATCCATCATGACGACCCTATCCCTGGTTCACCGGTTTTCCTTCACTGGGAACATCACACAAGAGTTGCAGTCATGGAGCAGCTCCGCCCCGGTCATGTAGGTGTAGCCATTACAATTTGGTGCTTGTCAAAGTCCCTTAAATCCTTACCTTTGCCCATGTTGTACTGTTTCCAACACATCAACTTCACTCACTGCCTAATATATCCCACCCAAGATATTGTAACTGCAGCTACTGTAGAAGAGTGAAATTGTGATGTCTAGACTACTGGGTCAGAGGATGTTCCTGGTCTGCAGTGGTCAGGACTTACCGAAAGTGATCCAAGGAAGGAAAATGACAGGGTCATGGGTGGCCAAGGCTCATTGATGCACATCTGACCCGTGTAGTCCGAGCTAATAGAAGTGCTTTTGTAGCCAAAATTGCTGTCTCTTCCTCGCTGGTTTTTGATAAAATGGAGTAAGAACACAAAGTGCACCGCTGTCTTGTTGGCAAAACGGGAACCTACAGTATGGTCATAATGTTATGACTGATTGATAGAGAGAGAGAGAGAGAGAGAGAGAGAGAGAATTGTCTATGCATTATAATCAACAAATTAGTTTGAGTTAATTTTCCTGGAATTTCTATTGTATATTCTAATTTCTCTGACTAAAGAGTGCAGATGGTAATGAGATGTGATTAAATCTGTTTGTATCTTATAAATAACACATCAGGAGACTAAATTTAGTTTAATAGTGTGTTAAGTCATCCATATAGCCCTGTAGGCCAGGCAATATATATGCATGTATGTGTGTGTGTGTGTGTGTGTGTGTGTGTGTATTCCCTATACATAAAGTACCATTGAATAGTCACCGGTGCTGAACTTTCCAATCTGTCTCGGTTCAGATCTGCAGCCAGTGTGATTTCCTCGCTGTCTCGCAGGAAGTGAAAGCAGTGAGCCAGTGTTTTGTCCTTCCGAGTCAGATTCACACTGGCGGTGTTTACTGGAGGTGAGGTCGCACTGATGCTCATGGTGGTGTACACACACATCCGCGTCAATCTCATTCTGTGACGCACGCCGCAGTGTGAACGAGTAACAGTTCAACAGACTTCAGTTCACTAGTGACGTGCGTTAAGTTTCCATTACAGGAAAGAGGAAAGTTTTTGTCTGTTTGACCCAGATATCAGCTTGTATAGGAGTAATTAGACATTTTAGGTCAGTAGGTTGTAACCACTAATAATCAAAACCGTCCAACAGAACCCAACAACATCACATCACATCATAATAATGAAATAAAATAACTTTGTTATAAAACATGATGAAGTGGCTGACTTTCTCAGTTCAGTGTGATGTCATATAAAATGTATACAGTACAGAAAACACTGTAGTCTTAGTGTGAGAGGAGCTGAACAACATCATGGACGACTGAAATGATGTTACGAGTCTGTGAGCTAAATCTGGCTTGTGTAACATCATTACTTCCAAACTGGGTTAAACTGACAATAAATACGATGGACAACATTTGCCTCCAATGTAGGTGCATGTCGCGTGCGGACAAGACAAATTACTTGCAAAATGTTAGTTCTTTAGGCGAAATTCTTAAGGTGGGGCATTTGGAAGGAACCACTGTACAGACACAGAAACTAAATATTTTAACAGACATGATTTGTTTATACCTACTGTACCTGAAACCATGTCCCCTGGCATCCTATGTTCCCAGCTTTCACATTAGTAAATAGTTCCGTACCCGAGTACACCTGCGTGTCCTTACCCTCCGATACAGCAGGGGGCAGCGTGCTCCTAGTTGGTATGCAAGCTGCCAGTAAATACAACAATGATGAAGAATAGTTTTGTGCATATTATTAATAACATTTGATAATTCAGAGACAATGAATGTTTTTATCCACCCGACAAAAAAAGAGCTGATGAGCATAAAGACGGAACCATGGTGTGTGTGTGTGTGTGTGTGTGTGTGTGTGTGTGTGTGTGTGTGTGTGTGTCACTTAAAGAACATCATCGGCAGTCTTGCTTCAGCAGCTACGCCCTTTTCACCTTCTATTTTTCAGACTCACAATGAAACGCAGTAATCCTTACAGGATTAGGATGAAGTGTGTGTGGATACGATGCGGCATTCATTCACTCCGCGCTCAACACACGACCTCGTTAACTCACCATCAGCTCGTTAACATGCGGCTTGAGGAGGGGATTAGAGAGGGAAAGACCTCAGCACGGCTCAGCAGACAATGAGTCCAGGCTTCAGGCTTATTAAAAACACTAATGCGAAACACACAGGAAGTGGAACAGAAGAACATATAATAACATTCATTCATTCATTCATCTTCTATACCGCTTAATCCCGTGTTCAGGGTCGCGGGGACCTGGAGCCTATCCCAGGAGACTTCGGGCACTAGGCGGGGTACACCCTGGACAGGGTGCCAATCCATTGCAGGGCACACACATATACACACACTCACACACCCAATCACACACATATAAAAACAAATATAATAAAAGTAGAGAGAGAAAAAAAAAACTTTTTTTTAATCCTGTATGGACGATGGAGTCGTTCTGCTTCTGTTTTTTTTTGCTCTTGGAGACAAAACATTCCTGAAACATCAAAAGTGTGAAGTTGGGAAGATGCTCTGAATGTGCAAGTCTCTCTCTCTCTCTTGCACAAACACACACACACACACACACACACACACTCTGAAAGAGCAGCGCTGACGTGAGAGGGCAAAAATTACGTCCTCACACTTCATAATAAATCACTGCAGGAGCCCCCTCCTCCTCCTCCTCCTCCTCCTCTTCCTCCTCCTCAGTAAAATTAAACATTAAATAGAAAACAAGGTGAAGTTTATACTGAGATATAAACCAGAACATGCTGTTATAAATCATTATATACCGTCTGTGTGTATCAGTGTTAACACTGTAGTATTCGAAGGGCTGTTTCAATTTATGATGAACCCTGAAGCCTAATTATCAGCGTGAAAATATATATTACATCCTTAAATATACACCAAATCGAAACATGTGTAAATAACTGCAACATTAAACACCCTCAGCACCAGTCCAGTGTTTAATATGGACCCTGATGATCAGAGACAGGCTGAAAGATCCTCGTTACCCCTAATTTATCATCCGAGACGCCCCGGTTTTACCTCCAGCGCTGACTCTGGGCGTCGCCGATCTCATTTTTCGGGGTCTGACACCCTGAACTCGATCTCGGCTTCACCCTGAAAGTGAAAGAGCAGATGGACGGGAAACAGATGAGTGTTTAACCCGAGATGACCCCGACCGCAGCCTGCAGCTTTCAGCACGCGTTACACACGTTACACACGTCATCACCGGTTTATCAGCCCGAGATACCGACCCACAGGAGAGAGAGACGGAGGGAGAGATGGAGAGAGAGAGAGAGTGAGAGAGAGAGCGAGTGGGGGGGTGGGGGGCAGCGACTTAATAATAAATGACAAAGAAATATCGAGAATTAGAGAAGGGGGAGAGCGAGGGCTCGAGTGCACTGAGATTCATTCATACACAATAACGTTAAGGCGCGATTACATTTTCTTCTCCGAAATCTGATAATAATGTTTGTGAGAGTAAAATAAACACCAGGGCAGAAAGAGAAGGAAAGGAGAAACACTGAGAACATTTATATCGAGCTTCTCTACAGGAAGTCTAACGCTCGACGAGCGATGTAATACGGTTGTAACAAATTTTTATAAATGATATTAGATATGATGTAGTTGTTGTTGAACAAGTTGTTGTTGAAAGTTAGAATATCTTTGAGATTACATTGAATAAACCACCCACATGCAACGTCACCAATACAACATCAAAACAACGTAACTGTAACCTTTATTCGGAGCGTTTCTGCTGATTAGCATCCATTCGCACCGTGTCTGAGCAGATCCAGGGTCTCCTGGGTTTCTAACAGCGTTCACAATTCGGACTCGAGTGTAACATAAACAACTATATACAGTATATATATTTTTTTTATCGCAGTAAAACAATTGTTTATGTTTATTTCACCTTAATGATCATTTTAGTGTGATGGAGAAAACACACGTGACTGAACACCAGGAGGGGGCGCTGCCACAACCATGCGTTAGTATTGTTGAGAAAGTCGAGCTAGTTGCAGGCGAAACCTTACAGACGAACAGAAAACAATAGATATTATAATCAACCTTATCTTTTGGCACCGTGCCAATCTGATTTATATTGTAAAATGAATGCATATTTATGCAAATGACACTCATCTAATTAAACACTCATCTAATTAAACACGCATACATTTGCATACTTTATGAAAGCAAAAGTGTGTCGATGATGTTAGAAATAAAAAGTCTCACGCTGTTCACTTCACACTCTTCAGAGAAAAGGAAAAAAAACTTTTTAAGGAAAGGAAACTAATGCCTTTGATGTTTCATCTAATTTGCATGGATTAATATTTTTCAAGCAGTCCTGAAAATGCAGAACAAGCTGTCTTTGTGTGTGTGTGTGTGTGTGTGTGTGTGTGTTCTGTATATCTCTTCTGTGCATTAAACACTCCCGTTCCTTCACTCACTGTAAACGAGCCGAGAGTGACTCCTCCGACCTTCTTCAATCATCCACTTCTTTCTTTTTCTTTTCACTGAAACTGATCTGAATCTGAGCCGTCAGCTCGTCTGCCTCTGCTCTCCTTCCTTTAACTCAGTTTTCTGGCGTTTTCCTGTGGACGGAGCGATGCGGGACGCTCGTGTCCTGGAGTGACCTCGCGCCTCTTTAACTTCCCTGCTCTCTCTCTCTCTCTCTCTTTTAATCACGCCGTCTCAGATAAAGACCTGCTAGACTCAGTGGTTTGCACTCCGACACACCATTTTACACTCTTATCGTTACCTAATATTAGCCTGGAGTGATGGAAAGATCCATAGACGCTTCTCACACACCTCGCTCACTCCTTCTGCAGTGTTTAAACAAGTTGCTTTTTCCGACCCCGCGTGTTGCTGCTCAGGCTGAACATCCTGATAAACACACTCTCGTCTTTACTTCTTGTTTTTCTCCACCTCTTCACTGTAATGATTTATAACCCCACTGTCCCACTCCAACTATTCTACATTCAACTGAAACTTTGGCTTGTCGAAAACTAAAATAGTTTTTATTTTTGCTCATCAGCCGTTGCCGCTGCTTGCAGCTCTACCTTGGAGGATTCCACTAGTTTATTTTTTTTTTGCCTTTATTAAAGTTGACGTTTTAAAGAGAAACACTTGTGATTTCTTCTCGGATCTTCATCCGCCTGCGGTTTTCCTTCAATCCATCTATTTTAAGAGATTTCTTACTGTATGGAGTGCTTTAGGATGATTTTGCGAGTGCTGTAATTGGGAACAATATCAACTTAGAACACTAATTGTTTCAATGAATAGATTTTTTTTAATTGATAAAATACAAATGATTAAAATATAAAAATCCAATGCTAGAGGCTCGAGGTTTCTTCCTCATGAGGTCTCGGGAGGTTTTTCTTCTCTGTATGTATTAATAAACTTTAATCCACTCTGTCTGAGTGTTTTGTAAAAGTCAATGAATGCTTGAATTAAATTAAATCTGGGCCAAGAGGTAACAGAGATGATGGAGCTGCTGCGGGCTGATTAAACTCTCTGAGCTTCAAATTTTAAAAAGCACAAATAAATCAATGCGTCATTAAAGGCGCTTTGTTAATTTTTAATAGATAAAGACTCTCTAATTGCTGATGTTTGATTGCTTTTATTGAGTGGCGTGTCGGTGTGTCTGAGCGAGTAAACACTCGACATCTCAGCTGGAGGTGTAACACACACACACACACACACACACACACACACACACACACACACACACACACACACGTCGGTGTTGATGGAGGTGTTTTCATTGTCCTGTTTCTGACTGAAATAAAGTCAATGACGGAGCCCCAGCACGGACGCCAGACTGACTCCAAACTGCTAAGAGCGGCACAATGCTAACGCTAGCAGAGTTTAAGTTAAAGGCCCCTCCCATATGATTACAGATAGATTTTTTATTTGTCAATCTTAGATGTAAAGTTCTGTGATTAATTTTTAAAAAAAAATTTTCCTTCTCTAATTCTCAATTCACAGACCTTATGAAAAGACCAGGGCCCGGTTTCTCGAAAGCTTCTTATCTCTAAGTAGTTCTTAAGTTGTACCTTAACCTCTCTCTTAACGTTATGGCGCATTTCCCGAAACGTTCTTACGCTAAGTATCTCTTAGCTAAGTCACACGTTCGTAAGGTTGGTCTGGACCAACCTTAACTCATACTTAGCGTAGTTTCAGCTCAAGACGCTAGTGGCCGCCACTGAGCAGCAGTCTTTATAAATCAGCGGTGTATGCAAACACATTATGGCACGTTATCAAAGTCGTATTAATGATGGAATATACTGTAGACCTGTTTACAAATGTTATTTTATTTGATATCATAACTAATAGAGTGACTTTTAATTAGCCTATTTCATAATGTGACTAACGCATTAAAATTGGGAATAACTATTCATATTAAACAGGTGGCGAACAATTAGGCAGCGATACAGCGTGGTGTTGTGTTAAACTGAAGACGGCGCGGTCCGTGGAGCCGTGTGGGTCATGTACAAGTTTCCTTTAGACAAAACTTCAGCCCTTTTCATATTTTCCCCGTGGTCGTTATTAAAAAAATATTTATATAAAAGTTTTGCCTTCCAAGGCAACAGATTATGGAGCTTCTTGAGCTGCTCAGACCTGCGCGTGCCAGACCAACGCGTCGTACTTACTGTACTTACTGTACTTACTGTACTTACTGTACTTACTGTACACTCCCCATCCCGATGTCCAGCTGCTCGCTGCTTTCTGTTTAAAATATGTTTCATTGATCATTAGCCATTATCTATGACTTTATGGGTTTTTCTTTTGACACGTTTTATTTTTATGAAATTTGATTTAGTTAAATGAGAAAATAACATTGGGAGTTTCAGACCGCGCATCCATTCATTTTTCTGTGTGATTGTAATGTTTAATACCCCTACAGTATTCACTTATGCGGTTTGACTCGCTGTGAGATGCGGTGTGTTATACCCCTATCTCACCTGCATGCGCGGTCTCGCGCTGTGACCGTAGGCTTGATCATTATTCACCCCGAGTTTTGCGCTGTGATTATGTTTCCATCTTTCCGCGTGAAAAATTCAACATTTAATTGTTTTTGCTGGTCCTCGCGGAAGCTTGCAGACCTCGCAGAACTTTGCGGAACGTTAAAGGAACGTCGTGGGCAATCGCGGCAGCTCACGGAGATGAGTCCGGCCGCACAGGTGAGAGAGGGGTATTAGGCACCACACAGGTGAGAGAGGGGTATTAGGCACCACACAGGTGAGAGAGGGGTATTAGGCACCGTGATCCGCCTCGAGTGACCGGCGCCCGACGGTCCATGAAGATCTGCAAGGTCCGCGAGCTTCCGCATGTTATACATGTTTATTATTATTTTTATTTTTTGCATGGTAAGATGGAAACGTAACCATGACACCAAAACTCGCGCTGAATCATAATGAACCGCACTTACGGGCCCGCATAGGTGAGATAGGGGTATTAAACCTCCACTCTGTCATCTCATCGTATTCATTCCATAAGTGCGCTATACAAGCCCAACATGTTTCACATTGTTTCTGAAGCTGGTGAAGAGCTCTTCACTAGTGTTATCAGCTGTTTGTCCATCAACTATGATTGTATACCCAGTTCGTTTTACGGCCACAGCTTACATGAAAATATTAGCGACAGTTTGGTGATTTAATTTATATATTTGTCTATTATGGCATGTTATTGTTAAGTTAACCCATGTCGAAATAAACGCTATTAAAAGAATTTAGTGCGATGTTTAATTTGCATAGAAAGTGACGTCTTTCTTAACGCTGTCATGAAAAAGGAGTGAAAAATCGATTCCTGAGCAACCGATGTCAGCTAATTCAGGACCTTCACTGTAGACAGCGCCTTGTAACGTCAGACGTAAGAGGCAGCGACTTAAGAAGACTCCTATGAGACAGTTCGAGAAATACACTTAGAAAAGTTATCACTTAACGTAAGATATATCTTAAGAGTCTTCTTAGCGCGCGAATAGTGTGCGTTATCAAGAAACCCGGGCCCAGGACAACCTCTAAGTGACGCCTCCTGCAGGTTTATGAGGAGCAGTTTTTGGGAGCTCTGGTCATCGCCATCTAGGCAGGAGCAAACTGACCCTACCTGTTGGTTTTAAACACACCTACCCAGATAGCACACTGCTGAAGGGCCAATGCTGGGTCAGTGGCAGTGCATACATTGGGCCAGTGTTGGCTCATTGGTGGGGCCAAAGACGTGTTGGCCCAATGTTGGTGCAGTAGATAACGGCAAAGTTGGAAATTGGAAATTATATTAGACTCTTTTCATCTTTTTTGTGATAAAATGATTATTATGATGATAAACTGCAAAATGAACTCCTAGTACAATCACTTTCTCTCTCAGCAAGGTGGATGAACATAAATTCCTACAAACTATTTACCTTCTGTCTAACTAAGACCTTCCGTCTTTTATATGAGGTGGCTGCGAATCTTCCTCATCATCATCCACCTCAGTACTTTCACCATCAGCTTGGTCACTGTAGCTCAGCTGTCCTTTATCATTTTCATCATCAACCTTACAGCATCTTTGGACAACTGTGACTAGTCTGTGTAAATAAATCAATAAATTGAGCATGAAACATAAAATGTTCTTTAAAAATATTCCTTTTCAACCAGCAAAAGGATGAGAAAGCAATAAAAGTAATTTCCCTCTGGGATTAATAAATTTTTCTGAATCTTGAATACAAACATTTTCCACATTTAGCTCAAATCAGTTTAAAATCAGTTCCAGTTTTACAGCTCACACATTTTTCTCCAGATGAAGGCAATTCAAACAGTAAATATCCTAGCAAAATTGTCAAATGATATGTTTCACATGCCGACTACTTATTCGACAACCGCGTAAAACACAAAAATGTCCTAATGCCAAACACTATGTACTATATACGTATTAGCCCATTTCTGGTGTTACTATGGTAACAACCCCCATGGTTCTAACCTCACATGGCTCCGTACTGCTATTTTCACTGGCCACAGGTCAATTAGCCTAGCATAATAGTGCATAGCTAAACATCTTTCTCACCAAATTACAGCATAACTACTAACTGTGTGCTTTTCATGTTACCACCACAGATTCTCAACACTCGTATATCTTACTTAAGGGTATTTATCTCATTTGGAGGAATATTAATCCACCTGTAGTTGGGAACAAAGAGGCACAAAACTTTAGCTTGTGTTTAGCTTAGCTGCGGGATTTAATCAGCATCAACACCTGGCCTTTGTGGGGTTTTAGGTTCCTTTCTAGCGATTAGCGCCATCTAGTGACCTGTTGACAGTGTTCACAGTTGAGCACAAAGTACAATGAATTTAACATTTATCATTTTAGAAAACATAAACTTTTTTTGTTTAAAATAGGGATGTTAGTTAGGGTCCACTGAGTTAGAAGAGATATCATTCTTTCAATGTTATTTATGTACTAGATTTGTAACCAACCCTCATATGAGCTCCTGTAGTGATGGCATCATTGAGACAGCCTGCTGCACAAGACTAAAGCAATTTAACATAATTTCCAATTTTCAACCTTGCCATTATCTATTGAACCAATGTTGGCCCTACCTATATTTGGCCCCACCAATAGGCCAACAGTGAGCCAATGAACAAAATGATGTTGGGCAAACCACTGATGCCAACATGGGACCAACATATGCACTGCTGCATGCTAGCAAACTTAGCTAAAATGCTAAGGTGCCTATTGTTAACTTATATGCTAACATTCAACTGAACTTGCTCATCCATACCCTGGCCTACCCTTGGTTAGCTAAAGTAATGTGTAGCTGACAGCTAGCCTGCAATGCAGCCAACATTTAAATCAGCCACACCTCTAATTATATAGTATTTTTTTGCCTTAAAATGCAATTTCAGCCAATGAGTTGCATAAAAATTTCCTTACCATACAGTTGTCATGAATGGGAAATTTATCTATTGAGACCTTTAAATAACACCTTTAAATCACAAGGGAATGACCGGATGCCATTTAGGCTCTCAAATTTCTTAATAAGAAATAATAGAAACTCCAATGTAAACTTTTCCTGGTTTGTCAAATGTAACAGTGTTGTCACTGCACCTTTACATCACGAGGGGGAATCCCGGATGCCATTTTGTCAGCTGTTTTCCACTGTATTGGACTGTGAACTTTTCTTTTGAGGATTTTCATGAAATTATGATTATTCTCGTTCAGGACAGTTAAACAGGACACGCATTTTCTATCATCATGCCCCCGGACTGATTCACTGAAACCGGTGAGGCCAAATCATTTCTCTCACACACACATATGCAAACATACAATATACCGGACATTTTATACATTCACTTACACACTGAAAATACGATATATAATTGTAAATATTGGTATCTGGTGCACTGCAGTGTCACTGCATCTTGTACAACACACATGAGCTACTTCTGTGATTTGTTTGAAATGTTCAAAGAACCGCGGGATGTTCGTATCTGTGGAAATTCGTAGCTCAAATGTTCGTAAGTCAGGGACTACTTCATATAATTCAATTAAATTATATTTGTATAGCGCTTTTAACAATTTACATTGTCTCACAGCTTTACACAATCAAAAGAATTATTTAAGTTTGTATGGAATGTGAATGTGTATGAATCAAAATGGTCAGATAGTCCCTGGTGAGCAAGCCGCGGGAGACAGTGGCAAGGAAAAACTCCCTGAGATGGTAATAGGAAGAAACCTTGAGAGGAACCAGATTCAACAGGGAACCCATCCTCATCTGGGTGAAACAGATAGCAGGAAATGATCTGCATTTATACAGTGTGTTAGGTGGCAGGCAGTTCAGCTATAATAGTTGATGTTAATTGATGTTAAAATGGAGTCCAGGTAGTTATTGGAGACTCAGATAGACTTGTAGAAAGTTCCAGTCCTGAACTATCGAATTGTCAAGTCCTCAGAGAAACAGCTGCTAACACCAGTCGAGGCCAGAACCGTCTTCTAAGTAGAGAGAATCCCCAGACACCAGACGCATCCCAAAGAGACACACGGGGCATTCATGCGACGAGACCTCCAACCAGAAGCGGGGCACCAGGATGGATCAGACATGTCCGGAGGGCAGAGGGAGTCTGGATCACTGGCAGCTCAGGAATGACATGTGTAGCTCGACAGAGAGAGAGAGAGAGAGAGAAAGAGTGAAAGGGGGAGACAGGGGGAGAGAGGAAAGAGAAAGAGGGGGAGAAAGAGAAGAAGAGGAGAGATGGCAGTTAGGTATGGTCACAGTCACATAATGTATAATGTGAATGTATATTTACTGTAGAGTGCAAGCAGGGACTCCGGCAGGACTAACTATGACAGCATAACTAAAAGGGAGAGCCAGAAGGAAACACAAACATGAGGGGGAACTGAGATGTAAAGCAAACAATCACCTCACCGTCAACAAACCTGAGTGATCAAATGAGAGTGAGGAAGACAGCATCTAAACATACCAGTTCACCATAATACTCTACATCCATGAGTCCCCCAGATCTGCTCCTTTACCTAAGGCAAATCTATTTATAAACATGCTTGGCTAAATAAATAGGTTTTTAGCTTAGACTTAAACACTGAGACTGTGTCTGAGTCCCGAACACTATTTGGAAGACTATTCCATAATTTTGGGGCTTTGTAAGAAAAACTCTGCTGACAAGCAGCCTGCAACCTTTGATCGAAGTAGGCGTGGTGGATCGTAAGACACTAGCAGTTCGCTCAGATACTGCGGCGCGAGACCATTTAATGCTTTATATGTCAAGAGTAGTATTTTAAAATCAATGCGAAATTTCACAGGGAGCCAATGTAGTGAAGATAGGATAGGGGTGATGTGCTCATATCTTCTGGTTCTAGTGAGGACTCTCGCTGCTGCATTCTGGACTAGCTGAAGCTTGTTTATGCACCTAGCTGAACAACCAGACAGTAAGGCATTACAATAGTCCAACCTAGAGGTGATAAAAGCATGAACTAGTTTTTCTGCATCGTTTAGCGATAATATATTTCTTATCTTGGCAATATTTCTGAGGTGAAAGAATGCTATCCTGGTGATATTATCTACATGAGCTTCAAATGAAAGGCTGGAATCTATAATCACGCCGAGGTCTTTTACTGTTGCACTTGATGGAACAGAAAGGCCATCTAAAGTTACGGTGTGATCTAAGATTTTACTTCTAGCTGCATGCGGTCCTATGACTAGAACTTCTGTCTTATCCGGATTAAGCAGAAGGAAGTTAATTAGCATCCATTTTCTTATGTCCTGCACACATTGCTCAACTTTAGTTAACTGGTTTTTCTCATCAGGTTTTGCTGAGACATATAACGGTGTGTCGTCAGCATAACAATGAAAACTAATACCATGCTTACAGATTATGTTGCCCAGAGGAAGCATATAAAGGGAAAAAAAGCAGTGGGCCTAAAACTGAACCCTGCGGAACGCCAAACTCCACTAGAGAACATGCAGAATAATCACCATTTAAGTCTACAGTACATACTGATAACGATCGGTCAAATAGGATCTGAGCCAGGAAAGGGCTGTACCCTTAATTCCTACTACATTTTCTAATCTGTGAAGAAGAATAGCATGATCAATAGTGCCAAAAGGTGCACTGAGGTCGAGTAATACAAGCATAGTTACACAACCCTGATCAGAGGCCAATAGGAGGTCATTTACTACTTTAACGAGTGCTGTTTCTGTGCTGTGATGAGGCCTAAATCCTGACTGATACAGTAATATAAACAAAAATCTGTTTAAAATTATGTTTATTGCGAATTTATGTTTAATGCATTTATTATTAAACGCATTGCTCGTTAAAATGTCTGTATGCATGTAGGTGGGGGACTCCATTTTGCCAGTCATTTTGGCATGAAAAAAAAATCCACTCAGGCATGTTGAGAGCTAGGACACTGAAGCTGCATTTTAATCATGATAATTTACATAAAGTATCCCTAATGTAAAGAAATAATGAGCTAAACATTAGAATAAAAAAAGATGCTCTGAGTAAATAGGAAATAACTTTCTTAACGACCCGATGGTGAAAACCCTCAGATTGTTTATTCAACCCTCTAATGTTAATTAGATACAAATATGTTTATTCAGCCTCATTATTGCTGCAGTTGCACTTTTGTAAATATCCTGAAAACAAACCTCTTACTGTACGTGTGTCTTATGTAAGCTGCTCGGGAAATCACTTTTTCTGCAATAATGAGACCCAAAACTGGGTCATTAAACAGAGTTTCATTTATCTGAGAACACTACAGCCAGGCCAGAGCTCAGGACACTGAGGCTCAGAGCAGGCCATACTGCTGGAGGTGAACATGATTAATACCGAGCCTCAGTCTCTAGTGCAGGTGTGTGTGATTACAAGATGCAAAGGTGGAGCCTTCGGGGATCAGTTAAAGTGAAGAGTCTGTAAATCAAACACTGCTAGCTAATCTTAGATAGTCCCTTTCTTTGTAAAGAGAGATATATAGCACAGCAGAGGTGTAGTTTCAAAGATATTGGACCCGAGATTTTCTCACTTCTAACTATATAAACTGTGACGCTCTGAGATTCCTCGGACCAATCCTATGGTAATTCTTGGTGTAAAAGTTCTGACACTGGAGACTCCTTCCAGAAACAGTTCCAGAAAACTTTACCATATTAATGGTTCCATCAAGTCGCGGGCAATGAGCTGTTACTATAGAAACAGGTCTCAAGGACCTGACAAGTCACTTTCGATGATTAATAGCATGATATGTCTGATTCAAAAGTACCGCTGCCTCCTGCTAGAGAGGGAGAGCAAGAGGGAGCTGTGAGATTAGAGAGCAGTATTCATCTTGCACCATTTTTTGATATCAAAGCCTCGTCACTCATGAGCTGATACCTGAACTGTCTCCTGGGGCGACGCAATCAGGACCCGTTCTCCGGCAGGCCCTGTGCAGCCCACTCGGTTCCAGACAGCAGGATGCAGCAAGCTGCTTATTAGCTGTGCTCGCTCATTACGCCTCTGCTGTGTGGAGGCCCAGAGACCTGAGTGAACACTATAATTCTGTGGTCGATAAAAACTCTGTGTTCAAACACGTGAGTGTTGACAGAATGGCTGCAATTAATGAAGTGCCATGAAAAAGATGCCCTGCAGGGGGTTACCGCTGCTTAGTGTTTAAAAAACAGCGTTTGGAGAAAAAAATGTAAACATCCATCACATCAGTTATTCTAATCGCTATTCTTTAGTTGTACTGTATACTTGATGTGGTGATGCTAATGTTATAGTGACAGCTAACGGCCTCCAGTTTAGTTCATGAGTATGAACGACATATTCTAGGAATAAAACCCAATGAGAGGATGAAGTTTGGATGAATGTTGGAATTCAATGGAATATCATCTGATTTATATTTCATTATTTTCTCAGTAATTGTTTATGTGTGAACATAGGATGGTAAGAAAGTTCCAGAGCGTCCTGAGGAATCGGGTATCTTCGTCCTCCATGACAAATTGATACAAAATCCCATGAATTATCCACAGCTCCAATATACACCCAGTGACTTTCCTGGACGGTTCCATGGTGACCTGTGAACCCATCACCTGCTGTGCAGAAGCCGCTCAACTCATCCCCTCCTCGACTCCCGCAGGCACTCACATTTCAGCCTGTCTGGTGAAGATCTCAGATCACACCAGGATGAAGATGACATCCTCACATCAAGAGCTTGTCATTTCCCTAGAGATCTCATCATGTGACACTGAACATGACCCTGGTGTAGTCGCTACTACCCTTCTCGCCTCGCATGGCTAGCCAGGTGTCATGTGAACTAAGCAAGTAGCTTGGTATTGCAGAAAGACACAGGATGACAAGGAGGTTCTAAAGGCTTGGTTGGGAAACACTGACTCAAACCAATTTCATCGTATAATCTGGCATGCACTAGTCATTCCGGCTAACATTCAGTTGAGATCTTATAAAGCATGATGAATCATAAAATAAAGATCCCCTGAAACCTCACAGGCCATCAGATTGTGTTTACACTTCATCTCCTGTCCATCGACATGCCTCAGTTTGAGATGAAGACCGATGTGGTTCTTTTACTCCAAAGCCAGACTCATGCTTTTATCTGACACATGACTCAGACGGCTTCCTGTTGTGAAACATGCTCATTGCTACCTCAGGACAGAGAAGAAGTAAATTGATCCACCTCTGTGCCTTATGGCTCAGAAATCAAGATGTCTGGCTGCGAATGCATGTTAGAACAGAAATAAGAGCATCTATGGGACTCATGTACACACTCCTCTCGCATCAGCACACTTTCAACACCTTTGAAGCTTCAGAACGTCTTTGATACGGACAATAAAGCCTCCAGAGATGGAGATGGAGATGGGGGAAGCTGGCTAAGCTTTCAGACGGTGGTGAGCAATCTGTGTGAAGAGATCTCATCTAAGATGAGCTGAGCAGCACAAGATCTACTTCCTAAACTGTTTATACATTCGTCCATCCATCCGTTTTTAAATGAACAGTGCGATTTGTTTTCCTTACAGACATCCGTGCATGTGGTTTTAGTTCTTACTCATCTGTGAGTGGACCTCTTCAACTGCTCCTTGTTTTTAGACAATGGAGACAGAGACACGTAAAGGTTTCTTCATTCAGTCTTAAACAAAGTCCAGACCAGACTCCTAAAGACTAGGCACACGAGACAAACTGGAGCATGAGACACAAAACAGAGGACAGGCACCACCAGGCTGTACAAGAGACAGACAATAAAACCGAAGGAGGTGATAGTGTTAAGGAAGTCACAAGGTCACGTGATTAGTTGTAGCCTGTGAGGGCTGATGGGAAATGAAGTTTGTGTGCAGATGAAACCAGTGACGATGCCATTGTTTGCTCTTAAGGGTTTTTAGTAGGCGTGGCTTGTACAAGGCGGAACAGCTCACCTTTCTGTACAAACCATGCTAAAGACACAGAGTGATTACAGAGTCGACACCACGTCTTTTGCAGAGATTCTAGTTTTGCGGTTTTTCCATTTAAATCCTAAAATAATTTCTAAAAACAATTCTGATGTCAGCAACATTTATTCTTAGTACTTTCTGGGCCGCACTATAACAGGCCAGTGATATCTGTGTTCCACTTTTACTAATATTATCAGTATAAATGAAGAGTTTGATGGCAAAACACACTAAAGACCATTTTCTGACTTTTACTCATTTTGGAAATTATTATTATTATTATTATTATTATTATTATTATTATTAATCTCTGAAACACACAAGGTTGTTAGTAACATTATGCTTAACCCTGGAAAACCCAGACCACCTTATCCTAATAGGAAATCTATCTCCTTTGGCTGAAATGATGATACAGACCCAGTGAACCCTAAAACAGGTGTTTTTTAAAATTGACCCTTTCCTACTACATGTAATGACATGGGTCATATATGACCCCTTGGGATATCCAGTATGTTTTACCAACTGGTTACTTTCACTCATGACATAAAGGCAGGAGTTCTTTCTTAGTAAGGAAAGACCAGATTCTCATTTCAAAATATATTTATTGATTTTAACTTTTCATCAATGACTATGCACATAAAATTTTGTTCTAAGGCAGGAACTAAAAACACTGGCATCAGCTTTTATATCACCAAATAAAAATCACAGTAGTAGCCATGTTTGATGTGAAAAAAATCAGGTTAGTTCAGTCAGTTACCACTAAATGTCAGTGTTATGGGTTCACATAGGGCACACTGAGTTGTAATGCAAAAAGAAATCTTTACTTTGGTGTGTGGGTTGAATATGACGATGAAATAAAAGTCTGGGTCAAATATGACCCCATGGGTTCTCCAGGGTTAAATTGAAAACTGCTAGCCCCCCAGGGTTGTGTTCTGAGCCCCCTGCATGTACGACTGCGTGGCCACTACCAACTACACCACCGTCATCAAGTTTGCTGACGACACCGTCACGAACAACGATGGCACGGCCTACCTAGAGGAGATTGGAAACCTGGAGAACTGGATTTCAGAGGAACAATCTCCTCCTGAACATCAGCAAGACAAAGGAGCTGATAGTGGACTTTAGTACAAAGCAGGAGAGGAACTACCAGACCCCCGTCATCAACAGGAGCCCAGTGGAGAGAATGGACAGTTTCAGATACCTCGGAGTTCACATCATGCAGGACCTGTCATGGTCCTGTCACATCAACACCGTGGTGAAAAAAGCCCGGCAGCGTCTCTACCACCTCAGACGCTTGAGAGACTTCAAACTGCCCTTCAAGGTGCTCAGGAATTTCTACTCCTGCACCATAGAGAGCATCCTGATGGGACTAACACCACACAGGACTAATACCATTTTCTAAGACAGACACAATCATGACATTGGCTCTCATCCTGGACACTCATGGACACTTATGGACTTATGGATTCATTCATTCAAATACTTATGTATTTCTTTTTCATTCATATTTATTTCTTATAAATGAACTTTTACTTTTGAGGTCACTGGTGGCTGTGTAAGCATTTTACTGCGTATCGTACTGTATATGACTGTGTTTGAATTTGAATTTATATAACCTAAATTTAGAAGCTTTAACCTTTCACATTTTGAGCAAAGCGCTTTAGAGTAGAAGCTGATGCCTTGCACCAGGCCAATCGCATCATTCCTTCTCTCATGTGATCAGTGAAGTGAAGATACTTCCTGTGCAACACAGTGGCTGCTGATGTGG